>JAOQGH010000051.1:43444872-43460620 GCA_025769975.1 Gallinago jamesoni
AACTTCTTATACTCAAGTTTGTGCCCATTTCCTCTTGTCCTGTCCCTGGGCACCACTGAGAAAAGACCAGCCCCGTCTTCCTGACACCCACCCTTTGAGTATTTGTAAGCATTGGTCAGAGTTGTCTTTCCCCAGCTACATCCAAGAGCAAAATGCTGCTTCTTGGAGATGTTGGAGCCTCCTGGAGCCCCAGCTGACCCCCAAAGAATTTATCTTTGGCTGCAGTGACGTGGTGGCAGTTCTGGCCCGAGCTGCGTCTTGCCGTAGTGTAAAATAAATAGTGGCATAAACTACCCAGAGCAGAAAGGGAAAATGGAGCCTGTGACCCTCAGCACTACTCGGCTGCCGCTCTCTGGGCTGGCAGGGCCATTCTATTTGCTTTAAGGATCCTTCAACCAAGCTCCCACCAAACACGACGCAAATCTCAGCGGGTGAGAACCGCTCGGGGTTCAGCCACTCCGCGAAAGGCTGGAGCCTTTCCCCATTTCCAGACTGGTAAATAATGCATGATTTCTCTCTTTCTCATACGCTTATGCAACCCCTACCACGATAAATATCAACCGAGGGAAATGAAAGTGGAAAGAAACGGTATCTTTCTCAGTAATGCAACCATTTACAATCTGCGTTACGATCCTTCTCTCGGGAGTGAGCGGCAGTCAGGGGGATGTTTCTATTAGCAGACCAGAATGCAACAAATCACAGCCTGTAACTTTCCACTGCTGTGTAAAAGCAGCCTTAAAACCATATAAAGGAAATAAATAAATATATATACAGAGATGATTTCCTTTTTTAATCACTCCAAAGGAAAACACTAACTTCCAGGTGCCTGAGAATCAGATATTAAGGACTATATTTTCAAATGCAGGGCCATAAAACTAAGCACTAGACACCTAATCTGTGGAACATGCCTTTGGGGATTAAATTAGGGGCTGGATGCCTGAAGAAATTGGCCCAAGTGAAAAGGCGTCTTGCAAATATTTTGTTTCAAAAGAGCTTCTGTGTGCTATTTAAAACTAACTTCTAACATCCGGTTTCGCAGGGTACATTCGCACCAGCTGAAACAGAAGCATTTAGAAAGTTTCTGGAGAAGCCTGTGAAAAAGGGAGCTCGTGTGCATTTTATCAGGACGGCATCTGAATCCTTTCTTCTTCTCTGAGTTGTGAGGAACGTCATGATTCATCAAGGTGAGCTCCATCGACGGATGAGGAATAAGCATCCTGCACCTCCTGCCATCCAGGGAAGCTTTGCCACTGCTCAAGTGGATGTAGGGAAATAACTCCGGCTGTCTGGTGAACATCCCAGCCTCCCTGCCCTCCCATCACTGGTCCAACACACTGCAGCAGCTCGGTAGAGCTTCAAAGGGGTTTGGCAGTGCAAGGATGAAAGGTAATGAAAGGTTTTGTGTCCTCGTGTGGTAGAGATGTGGATTCCCTGTGTCATGAAAATAACCATTTCCTCTTTGCATTTCCTCTTGCTTGGTGTACACAGAAGGAAAAGCATAATTTCATAGAGTTTCATTCAGGCAGGAGTGGGTGGGTGTCAGTGATGCTCCGGGGGATGCAGCATCAATACATCCATGGATGGAGAACGTAAGCAGGAGGGCATTCTGGAAGTAAAAGCAGAAGGTGTAATCGTAGAGGAAGGTTGCCTTTGGTACCTCCTTTACACTCAAACTGAATTCTAGTCGCAAGGCATTGGTTTGTGACTGAGCTGGGTGTGAAAAGGGGTGCAAGGGCTTGTGCTGGGCTCTGGGACTGCCCAGCTCTGGGCAGGAGAAAGGTTTCACCCAGGCCATCAGGTGTGTGTCAGCTCGGTCCTCAGACAGACACAGGCTGCTCCACGGGCTGCCTAGAGACATGCCAGTTTGTGTCCCCATTAGTCCTGTCTCTGCAGCACAATGGTGCTCCCTGGGGCTGGTTCCTGGTCCAGGCTGTGGCTGCCCAGGGATATATGTCCAAGAAGAGGTATGTATGTTAACCAGGCTACGTGCTGGAGGCATTGTCTGTATTCCCGGTGTTTAACCCCAGTTATTGAGGGTTGAGTTTTATTTAAGAAAAGAAGGAATGAAGTGTTAAAACTCACTGTGAGATTTTAGTTTTGAATACATATTGCTTTTGGTGCTAGTAATCCCTTACCAACCTGCAATATGAATCAAAGGCAATGTCTGTCCCGTTCTGAATATGCTCTGCAGGTACCAAATTTGGGGAGGCCGTGGGGAACAGGGCTTTTAATCTCTCTCCTATTGATGTCTCTTCTCAAAGGGAATAAAACGAGTCTTTCTCTGGGCTGCTGCACAAAACACATCCCACCTGTATATACAACCCTCCTCCTGCCTCTTCTGCTGGTGTGCTGGGAAGCTTCATGTTGAACCATAATATTAGCTTCATTGTAGGGAATTCAGATCAGGAGGGGCTGGAGTCTCACCATCATCTTTTGAAGAAAGCGTTGAACTCTCAGCCATAAATCCCCTTCCTCTGGCATTGCCCTGCTTCTTCCTACCTCAGATTTGGCAGCATTAAGTGTTGGGGATGAGACGAAGATTGTTCAGGAAGCTTCACAGATCATCACAGAGTTCTTTTATTAGCAGAGCCTGTCTTTGTTCATGGCTTCTTTCTTGTACCACTCCCTGACTGGGGTCAGAAGTTGTTCCTCCTTTCTTGTAGGCATCTGGGCATGGTCTGTCAGTGGTGGGAAGCTGTGGCTGAGTCTATCATCAGATGGCAGATGGCAGGTTGGGCAGACAGGGTTCTTCTTTTTTCTCTGGTTATTGATTTTTTGCTTTGTTTTATTTTAAGGTCCATATCGATTGTAAATTTTGAGGGGAGTCAACACCAATTACTAAGGGTGAGTTACTAAACTTAGGTCATTCCCTGGACATTATGTATGGAAGTTTCTTTTATGGACAAGGGGCACCCCTGCCTCCCTGCACACGTGCCAACCCTGGATATCTCTTTGATCAGGTTCTGATTTTGCAACCCTCTTCCCAGTTTGAAAAATGGACTTGATAATCCTTCCTTACCTGCAGAGGTCCGGTAGATTGAAGGCAGGAAGGCGCTCTGATGCGGTAAAAAATACTAAAGAACCATCTAAAACAGGGTGGAAGAGGGAGCTGAACCCTGGGAATGATGGAACTGAAATCTTAATGGGTGTTGACACTCTCTGGAAAGTTAAACCTTGGTCCCGTTGCTCTAAGACAGCCCCGGTGAGGCCGTTCTCACCTCCGAGCAGCACTGGGGTTTGCTGTGCCTCCCTGCTTACGTGCCTTCTTAATAAAGCAGAGATGATGCTCGAGGTTTATTATTTCTTGCAGCATTAGCTCCGACAACCAATCATCACAGGAACGGGGCTGGCTCACAGGGTGTCCCTCGGAGATAGGAACAGCTGATCAAATTAGAGAAGAGCTCACCACCCTTCTCAGATTGGGCAAAAACTTTGGAGTTTTAGATAAACTTTGTTTTGGGAAGTACCAGACTCTCAGGGTGGCTGAATACTTATTTAAAACATATTTCCATCTATGACTGTGGAAAAAATTAAGGGAAAATTGAACATGGTGTTCCTCAGCAGGCCAGGGAATTGGGGAGTTTAATTGTTTGTGTGCTGCTTGATAAAGAAAATCAGTTTTATAATTTCTAATTTGTCATTCATAACAACCTGACTCAACAAATCACACTGCTCATTATTTTTAACTCAAAGGTCTTTTTGGTGTTAAGATGGAAACCTTCTGTAAAACACATGGAGCGCCTCTGGAAGTGGGTGGCCTGCCCACAGCAAAGGATGGTCAATCCTCAGCAGAGCCAAGGTTTCCATCAGCTGATCTCTTGTTTCCCAAACTGAAGTCATCTGTCGGATGGCAGAACAAAAGGATTTTTTTTCTTTTTTTTTTTTTTTTAATTAAATAATTTATTAGAAAAAACACCTCTTTGCTTTTTCTACTCTCCAAAATCACCAGCAGATGAACAAGAAAATGATAAATTTGTAGTTTTAATTCCAACAGCAGAGCTGATCTGAAAGATTTGTACTCTTCTTCACTGTACATATTTGCCAAAAAAGCTGGAAAAAGGCTCATAGACCTGTATGTCAGGTCTGCTTATTCCTCCTTATGTGATGGAGTCTGAATCCTGAAGAAGAATTTGATATATATTATCAGCGCCCTATTTTTAGGCTCTATTTAATTATATAAGTGACCATGCAATATCCCTGCCTGGAGCAGACCCAGACTTGAATGAGAAGAAATCAGTCATTTTTTCTCATATTCCCCATTTCTAAGGCTCCCCATAAACCTCTCCTTGTTTCTATGGCAGGTTACTGGTCAGGACTTTACGGAAAGCACGGTTTGCTTTTGGTTATTTCTGTGTTTGTATAAACCAGGAGGAAGAGGAAAGCCCAGTTGCCAAGCAGAGATGGGAAGAGAGATCTGTGAGTGGCAAGCCTGGCTGGAAACATCTGTGGAAGGGAGAACACTCATCGTCTTGGTTCTCCAGTTAATGTGGCTTAACCTTGTAAGTCCTCTTCACCCTCTTCCTTAATTCTCATGGCTCGGTGTCTTTGGCTCTCGTTGTCTAAGACTGTAATTATCAGTAGTAAAAGCAAGGTAGCTGCCCGTGGTTGCCAAATGGGATGGGGCTGCACCGTGCTGGAGCAGCCCTTGCTTCGGGAAGCCTTGGAGAGGAGCTCCATGGTGGGGTGGTGGCTTCTCTCTGAGTATGCAAGTGTCTGGTGGCCACTGGCCACCACCCAGGGAAGCTGTAAAATGCCCTCAGCAAAGATGGTCTAAAACTTATGCTTGTGGAATACACCTAGAAAGAAAATCTATCAGCATGTGACAGGGGTTATTTTAACCATCTAAACTCTTATTGCTTTGGGAACACCTGCTCTTTCATGGAGCAAACAAGTTGGTTTAAATTTCATTGCCGTGAGTTCAGAGAAATAAATTAGAAAAGTTTGAAAGCCAGTATCAGTTAGACTAACAATATTATCTGTTTCACATCTGTAACAGAGCTCATAAAAGGAAAACTGCACAAAACGTAAAGCAAATAGAAATACTTCAAATCTCAGCCCCTTGAAATATTTACAGTTAATGCCCCCCCTTACTAAAATAAAACTGCACCTGACTTAACTTTGCAGAGGAAAACAATGTCATTAGATGCTTTTTTTTTTGAGACAATGCAAGGAGATGTTGTTACTCAGTCATGTTCCTTGCTTAGAGAGAAGCAAATACATTCCAGTTGTATTTTAATTAGTTCTGAACTTATGCTGGTTAGAAATAGAGTACAGTACTGTTATTAAAATTCATGCTTTATAATCAGTACAGTTAGTACGGTCTCCGAGAAGAGCAAGCTAAAGTACTTTTAACTTTGGTTAATCGTGGAATTATCTAACTCTTGCTACCCATTGCTAAATTTTTAAAGTAGAGAGAAATGTTTGCAATTGTAATGAGAAATCATTACGTTGAGATCTTAAAGAAAAAGCTTGTGATTCTTCTGAAAGGATACATCAGGCCAGCCATTAATTATGAATGCTCATTAATTATAACAAATTGTCTGCCATAAAATCTCTTTAGCTGAACTTTTGAACTGAACTTCAGTAGGGCACTTTTGACAAATAGAGAAAGGACTGCCCTTTTTAAAAGTTTGAGGTTTTATCTCTCTTGGCATCTATATTTAAAATTAAGCAAAGTGACCAATGAAGTTAAGAAACTCATTCTTTAGAAGATCAAAGTCATAAAATTCCTTTAATTCCCTTCAAGACAAAGCTATGAATTATCATTAAGAGATTTTTCCTTGTAACTTTGTTATTTTATTCCTGTAACTGTTTCATTTTAAAACCTCTGTAATTGTTCTCCAAGATGGTCTTCCTTTGTATTTTGCTGTAAAATAATTTGCTGAAGTGTCAGGAATTAAAAAAAAAATATCTCCAGGACAAAACTTATCATATATTCTTCTTAACATATATTCTTTTTTGAGAACCAAAGTAACACCGTATTTCTCCTTAATAAACCCAGCACAGGGTGTTTGGTTTAACAGAGATCTCTGCTGGCATTAGAGTACACAAAATCCACGTTCATAGAAAGAGGGGGATAAATCTTGGTATTTTTGTTTAACATTTGTACTTCTGGTTTTCTCCACTCTGAGGTGCCTCGGTCTTCTCTTTTTGTGGTTTGAAACACTTTTGCTGAACATTTATAGGGTCATTTTCAGGTGTATTTCTTAAAACCAGCCTCCCCAAGTGTTGGGGTTTATGTCCCCATCCATTTTGGGGGGATCCTGCAGAGCAGGGAGGGCCAGGAACGTTTGGCTGTTGAACCTCGGGAGCGCAGATGCTTTGTGCGTGCAGTGAGTGATAACTGTGACACAAACACATTTGAGTGATGTTTCTGTTTAGATTTAATTGGAGTTTTTAACTCTTCCAGGGCCAGGTTATTCCTACAGCTGCTTTCATTGCTTTGCCCTGTCTAGTATTGTGTTGGGCTGCAATATCACAGATCTATGTGGTACCCATTCTGTAGCCTGGAGGTAACCATCACTTCAATTACTGACAAATTTCCATGGAAGTATTTTTCCCTTTGATATTTTAGAAAGATCTCGTAGGATGAAAACGTTGCATCAATATTTTTAATGGTTATTTAGAGAGCAAAGTGTTTGGACATGCTTGAAAATATTGCTGGGCACCTATTTGCATGTGTAGGTGCTTAAATATCTCAGAAAAACGACCATCTGGTGTCTCTGGACTTAGATTCTCAGAAAATATGTAGACTACTGAAATGAAGGGAATTTAGGCACATACATTTCTTTTGATGATTTGTTCAACTTTTAATGTCTCTATCTCGAATGTACAGAGGAAGAATATTCAAAAGACTTTGAAAGGCTCGGGTAGCTTTGTACTGTCTGGATGTGTTTTATAGATAACATTATAGAATATTATCGGGGGAAAAAAAACCCATATATTTTGTACAAGTATTCTGCCCTCCATTTTTAACATACAGTTAAGCTTTTACTTTATAAAATAAATAATTGCTTACCTGGTGCCTAAGTAGTATTGATAATTAGTATTATTTCTAAGTCAATTAATTTCTGAAATAACTTTGAGCTATTTCAAGCTGCTTCTCAAAGATTTTTTTTTCCTTCCAGTGTCTTCCAATAGAATTTCAGATTTGGTCTTTTAATTTATGTGAATCTCCTGGGTTGGCTATAAGAGAGGATTTGGCCTCAGAGTGCTGGAATACAAACCATTTTGATGTTGGAATCCTGCTTTAAGCATGCCTTTACTTGGTGCAGAAGACAAAAGCATTAGTACCCCAATGCAGAACGTTTCTGGTCTGTGCATCATGTCACTGGGAAAAAACCCCACTCCTAAACCTATTAGTTGTTCCAACTTCTACAGGGGGAAGCCTGGGACAGGGAATTAGTAAAGTTATTATTAATTTCAGTGGTGGCTCTTTAAATGTAGGACAATGTACTGATTCTGAACTTGTTACATGACCATTTTCCTGCAGTGTTGGTGGTATTTACTGCCAAAATTAATTAGATACTCATTGATGCTGGGCCAATTCCCTGACTTGCACGTTGTCAATCAGGTAGAAATCCAAATGTTCGCCCACTCTCTAAACCATTTTCTTCCTCTCTGACACCATGAGAAGCACATGACACATCTTGTGGATTATGTGGAAGAAAATCAGATATTCTTTCCTTTTCACTCTGATGGAAAAAAAGCCCCACGATTCCTAACTGTATAATCGTTTCCTATAAAATAAATTACTTATCTGTCTTAATACTGTCACACTTCTGTTCTCCAGTGTTCTACTTCTTCCATCTGTGTGCATAACTGTAATCTTTTCTACACCTACTCTATGTACTCTCAAGTGTCAAAATCTACCCTCAATCATTCCTGTCACTAGTCTCTTGTTCCCGACGGGATAGCGGGCAAAGCGTCACATTCCTCAGACCTCTTCAGATGATTGCTGGGCTCACTTTGCAGAGTTTACGTGAGCTCTCAGAAACAGGATGAGGCTGAGTTTTGTTTTGGGTTTTGTCACCTGAAATTTTCTACTTATTACTCTTGAAACTGTTTTGTTTGGTGTTTTTTTTTTTTTTTCAATCTCTCTGTGTGTGTCTTGTCTCCATCATGACTGTTTGCTGCAGCTGAGCGTAACTTCAGGAGGTATCCACATTACCCAAATCCCGTGAAAGTTGACTTGCTGTTTCTTATTGAGTAATTTTGTGTGACTCATGCTTTGTTCCCTGATATAATTTTTTACACTCATTTGCAGAATATTGTTCAGACAATTGAGTTTACTTTCCCAAATCACCATCTTTTGTAGTGAGACGGTGCAATCACTTCTCTTTTTCACAAAGCTGTAGCAAGAACAATGGGGCGACCCATAAATTCGACCGTCTTGTTTTCCTTAAAATACAGCTTAGTCTTGACTAAACAAAATAACTGCAGAAAAAAAGAAACCCTCTTGGAAGCTATGCATCTTCATAGTTTAATGTGACGACGTGCCTCTCCTGCTGAGCCATGACCTACTTTGCTCACAAAATGCTCTCATTACCTTCCCCCAAACATGAGACTGTTGGAGCCTCAGGAATTCTTCACCTCGGGATCCGAAGTGTCAATCACTAATGATCAGGACTGTGAATCCCTCCGTCTTTATCATGTCTCATGTAAATACCCACTCGTCTCCTACAGTTGCTGTTTGTATAATTTCTTGTCTCTGCTCCAGATTCCAGCCTGCCCTCAGCAACTACCCTTCAAATTCAGAGCTGGATAAATTTTGCCATCTTGTGAGAGATATTGATATTTTTGGGGCTGATTTTTTTTTTTATCAGCTCAATTAAAATGTTTTTCTCTGCTACTTCAAAACATTTTTCTCTCTCTCTCTTTTCTCTTTCCTTTTCTATTATTGAAAAGGAGTCCTTCTCCCCTACTCAGTATAATATGATTATGAAAACTTGGTAGGATGCCTGCTGATGGAGAACCAGGAGACAAGATAATAAGCATCAACAGCCATGGGAATGACCTACAACATATGGGATGTTTGGTAATTATCCAGTCTATATTATGTAAGACATAAAATCATGCAGCTCTGATAAAACATGTAAGGAGAGAGGAGGAAAATGATGGCAAATGACTGCTCACAAAGATAAAGGTCCTTAACTCTTCTTTCATATTTTTTGGCTCTTCAACATCCACTCTTTGAATTCCAGTTTGTCACATTGCAAAGACTTGCCTTTGAAAGGCGTTTATTGACAAAAAAAGAGATGCTTGCATCGTAAATATCCACAGCTAAGAATGATTTCCAAATGTGTGACTGGAGGGATTAGCTGTAAAAGGAAGCCTGTGCTGGCCTAACTCTTCTCCTGTTGGGGTCAGGGGAAAATTTCTGATGCGTGTCAGAAGCCCGAAGGGTAAGCTGTGGACTTTCAAAAATCCTCCCACTCTCAATGTGTGGTATTTTATACCCAAATGAGGCAGGCACTTATGCTTCCAGAGAGGTGAAGTCACCAGAGTAAAGCAAACTTACAGCAAGGAGATATGTAAATTTACGTACAGAATAGATCTCTTAGTAACGAAAAATTGGGACATTCTGTCCTAATAACAGTGCATGTTGAGTTGGACGCTACAATACAGTGAACAGGGTGAGGCAAGTCTGCAGAAGACCCAACATGTGGCAGTTTTCACTGTCACAAATTTGTTCAGATTTTTTTTTTTTTTAAAGACCCTGACGGTTCCTGACCTGTCTCAAAAATCTGCTCTGCAACCCTCAAACACATAGTCAAATTCTTGTCTTAGTTAAGTGTCACAACGCTCCTGTTAAGACTTGAGTTTGTCTGTCAAGTTGTGCATTTGCAACTCACAATCGAAGGCACGAATCACGGCACTCTCATCCACAAGGAATCCAGGCTTCTGGAGAGGACAACTCAGCAGAGCTGTGAGGAGAAGCTGAGGGAGCTGGGGGTGTTCAGTCTGGGAAAGAGGAGACTGAAGGGAGACCTTCTCGCTCTCTACAACTCCCTGAAAGGAGGGTGTAGAGAGATGGGGGTCAGTCTCTTCTCCCAGGTCACAGACGATAGGACAAGGGGTAATGGCTTCAAGTTGCGCCAGGGGAGGTTCAGGTTAGATATTAGGAAATATTTCTTTCCTGAAAGGGTTGTCAGGCATTGGAATGGGCTGCCCAGGGAGGTGGTTGAGGCACCATCCCTGGAGGTGTTCAAGAGATGAGTTGACATGGTGCTCATGGGGATAGGATTAGTGTTGGGTTGGTGTTGTTTTGGGTGTGGTGTGGGGTTTGTGTGGATTTTTTTTTGTGGTTTTTTTTTTTGTTTTTTTTTTTGTTTTATATTTATTTTTTCATTGGTTGGACTAAATGGTCTTAACAGGCCCCTTCCAACCTAGGTGATTCTGTGAACCTCTTCCCTGGTTGTGGGGAGTCTCAGCCCCTCCCTTGGTGCTTGGGGAAATGCCTGACATTGGTGGAAAGACTATCCACTCCTGTGACTTCTGCAAAGAATTGTTTTTCCCCCAAATTACTTAATGTTATTGAACCTAACAGTGCATTGGAAAACCAGCTTGCATGCATAGTGATTTAAGGACCCTGAATTAATTTACAAACTCCTCCTGGGAGCTGGTCCAGTGTGTAATTTCCTCCTTGAATCAGAACTTTGAATTACGTTAAAGAGTCTTTCACATTTTTCAGATTGAAATTTGGTTGCCGCTATTTCGTTGGGAAGCAGAAGTATTGTGTAATAATATATACCACTATTTTTTTAAAACCTGTGTCTTCGTAATTAAAGAGGATGTATACAGAAGCAGCCGAGTGAAGGTCAAGGTATTTATAAACCATGTGTTTAACAATACAGCCCAAATGATCAGTCCTGGAGTATTCTGTGGCAGTAAGGTATATCCTTCCATGTTTTAAATGGTCAGGAGTCACCCTTGGCAATAATTCTCAAACTCTTTACTTATGAATTCATTTTGTGTTATGCTTTGCCTGCTTATGATATTGCTTTACTTGGATTTACAGGACTCATCCTTGCATACAGAAAGAAACTGTCTGCACTGTATCTTCTAGGAATAAAAGGCTGTAATCTGCTGTACTTGGCCTAATAAATATTTTATTATTCACAGTTTCAAATATTCTCCTGGTGAATCTCAGCAGCTGTGCTTTCTGAAAATAATGCCTGATTGAAGGATGAAAATTGTTCTCCAAGTTATGAGAAACAAACACAACCCAGCACTGCCTTTCCTTCTCAAGGAACCCCCACAGAATCATCGAAGCGTTGCTGCATTTTTCCTCTCCCTGCAGCTTACTTCTACCCAGTGCCACACATTGTACTGAGAGCTTCATTTATAAGAAATAAGTGAGATATAATAAATAACTCCTCTCTGAGCTTGCAGGAGCCTCAACATCTTCCATGGCAGCAGAGCCAAATGGTGACATCCTGTGCTGTTCTCTCCAAGGAATAATACGAGCTCCTTGACCTGGAGGTAATTCTGCAGCACTGAGATGAAAGGATGATAAGAAGATCCCTCTTGATCCCACTGCTCTGGGCTTCCCAGGGTCAGCTGACAGGTGAGAGAAGGTGTGAGAGGAGGAGGGTGGGGGGGTAGATGATGAACTTCTTCCTAGCACCATCCAGGATCATCTTGGCCCAGAGATGCTCAAGAAAATAGTTCATCCAACAGCCAGTTGGCTGGGTTAAAAAAATCTAGTGTGATATGCAAAAAAAAAACCCTGGGAGGACACTGGGTTATAGCTCAAACCACAATCTGGAGTTCATTTATCAATAGTGGGTCAGACACTGCTGGCCTTCTTCATTTCGAGTTGTTCTTTGCCCTGCAGTTGAGTTCATTGATTTCACCAGGGCTACTCACACTCTTAAGTACAAACTGTTGTAAGTGAGGGTGAAATAATCATTCTACCCTAATCCCTAAATTGTATTTCAAACCTCTTTGTCCCCTGAAATTTTGATGCCGTCTACTCAGGGTGAAAAAGTGAATTGTGTCAAGTATCTCTGGCTTGGTTAAAAGACTTGAGTTGCTTTTAAAAAAAATAAATTGCAAGACTACCTCTCAAGATGCTGCAGTTTCACTTTTCGGATATGCAACTTTCATTCTATTGAATTTTTTGACATATGGTTATATAAAGCATCTAATAGCAAACTCTATCCACTTACACCTTCCTGAAAGCAGTGACTTCAGGAGTTAATGCGGAATTATTTTTAGTATGTATTCAAGTTTATTCATGCTGAAAGGTGGTACTTATCTTTTGTAATTTTAGAGTAGTTATTTGAATAAAAACATGAGTATAGTTCCATTTTAACTGCCATGTGACATTTGGGAGCTGGTTAACACCTCTCCCAAGATGTGAAAATCTCAGCATTTTTTTCTTTGCAACATCTCAGCGGTACACACAATCCCTGTGTCTGTGTTTGGACCTATGTCTGTAAATGCATAAAATAGGAGTAATCTCCTATATGCTAAGAAAATACTATACCACAAACAATAAAAGTATCCATCAGCCAGAAGAAAGTGCAATTTTCAGTGTTCTTTGTAGGAAAAGCTTGTTGAAGTTCAATTACCCTTTTGCGTCCAAATTCCATATTAAACTGTCACCAGAGAGGCTGTTAGATAAAAATCTGTGGCTGAGTATTTTCCCTAGAGCTGGGTAAATATTTCTGTTAGCCAAGTAACTGAGCCTTTTTTCAGTTCATAGACTATCTGCGCAGAGGTTGCAAGTTTCTCATGTTTTAGGGTCACTGTTTAGATAAGCCTTATGCTGTTATTTCTACTTTCTGATGGGATAGTGAAAAACAAGGGGTCTGCAAAATCAGCGTGTAATTTTGATGGAAGGAGTTTAACTGTTTGTCCAAGAGGACATGCAGGGATTTGGCTGGGACAGACCGACACGGAGGCAACGGCACAAGGTCAGCAAAATGTAATTTGCAAAATTTTCTTTGTTCTGAGTTTGATTTACAAGAGGGGGAATATAAACCTCTTATTTAGAGATAACTGTGGGTCTGACACTGGAAAAAAGCTATGCAGTAAAAATAATAAGTGAGTCATGATGATAATGAAGCTAGACTTATGCAATACTGAGTTATCCTTATTTCCTTTGCAGGCAATGCACGGTTGTACATTTTAATATTTAAAATAATCTGGGTTCCTCCTGCCTTGGGGCCTGTGTTGATGCCTCTGTGCAGTACCATCTTGCAGAAGGGAATATACCAATATTCCCAGAATAATGACTTTCACGGTCTCTTTCACAAGCAAACATACCATAAAAGTATTTGTACTGCTTGGTTCGCTGACAGGGATGTTCAAAGAGGCATTTAATGATGTGCTTCTTCTCCTAATCTATATTTCTCTTCAGTTGATTTTGAAAATGTTTTCCAGCTCGTGAGTCCTAACGAGCCGGCCAGGTATGTGCTTGTCTCACAGAATCGAGCCCAGAACACCAGGTTGGAAGGGACCTCAAGTATGAAGGGAAGGGACCTCAAGGATTGTGTTTGCTCGACAATAAACTCTCCAGACTCCCAAGCAGCCTTTGGCAGTGGAAGTCATGTAGCTGCTGTAGATCAGCGGATTCACGGCAATTCCTTGTGATGTGACCAATTCACAGGAACAGGAAAGTGCGTTGAGTGACTAGTATTTGTATTTAACTCTTCCCTTGTAGCAGCCAAGAAGTTTAACAGACCACTACTGTGAGCACACACTGTTTTTTAAGACTGTTGACTGAGTGGTGTCGTGGCCGTCACGGCAGAACTGGCCACTCCAATGGAGGAGGTTGGACACCAGGTCTACTCAACTCCTTCCCAAGGGCTGGACCTGCTTCTCTGGTGGTATCCCAGCTCCTACGTGTTCCTTCAGATCTCCCCTACAGTTGGGCTGACTCCCAGCAGATGACAGGCAGAGTGGGTGTCTCCTTCAACACCCATAAAACATGAGCCTTTGCTGGAGCTAGGACAGCCAGGCCGAGCCACGTTGGCTGCAGCCTTTGATGTCAGGGCGAAGTGGGGGGAGCTCATAAATTCATTTAGATGTGCTGCTAATTTTCATGCCAAGAGCATGTATCTTTTCTTAATCCTTCCCCTGAATGGAATATTTCCATGACTTGTTAATGGAGCTAATTCCAGAGGACTGTAAAGAAGTCCTGGACTGAGTGAGCTACCATAATTCACTGGGATGAGACTGAGCAATGTATGTGGATGAGAAGAAAACTGAAGTAAATCCTCTTTCTCTCAGTTACGGGTATTTTCTATTGAGTTTGGAATTTTCTTAGTGAGAAGAAACTGCAAGAGATGCTCCCTCTTGCTGCTGAGTAAGAAACAAACTTTGGGAAAACTGTTATTTAAATGAAGGAACCATTTGATGTGTGCAGCTCCCAGAGGTCCTGTGGGGGCTGTTGTGCTTTTCTTACCTTAATTACAGTGTTGTTATTTGGACTAATGTACTTAACTCCAAGCAGGTTACTGTTTTCTATTTAGCATATATTCTTGCTAAATTCCTTATCTTCAACTTCTTGAGAAACTGAGGGCTTCCTTATTGCAAAGCTCTTTTCAAAGACGTTCCTGAGGAGTCAGTTTAGGTAACACACTCTCATTTTTTTTCCTTTGGTTTGGTGTTTTTACAGGCAAATATTCTCCCCCACAACGTTGTCCCCTCTTGCTGGCACGAGATTCCACGTGAGCTCTCCCTGACCAGTTTCAGACACGGACCCTCCAGAATCTCCCATCACTTCTGTACCCTCCCAGGTCCTGCTGCAGGTAAAAACTGCTTTTACTGTGTTTTTCTTCCTTGGGAAGACATCAGTCCCACCTCTCCTGCCTCTTTACTTTACAAAGATGCGTTTTTGTCTTTAGCCAGAAAGACTGTTAAACTTAAAGGTCCATGTACTGCAGTCTCTATCGGTGGTCCAGCCTCACCACACTGGTTTGCATACACCAAGAGCTAGCAAAACGTCCCAGTTATCTGAATAGCTATACTTTTGATCCCTCATCGAGGGCATCTCATCTCCTCTCCAGGCATCTCATCCCACACACCCACCCCACCCGTGTCCCTTGCTATGCCTGCAGCTTGGCTTCTCCAGCAGGATCAGCTGGGCTAAGCAGCAACCAAAGCATTATTTATTCACCCCTGGGCCCTCCTCATTTCGCTAATGTGTTCGTTGAATTAGTAATTGATAAATTGAGGCCGTTTCCTTTCTTCCCTTCCCACCTGCACCCTTCCTTCCCCTGAAGGGCTGTGTCACTGTTCCTGCATCACTATTCACAGCGACTGCTCTGCTCCTTCTGCTGGTCTCTGCCTTCAGTTTTTCTGCATTTCTGAAGCAGAGTGTGGAAAAGAATTACCTAAATCCGCAGAAATACCACCATGAATCAGACCCATTAATTCCCTGATGTTTTATTCTTTTGTTCGACTCCTCTTTGAATGTATTTGGTGGGAAGTGACACGGTGAGACAGATCCAAAAAAAGTCAGTATCAAAATCTCCCCAGCTAAAGCCCTGGTGCCGCACGGGAATTACACGCACATGTGGAAGCAGGGTCCTGTCTGCCCCTCTGCTCCTTGCTGCTGACAATTTTAAGTCTACCAGGAGTGAGTCTACCAGGTGGCCAAAAAGGCCAACAGCATCCTGGCCTGTATCAAGAACAATGTGGTGAGTAGGACCCGGGAAGTGATCGTCCCCCTGTACTCGGCACTGGTGAGACCCCACCTCGAGTACTGTGTCCAGTTTTGGGCCCCCTACCACAA
>JAOQGH010000051.1:43460760-43477725 GCA_025769975.1 Gallinago jamesoni
GGCTGCCCAGGGAGGTGGTTGAGGCACCATCCCTGGAGGTGTTCAAGAGATGAGTTGACATGGTGCTCAGGGATATGCATTAGTGTTGGGTGGTGTTTTGTGTGGTGTGGGTGGTGGTTTTTTTTTTTTGTGTGTGTGTTTTTTTTTGTTTTGTTTTGGTGTTTTTTTTTTTTTTTATTATTGATTGGACTAGATGACCTTAAAAGGTCTTTTCCAACCTAGGTGATTCTGTGATTTTGTGATTCTGATTCTGTGAAAGCAAGGCAGGAGCTTGTCCCTGGCCCTGGTACAGAAGTCTCAATACAAATATTCATGGGTTTGTCCTGGGTGGGCTCCAAGCACATGGCAATGAGCCGGAGCTGCTGGCAGCAGGTGGATGGCAGCTCTTGGGCTCTGGAGAGCTTCATTACGTGTTGCTTTGTTTTCGAGCTTCAAGAAAGCAAGAGAACAGCCCAGCTTCTTCTTTTTCAGGGAAAATGATAGGAAGCGCCTGGCAGCGGTGCCAAGATGTTTCTTAAACTGACTCTTCCTCCCTCTGCTGTTCGAGTCTCGTGAGAAATAAATTGGTATAATTTGTCTGTGAATTAACATAAGGTGGCTATAGAGGTATGAGAGGTCTTTGCCAGGCTTAGTCCATTTACAGCTGGTGAGCAAATAATTTAATTAGTGGGAAACACTGATACTAAGTGCATGTGAAGACTATTAGCTTGTTCCAGGCTCAGTGGCAGCCCTGGAGAGCCCAGCTTGGACTGATAAGGGATGAAGGGCCATGGTGGGCAATGGGTCTGGTCCTTCCTCAGATACACTCATCCTCGCTCCCTAATCTGGTGTCTGGTAGGTCTGAAACAGCTCCAGATTTCAAAGATCAAGGTGAAATGTGATTTTTATCAGTTTTAGGGCAGCATCTGCACTGCCCTACAGGAATGACCTCCAGGGCTGGGCTGGTGGCCAAATTGCATGTTTTGGCTTGTCCAAGGATGAGCTGAGTCAGTCGAGGGGTGGCCCCAGCTGGAGGGGGGGGGGGGGGCTTTGTGGTTTGGGCTGTTGTCCTTGGCTCCAGCCAGTCTGGTTTCACAGGGGCCACTTGCTCATGATTCACCCAGTGCCACGGGAGCTTGGGTTGTGCTGGGCTGCTGGGGGGGCAGGAGGCACCTAGTGCCCCCCTTCTCCCCACTTCACCTGATCCCCTCCTGTTTCTTGGCCACATCCAGGGCTGGACACAGAGGGGATCTGGTAGGCAGGACCTGAAAGCAGGAAAACATCTCTTCTGCAGTCTATTTCAGCTAGTGATTTATTTTTTTTCCCCTCTGTAAAGGACTCAAACACCTCAGAAATTTTAGGGAAAATATTGCTGATCACAGTATTCACATCCATTGTCAGTAAACTAAGAAAAATGGGGAAAAAAAAAACAGGTCTTGGTTTTGTTGGGTTTTTTTCTGTCTCTGTATCTGGCTTTATTTATACAACCCATCAAGAGGTATCTCACCAACAACATTATTTAAGTTGAAATAGGAGACTCACTATTAGTCTTGAAAATTCATAAGATAAACAGATTCGGACATTTAATTTTTTGTAACCAGTGGAAGAATAATTTACCAAGCAAACATAGTGCAGAAAATATTTAAGGGAGAAATCAGTGTTCTTTGTATGGGATCTTATACCGAGACTATATATTTTGCATGTCCTGTTTATTTTTGTATTGGGTAAGATGAAGTGTGCAGTTTGTATTGTTTGCTTAGAGAATAATTTAAACATAGCTGAGGATGGAGCATCTGTCGAACAACTCTTCAGTCAGTAAACAGTGTAAGATATATTTTTATTAAACATACCCCAACCCTTTTCCTTTACATCCCCACTGCTGAGAACAGTAGGCGCATGAGTTATCGTCAGCAGAAGGAGGCAGGAATTGCTGTGCAGGAAGAAATGGCTGGTTTGTTTCAGAGCTACTCAGGCAGCTAAATGATTCGCCTTGCAAGGGAAAGAACCGAGGGGTAGAGCTAAAGCAGCTGGGTTCCAGAAAAAATAATGAATGTCAAAAAGTGAACACCTGAAGTATCATCCTCCAAAAGAAAGCAGAAGTGGGATTGGGCTGGTGGATAATAGATTTTTCCCCAGGCCCACCGCTTCACTGAGCTGATGTTGGCAGATGAACGATATTGGTACCAAAAGGGTTAAGATGTCTCCTTGAGAAACGTGCTATTTACTGCTATCTGCTGAAATCCAAGAGGGGTAAATGGCAATACAGACACCATGTAGGACAGGTAGTCCCCAAGGGGACACACATGGAAGAAACTCCGGAAACACGACCATGTGGGTCTGGTGTAAAAGGGACGCCTGGGGCCATTGGGATTTCAACCTCTGCAGAAAACACCCTGGTCCTAGTACAGTGTCTAAAATAAATCAAACACTGTGGTTATGATTTTCAAAATCTCTTATTTGAAATCTTGTTGAGAAATTCTGTTTAAAAATAATAGGTAAGCCTGGTAGAGGTGAACATACTACTTCTGATTTTTTTATTTTTTTTTAAATTTTCATAGCTTCTGTTAGAAAACCATGCTCTTATGTTATTCAAGTGGACACATGGTGTAGACTGTCTTGCCTGTCTTTCCATGTTGGTCTCCCTTCCCTCCCCTTATTTGTCTGCAGCTCTCACCCTCTCTCCCCGAGCTCTCATGGTGCTCAGGGATATGCATTAGTGTTGGGTGGTGTTTTGTGTGTGGGTGTTTTTTTTTTTTTTATTGGTTGGACTAGATGATCTTAAAAGGTCCCTTCCAACCTAGGTGATTCTGTGATTCTGTGACCTGCAGAGATGAGATCCAAGGACGAGCTGGGACTTCCATCTGCTGCTATAATAAATGCAAATAATAAATGATAAGACATAGGGAACAAATATTTACACATACAGCAGAGCTATTTTGATTATTTCTAATGATGCATGTGGCACTCTCAAGTTTGGGTACCAATTAATTAATTGCGCTCTTCATTTGGTCTAATGGGAACTGTGGTACAAACAAGGGAGAGGAGGCTGGGACTGAGCAGTCCTTGCTGGGAACCAAACATGGAACAGCAGATGCCCGGGATTGGATTCGATTAAGTCTTCTGTATTGTGAGTGCTATAAATCTGGGAGCTGAGTGGGCCAGACTGAAGAAGAGAGGTGGCAGATGGGATGAGGGAAAGACAATTAATAGAAATATAAGCAAGCAGCTTTGTATTAGTTCCTGCTGCCTGTTTTGAAATGTGCGGACTGAAGATGGAAACAGCAGGAGGTGGCACAGATGGGAAGAGGCCTTGCGAGCTAAAACCTGAGGTGACAATCATAGAATCATAGAATCTTCTAGGTTGGAAGGGACCTTCAAGATCATCTTGTCCAACTATCAACCTAACCCTGACAAAAATAAACACTCACACAACAAACAAAATGATGCAACACCATCACTAAACCATGTCTCCCAGCACCACGTCAACCTGTCTTTTGAACACCCCCAGGGATGGTGCCTCAACCCTGGGCAGCCCATTCCGATGTCTGATAACCCTTTCAGTGAAATTTTTTTTCCTAATATCCACCCTGAACCTCCCCTGGCATAACTTGAGGCTGTTTCCTCTAGTCCCATCGCCTGTGACTTGGGAGAAGAGACCGACCCCCACCTCTCTACACCCTCCTTTCAGGGAGTTGTAGAGAGCAATAAGGTCTCCCTTCAGCCTCCTTGTCTCTAGGCTAAATAACCCTAGTTCCCTCAACCTCTCCTCATAAG
This sequence comes from Gallinago jamesoni, assembly GCA_025769975.1. Lineage (NCBI taxonomy): Eukaryota > Metazoa > Chordata > Aves > Charadriiformes > Scolopacidae > Gallinago > Gallinago jamesoni. Next base: position 43,464,514 of record JAOQGH010000051.1, read on the forward strand.
ACTTGTGCTCCAGACCCCTCACCATCTTTGTTGCTCTTCTCTGGACCTGTTCCAGCACCACAATGTCTTTTTTTGTGGTAGGGGACCCAAAACTGGACACAATCTCAGGATGTGAAAGTCCTTGGCCCCTCCGCTATTGGGTGGGGTGGGAGGCAGGTCTGTGTCAAAGGCATTTGGTGCAGGTGGAGGGTGTGGGTCATCGAAGCTGCCTTCTCATTTGTGTGTTTCAGTCTGGAAGGAGTGTTGCAAATGGAGCCTGAACAGATGCTAAGGAGAGTTGAGGCAGCATTGAGCTCTGAAAAGTGTTTGGTTTTAGTTTCTTAAACAGTGGAGGAAGAGGAAAGGGTGTTTTGAGGATCATCTCTGGTTTTGGGGCCAATGTGCCTCTCTGCGGTTCCATATCATGTGTTGGCCATCAGAAGCACTTGACTGCCCACATTGTTTAAAAAAAAAAGGAAAAAAAAAAAGGAAAAAAAGGGACAAACAGGAATGTAGTCCCCAATTCCCTGGAGCAGGCTGAGAAAGAGGGACAGGAAAAGAGGAGTTGCAGCAGAAAAGCATTAAATAGACACTCAGACAGGCTTAGTAATAGAGACAAACTTTTAAGATCGGTAAGAAACTGTGAGGACAAGCCTGTTCAATAAAAAGCTGATGACAGGGAACCACAGGGACAGAATGCACTAAATGACATCATTTACCACTGTGGTTGTTATCACTCATTATACTGCATTATGCTGTAGATCCTATTATATGCTGCTTAATACAAATCTGGCCCCTGCTGTGTCAGACACAATACATTAAAAGAGAAAAAAAATCATTCCTTGCCCCAAGGAGTTCATGATGGAGAGTAAGGAGTGTTTCTATGAAAAATTGCATCATCAGTTCTGCGGTGGAGGCTGTGTCACTGTGACACTGTGACAGTGACACATGGACAGTGCTTTTCTGAGAGTTCACAGTTTTGTAACAAAAGCAAATTAGATATATAAAAGAGAAGTGACTGTTGACTGAGTAGATCACAAGGAGAACCTTGGGAGGTATAGCAGTTCAAATTTGTTGAGGAGGAATGATTCATTTTCGTGGTATAGAGATTCTGGAGACTTCATTTAATCTTGGATTCTAGTAGGCTACAAATCTTCACCCCTTCTATCTCAGAGACAAACCCTATGTGGTTTGGTGGTTTTCATTTGAAACTTGACAGGCCCCGGTAACCACTTTTGCTTTGACATGGTGGCTTCTTCCAATGAAGAACCCAAAAATTCAGCAGGTGATAAATGCCAGAAAAGAGAAGGATGCAGGCAAAGTCTTGTGATCCAAAATGATTTCTTTTTAAACAACTCCAGGAGGTCTGTATAACACAACAGCAGCCTGAGATTAAGGGAGGAACAGTAGTCAGCAAGAAGCGATGGCCAGGACAATGCTATGGTGAGCCCAAACCTGGATAGAGTGAATTCCTCTAGACTGGAAGCTGAGAAGAACACATTTAATACAACAGGGTAAACAGCCAATGTCCCTGGTCTAAGCAATGAATAGAGAATGTGCAAGAAACTAGCCACAGAGAAGTTAACTGAGTTTAGGATAAATAAGAGACACTTGTTTGCAGTCCTTGGTGGGAGGAGCTTGAAGACTTGTAGTTGTTTTTAAGCAAAAGTTGTTTGGTTTGGCTGGCAGGGAGAACCATTGGCTTGTTGTTAATAGGGAAGTATTGGGTGATAGCAGGAAAGTGAATTCTCCGTGAAGGAATGATTGCTCCCAGGAGCTGGCTCATAGCTGCAACAGGATGCATCCCAAGCCTGAGGTGCCCTTAACTACCCCAAACAATTCTGTAAAGCACAGGGTTATCCTGAGACTCAAGAGAGAGGAAGATTCTTCTGAATTTATCTACTGCGGTAAGTGAGGTTTGGGTATTTGCAAGAATGGCAGCGTAAGATAGGAAGCTCAACAAATTTCAGGGTAGGAATTAAACTACACAAAGCCTTGTCACACTTCTCCATACATGAATGTATGAATTAGACATACGTTTAATTGAGGAAATGCAGGAATGTGTAGCAGCACAGGACTAAGCTGCCCTGGTTCCTGCAGGGACTCCCGGATACAGCCTCCTGGAGGAAAATCTGAGCCCTAGGATCTGCCATTTGTATTGGCAAAAATAGATGTTGGAGTCAGCAATGAATGGGTGTGAAAACAACGCACATATTTCAGAGTGAAGGACTTTGATGGGAAATTCATGCCGGCCCCATAGTGCCTGGTCCAAGGAAGACACCCACTCAGGAGAGAGAGGCTGAGGCCAGACTAAAACCCAGCGCTTCCCTCAGTCACAGGAAATTGCTCTGACTCAGTTTCCTCAATGTAGTTGAGGTTCATTGGTTTGATTTTTAAGAATGAGCCTTATTCTATAGAACTTGCCATATCCCATTTATTTCCATAAAGTCCCCATCAGCTGGAGAAATTTCCTCCTTTGTTTCATTGCACTTGACAATAGAAGAGAATTTTCCTTTCCCTCAACCGACAGATTAACCATTCTAGTTAGTGAAAAATACTGTCCAGCAGAGTTAAGTCATTCCACTTAGATGGCTTTGACTTTGCTATACCAATTATTAATTTTCATGAATTTTGAAATATGTTTTATGCTGATAAAGCTTCTTAAAGCGTTTCTTCTAAAGCTGTATTAAAGGAAGTGGTGCTTGCATAAATCCTTTGGAATATGTAATGTGCCATGGCTTTTGCTATAAATATTCGCCAGTTCATTATTTGCACTGAACCTCACAAGTGGGTAGATATGGGTTATTTTACCAGGTACAAGAGAAAAGTCTTGGATGCTCACATGCTTGGGTCTGAATAAGTTCTCAAAGCAATCTGCTGCTTTCAGTCTGGCCATTATTTTCTTAGATTTCCCACCTTCTGTTTCCTCCTGAGTTTTCACATTTTTCTGCTTTTTTTTTTTTTTTGTGTTGGAAATTAATTTGCTGCCTGTAAAAGGCACTTGACTGACAGGATTGACCCAGAAAACTCTCGCTCCTTCCAAGTCCAGGAAGGTTTTTTTTCCCACCGGGGAAGAACTTTAAAAATATGTGAGGTTTGGGGGGAAACGTGGCTCCTGGCAGCTGGGGGAGGGTCGAGCTGCCCCACTGCAAAACTCCCTCCTTTGTGGGGCTGACCAGATTTAGTGGCCCCATCTGCATGATGGAGCAACTCCTCACACGATTTGCCCAAATTATCCTTCTTTATCGTTCTCGCTGCCCCCTCACTTAAAACGCCTGCAGGCTCAGGGTGATGAAACGCTGGTCCAGCATCTGCAGTGGGCTGAGAGTCGCTGTGGGCTGTTTGTCCACCCAGTTCCATACAGCTAATTGATTCCCTGCTACTGTCTCTAACAGGTCCAATAAAGCAGCCAAAGAGCTGTCAGTCTGGTGTGTTTTAGGCACCTTGGAACAAAAGCTCAGCTGCTAATGAAAGCGCTGTCAGCTGCAGGACATGGTGCACGCCGCACTGGTGACATGCCATCAGCTCCGGGGCAGGTTCATTTGCTGCTTTGCTTTTCCCTGTCATTTGTCACCCAGAAATAATTTCCAAGGTCTCATCTTCTGTTAGAAAAGTATATAAAAGCATCTTTCTCTGACAAAAAAAAAGAAGACCTGACACCTTGCACGGTCTTCTCACCTCCTCCACGGTTCAGGAGGTTCACAGACATCCTGGATGTGACCTCCAGTTAATCCTGACATTTTGGAGTGGAGTATTTCCCTTGTTTTCTGAATGCCAGAAGTGAGTTTGCTGATTAGGGAAAAAAACGAGGTCTATCACCATGGGGAATACTTTAAGAAATCAGAAAAATGTCATTTTGCTATGACAAACGACACTTAGCAATGATAAAATGATGTTTAATAGCAGCAGAGGTTATTTGCTGCTGATGTTACAGAAGTCTGGAGCTTCGAAGGACTAGAAAAGCTTGATCTGCATTTTCAGCTTCATAAGGGAAAAAGAGGAAAAAGTAAAACATGTGATTCATTACTTAAAATAAGAGAGTAGGTAGGAAGTGAGGGAAGATGACTCTCCTCCCTTCAAAAGGAAATCTGTCCTAAGACCCATCTGGACTGTCTGAAAGAGCAGGCAGAGCCACTACTGCTGAGTTGCAGCTTTTTGCACTAATTTCCACCTCAACACCTTCATTTCTTTCTGAAATTACCTTCGTGTCACTGAGCTCCGTTCAGGTAGGGAACTGGGTTAGGCTGAACTGGGAGAAATTAATTTTAGTGGGGAGCAGGAGGCCTCGATGCAAATGCTCGCGGCACCGACAGTTCACATCCTGGATGTTTTGAGCTGATTTCTCAGTGGGGACAAGCCCTGGGGACCTGACTGTGATTATCTGAACCAGGAAACTCCAGATTCCCTGAATGTTGTGCTGACTTCAGTCTGGAGCCCTCCTGCAGGCAGGGTGCATTCACCCAAGGCGGCCGAGATCGGATCAGCTCCAGGTGCTCGGCGAAATCCCGGGAAATTGCCTACTCTGGTCTGAAACTGCTCCAGAGGAGACGGGAACAGCAGCATTTGCTCATGATGATAGATGAGCCCTAATTTATTTCTGCTGCAAGAGATTTTGGAGACAAGGTTACCCTATAAATAACGTTTAAATTGTAATACTGCTAAATACCTTTCTCCTGTAGGAAAAAAATAAATTGCTGCCTTCTTTCCTTATTCCAGGTAATCCGCAACACATCCTCAGGTCCGATACTGTCATTTATTTTATATGATATATCTATATTTTTGCATAAAATGTGTATGTATATATCTGTGTGTATATATATAGAAATATATATATGTCTATATTATCTATATAGATATCTATATATATCCATATATCTATGTATATATCTGTATTACAGATATAATATCTATATTATCTATGTTATATATAGATATATATCTATATTATGTCTATATTATATACAGATATATCTAGATATCTATATTATCTATAGATATATATATTTTTTATATATATATATATATATATATCTTATATCTATCTTATATATCCATATCTATATATGTCTAGATATCCTACCCCAGGGAGTCAGAGAAACCTCAGGTTGAGACATGGCTGATTTTTGTCCCCTGGGGATGTGTGACCCTGCCGTGGACTTGGTATTCAGAGGTGGGAGAAGGACTTCCATAAGTGATGGTGATGTATCTGCACACAGGGCTGGGGGGTTGAGCGAGGGGTAGATAGTTACCTTAATTGCCAATTCATTGGGCTTAAGAGTGCATTCCTGCCTCTCTGGAGTGCTGCTGCAGATGAGAGAGACTTACCAAGGAGTGAAGCCCAGTAGTTTTGGTTCAGCAGGTCCCATTATTGCCAGGTAAAGGCCTGGAAAATCACAGGTTGCAAGAGCAGAGTGGCTTAACCTTAACTACAGGTGCGCTGCCATAATTACGGATGCTGTTTATGTGCAGAGCCGAGTCTGTTGTGGGACCTTTTTTTCTCATCTGGAATTAATGAAAGAATCTAACAGCTCCATTGACTGAGCACATCAGCAGTCAGTTAAGTGCATCCTGTCAGCAGAAGGTGATTTTAATACTAGGCCAGTAGTCTCTCACTAATTAAAATAAACATGTATTATTTATTTTTGGGACTCTTTCCAAGAAGGAAAATACCATTTGGAAAGGCTTTCGGAGCCAATTGCCTTCCACAGCCTGGTCTGTGCTTGAGACCGACATGAGGAGGAGCTGGGAGGGGGGAAGGATGAGAAGGATGAGGAGGAACAAAAGGTGTTGAAAAGCTCAGATGAGTCTCGAAGCTGGAAGAGAAACAAATCAATGTCAGGAATTAGAGAAAGAACAGGCAGGGAGAGAACAGAAAAAGGAGCAGAACAAAACCAAAGACGACAGACAAAGCGTGATTGATTGGGAGGGAGGGTGGCAAAAGACAGCTGAGTGACTGGTGGGGGTGACGGCAGAGATATGAGCCTGGGGGTCTGGAGACATTGTGGCTGGGATCTTTAAGGATAGGCTGGAGAACCATTTGCCAGGAGTGACGTTGCTATGGTTGTTGCTATTGTGGTTGTTACTGCTGTGGTTGTTACGGATGGTGGAGATGATCCCTGGAGGGCTCCTCCTGCTCTGGTTGAGGTCAGGCATCCCATGGCCCCCACTCTCTGCCTGTGTCCCACAGCAGCCTTCATCCCGGAGGGACCACAGGTGGAGACTTTACAGTTGAGATTTTCTCCTGGGTCTCTTGCCAGTCACCACAGGAGGTAGCCAGGTGAGGTACAGGCTTGGAGACTCCTACCTGGCCAGCAAACTGGCCATCATCATCTACATACTGAGCACACATACAGACCCCAGCCACAACACGTGCTGCTCTTGTCCTGCTGTGTTTGTTCTGCCAGCAGATATCAGGTAAACAGGTATTTCCTCTGGGAACTGGGAGGAACTACCCAGTACCTCCACGGTGAATGCAGGTAACAGCAAAACAGCTGTCCATAAAACATCTGTGTGTGCAGGTGATGTAAAGGGAGACCCCAAACCCACAGCCCTCAGGGGCTTCCCCTGCCGAGTAGATGACCTTCCATGGTGGCTGCTTGTCCTTCAGAGAACATGAGGCTTGGTGTGCTCAGGTGGTTGCTGGAGATCCTCTAACCAGGTGCAGATTTGAGTTTGGGGCCCACAATCTCAAAACAGCAGGGTATTTCACGCCTTCCAGCTTCCACCTGCTCATTCTTCCTCCTTTAATCCCCGGAGACCTTCGTGCCCAGGGAACCCCATGTTGTGACTGCACCATGTCACATCTGAATGAGCTTCCAGAATTTTCCAGACTGCTGCAGAAAAACCCTCAGGGGTCCCTTGGGATTCCTGGGTGAACATGGACACAGGGAGGGCCTGAGCTGTGCGACCAACATGCCACTTGCTAACTGATTAGATAAATTCCTTAATATTATTTAACTCCCATGAGGTTTCTGCCCTTTGATGCTGAAGCTAACGGTCAACAGTAACACAGAGTCACCACAATATATTCAAATGTGAGATTAAAGGCGTGACGTTGCTCGTGTGCTGCAAACTAGGGACTGTTCTCCCACCAGAGCACTGGCTCAAATGTTCTGGTGATGGGTGAATGTTTTCCTCCCTCCTTTAACTCTCTCACACTCCAGGAAAACCGAAATCCGCTTTCGAAACAGCTGTAGACACTGCCTATTTTTTAATAGGGCATTTATAGAAAGGTGCTCAACACCTCCTACGTGGATCTCTGCTCCCACGGAGCAGCCAGCACCGGGCAGGATGAGCCCCTCTGTTGGCATCAGTTACTGAGGAAACTGTATAGAAATGGAGCATCTGTTTCTATTGGCAACAGCAGCTTCTGCATTGGAGTGTGTATTAGTGCATTTAAGTTCCTCATCATCAGATTGTGTTTGTTTGTGGGCTTTTGCAAGTTTGGGGGCTGCGTGGTGAGAAAGGGGTTGCCACAGGAGAGCGGGTGACTGTCAGTGGGACAGATAGTGGGGGGGAGGCAGGAGAGGGGAGAGCAGGATTCCTACGTTTACCCATGTAAGAGCTGGGCATCCTCTCCAAACCCGCACACTCCTCCTGTAAAACACAGAGGTTTCAAAGCCAGAGATGTTCCTGGCCACCTGCGAGGAGATGAATTCAGCGTGGCTAAGCACTGTGCCCCGCGGCCACCAGGAGAGCCCAGGGCCCTCCTCCGTGTCCAGAAACCATCTCCCAGCCAGCAAGGACAGACGGATGCTTTGGATAGCAGAGGGGTGAGGTAACACGGGAACGCTCTTGCAGGGTAGTTCTCTTTCAGAAACAACAGGATGCTGCCAGCACCTTCCTGTAGCTATTCCCGGTAGGTACACGGGGACGGAAATGATTTGTGCAGTGATGACTAAAGCAGTACACGAAGAGCCATCATCGTTACCTTTTGCTGTCAAAAGTGTCAGCAAAAGTGCTGGGCTCAACGTCTGTGGGCGAGGTGGAGTGGGACTGAAGCCAATGACCCATGAAGGGAGATGGAAGCGTGGCATCGGCTCCGTGTTCCCGCACCCGCAGCAGGGACAGACCAGGCTGAAGAGAGCTGGGTGCGGGAGGGTGAAAGGCAAGAGCAGTCTCAGTGAAGAGCATCTCTGTGCTTTTGTTCCCCGTGCAAACAGCCCGGCAGAAAAGAAAGGCACAGCTTTCATAGAATCATAGAATTATCTGGGCAGGAAGGGACCTTCAAAGGTCATCTAGTCCGACCACCCCGCGGTCAGCAGGGACACCCCCAGCTAGACCCAGCTTTCACGGGAGAGCAGCCACAAAGCAGTTGGGAAAGTTCTTTTTTTTTTCCTATTTGCCTGGAGGAACTTTGGTGTGTGTCTCAAGGAGACTTTTACATTTCCTTTGGAAAAGAGGCTGAAATCACCCAGAGAAGTGGTGTGTGGGTGGGAATCACCAGTGAGATGAACATCTGAAGTGAGCCACCAACTACTTGGGCATGTTTAATTAAAGACGTGGACGTTTTGTTCTGCTACGATAAAGCTTGTATCTATAAAGCATCAGTGTTTTCTCATTAAAGAAAACAAACCCGTGTAGCTCAGAGGGTTCATGGGGTGAAAAAACACTGAGGTTCATCTCAGGTTCTGACTTTTTCACACATACAAGTGTTACTCCTACAAAGTGGAACTATCATGTTCTCACAATATAAAAACTGAATTCTTCTGACTCCAAAGGTGGTGCTGGAATGACTAAAATTAATCAGGCAGAGTTGTTTGGTAGCTTATAGCAAGTCTTAAAAGCTGAGCCCAGCTTATGGCAATTCAGCTAAGTAGATTAACACGTATGAATCTTCAAAGCTGTCAATCCCTTGCAGAGAATTTGTATTAGGCACTTTTGGACACTTCTGGCGGGTCCTTCCAGCTGATATTGCTTGCTCATCACCAGATCCACCGAGCACACAAACTTTTCTTTGCTTCTTGTGGTTTTGTATTTCGGTTCATTTCCCTGAAAAGTGGGGAAGGAAACACATTTGCCTATTTCCATGGTTGCAAAATCTGGCATTCAAAAGGCAAACCAGTTCCTTATGTGTGTTTTTGGGTCAGCTGAGATGAAATGAGGGGCAAAGAACATGTCAGAGCCCTTCAGCTTTCTGATTCTCAGTGAGAGAAACATTTGAAGGGCATAGCCAGGAGGTCTGCTATGATCTTCCCAAAACAGCTGCAGAAACCATCTCCACTGGATGCTTGCTGCAACCTCTCGGCTGATGATAACTGCTGTCATAGCCACACTTGACAAAAACTACATAAGGGCTACTATTTCTGTACAAAATGAGCTGGCTTATTTTAACAACCTTCATCAGTACAACTGGTGACTGATACCCGGTGAGCTGAGGTAGGACAGAGCGTGGTGTCTGCATCTCCAGGTGACAGCTAAGAGCCCTAGGGCTGGGGTGGAAGGAGGGGATGCAAATAACTTCTTAAATCCCGCCCCCCCCCCCAGACAAATCTCCCCTGGAGAAATCTGATGAAACGTGGGTATTTTTAAGGTGTTTGAGCCCTTGTTTAAAAATGGCACGCTACTGCAGCTCCTGGAGAGAGAGGTATGTGATGCTGTTTGGGGAGTAGATGGCAGCTGAGGGTTTTCTGGTGCTGGGGAGTGTCTCAGGTCAGCTCAGCAGGCAGCTTAGGAAACAGGTTCTGGTAGAGTTGCAGAAACATCTCGCTTCTGCGTGATGTTACAAAGCAGTTGAGGAAAACAGGAAATGCTGCTGAGACTGCTCGATGCACTTCTCACACGCTCTTGCCTTGCTGTTGCTGTTCAAAATGGAGTATTTGCTGTTTTTCACTTCCAGTGTTAATATTATGTTTTATATTTTTATTCACGACACCTCCAGTGGATGCTGTTGATGCTCTGCCCAGAACAGCAGATGGTAGCTGGGAGAGCACACTCCTGAGGGGCTCTGCTCCAGAATAATATACATCACGGGGGCTGAACGAGTCCCCAAGGTGAGCAGCGAGGGGCTGCCCTCTGTGCCGGCTGGTTTCGGGGCTCAATGAAGTTGGAGAAAAATGGGTCAGGTTGGGAGTACAGCTGGGATCATTCCTCCCAGGTATCCATATCTAATCACCCTCACTTTCTGCAGTGAGAAGGCACTGGTGCTGTTGAGACCCACCTGCCTGGAAATGAGATTTTCCTGAGCAGTCTAATGCTCTGCATACCGGGCAAATTATTATAAATGTGTTTATAATTATTTACCTAATTGCAAGTGTCTTCACAAATGATTTTGCTGGCACTTAATGGGACTAATGTAACATCTGAAGCTATAGTAATGGAAATATAATGCAGCATGATGGCATGAAAACAACACTAGAAAGACTGATCTGAGTGGGATTAGTGTCTCAAGATCCCAACCGCGGGCACGTAGTTAGGAGAGAAAGCAGCTTGCGGTGCAGGAACTGCCCTGAAGAGTATGAGCAGGCAAGGGAGGGACACAGGGAAAAGGAAGATTGTAGGGATATTGTAGAAAAGAGGAGAATGCAGGGTACCAGGAGATGAGGATCCTTGTTGGAAGCACAGTCAGGTTAGCAGTCATGAGCTCAGTCAGAAAGAAACCACAAATGGGTATTTGTTTTCATTTCTTTATTATTTTGGGGTTTTTTTGGTATGATTTGGTGGTTGGTGTTTTGTTTTTGTTTTTGTTTTTTTTTTAATGACAGGTGCTCTGAGTAAGACATCCTGGTTTTCTTTGTCTTTTTCTTCTAAGATGATGTGCAGAATTGCCGAGTGGTTATTTTTGAATACAGGCAGTCTCAGTCTAGAATACAGAGCTCTTACAGGGGAGTTATATGGGTAAGGTATAGAGGAATAGATATTCATCATCACTGCTGCAAACCAAAGCCCTGTGCAGGTGCCCCCCTGCCCGGCAGGTCAGGCAGGAGGCTTATCCTCTGCGGGATGAATTCAGAGGGAGGATGGAAGCTGCAGAGGTGATGTTAACCAGGCAAGGAGGGCACTTGGCCTCTGGCTGAGAGGACTTTTGTTTATAAACTCGGCATCCACTTCCCAGGAAAATATTTTTGATGTTGACTTCAGACATCCTCTCGCGGAGAACGGCCCAGCCTCCTGCCTTGCCCAAGAGACAATAGAAGGAAAACAAGCACAATAGGTGCATGTGCTAAACGCTTTAATGAGCACTTCCACACCATTCTCCTGGATTTCCCCACATCCCTATGAGTCAATAAGCACCTCATGCAGCTTTCTAGATAATGCGTAATAAACAGATACAGCTGTGGACTAGACCAAACGTTCACTCTCATTCACTGAATAAGTGATATAAATGTGAGTTTATTTCATTACATATATGTTGTCTTCATACAATATTCCTAGTAATTTCTTTGCCTGTGTAAGACTTCTACATTGAGATTATGCTTAAAATATTTTAGATACACTTAGACAAGTTTGTGCAAAGGGCAGTGTCACAACTTTTGCACGTGTACAAATACACAGTTGATTTATATCTTCACCTGCATAAAAGAAAAAGGGCCTTGAATTTGTTGCCCTGTGGCTCTGAAGGGTGTGTATCTCTCAGTTGTCTCTCAGCTCATTTTGAATAGCAAGTTAATGACACTATGCAAATCGCCAGTGATTATGGTTCAGTCTCTATTGTCACCCAACATAACGTCCTCCTCCAGCAGCGCCTTGTGCTGTTGCTCTGTGATGCACCGAGCGTTCGTTAAGAAGTGCTGTAAGTTCTGTATCAGAAATTCAGCATTTTTAGTAGTTACATGGGACAATTTTATCTCCTGGAGACAGGGCTTTTAAATGATGACTAATACTTTGCATTGTATCTGGGAGTCTTTCATCTCCAGCTCTCTCTCTCTGATATTTAGTCCAGATAGACTTATGTTATACCCAAACCACTCAGTCTTTCTCTTCCAATTCACGCAAGACAAATGGAAAATTATCAGGCTTCAGAAAATGTGTTTATTTTTTAATACTGTTTACATACAACCAGTAAGAGGATCTGGAGCAAGGGATGTGGATCACAAAGCCTTGCAAAGAGAAAAGGGTTGTGAGTAGAGAGGATTTAAGTTCCATTCTGTTATACATTAATAAATAAGAAAGGTACTGTTTTGGGATGAAATTCTGCCTCCGTGTCCAATGATGTAAAGTCACTGAGGCCAGCTATCTCAATATCATTGGTCTGACCCTGAGCTCTGTGTTGGTTGCACCAGCTCAGGAACCATTCTGATCATTTCTGCCCCTCTGCTGACTCTCTCTGACAGTTTATTAACAGCTTTGCAATTATCTGAGCCTGTGAAAAGCTCATAAAAGCATCAGTTTTCACTTAGTATTCTCCATCATGCTCTAGGTTATACTAAATGCTCATTATCTTTACATGTTTTGGAAGTGTGTGACTTCAGATATAATTTAGTGTGAGAATTCAGAATTCGAGATTATTGGGAATTCTTCAATGAAATAGCTTTGCATAAGAAAATTTTTCTCAAACTGGGAGTGCAAAACCAAAAAACAACATTTCTACTGGGAAAGGAGATTGTTCAGGGCGTGAGAGATAGTTATAATTTTCATGCTGCCCTTTCCTCCCTCCAATGAACACCCTAATGCTGCTTTTGCTAATCTGGGGCTAGTTTCTCACTCAGCTGAACCCATTATAAGAGTTTTCATATTGAAATAGGGATTTGAGCCTGAATCTCTCAGTCTACGTCCGTGCTAATAAAATCAGCAATGCTTCCCAGCTCCCGGCTCTGGGCACCCCACCTCAGCAATGTCCTTTCTCCTCCCCTCTGGTTATTTGGTTTCTTGAAAAGGCCTCCCAAGACCATGAGGCAAGAGCTGTGACAGCATTTTTCTGATCTCAGTGAGTGCTGTGATGTAATTCTAAGCCATGTCCCCCAGCGTGCTGGCCTGGCCCTGCTGCTCGTGAGCAGGGCCCTTCCTTTCATTTCTGTACAGGAAAAAGGAAAAACATTTTTTGGGAAGTTCTTCACTTCGTCCTTCTGCCAAATCAGGGTGTTTCTGAGTGTTTTTGATGGCCAGAAAGGCTTTGGCAGAATGGGACTATTCCTTGTTGTCCTTTACAGCTTTTATCATAGTTTTCCCTGTTGCTTGTATGATGAGTCTACTTGATGAGTCTACTGTTGCAGAGTCCACTCTGCACTCATGAGACCCCACCTGGAGTACTGTGTCCAGCTTTGGAGTCCTCAACACAGGAAGGACATGGACCTG
>JAOQGH010000051.1:43477825-43499746 GCA_025769975.1 Gallinago jamesoni
GGGAGACCTTATAACAGCCTTTCAATATCTGAAGGGAGCTACAGGAGAGCTGGGGAGGGACTCTTTGTCAGGAAGTGTAATGACAGGACAAGGGGCAATGGTTTTAAACTGAAAGAGGGGAGATGTAGATTAGATACCAGAAAGAAATTCTTTACAGTGAGGGTGCTGAGGCACTGGCCCAGGTTGCCCAGAGAAGCTGTGGCTGCCCCATCCCTGGAGGGGTTCCAGGCCAGGCTGGATGGAGCTTTGAGCAACCTGGTCTGGTGGGAGGTCTCCCTGCCCAGGGCAGGGGGTTGGAACTCAATGATCTTTAAGGTGCCTTCCAACTCAAACAATTCTATGTTTCTATGATTCTATAAACTCCAAAGCACAGCTTGGTTGGCAGCTTGGTGTCTCTTTAAATCACTACTGGTTTCTCCTATGTCATTAATATTTTATTGGTGTTGTATTACATTTCACACCAGTCTCCATGCCAACAGTTCATGCCAGGAGCAATGTCTGATAGAATAATTTAAATCCTCAGAGATATGAGCACTCTCTTTTTGGATAATGTCATTAAGTCAGATTTGTTTTGTCCTTTGTTTTGCAGTGTCAGAGAGCCAAGGCTGGATGTCTTCCTCCTCTGCCCCATGCCCTGCAGCAGCATCCAACAAGGACACCTCTTCACATGGTGAGAGATGAGGATTAACACTCACTTAAGCCAGCATCAAGTGTCATCCACACCAAACCCATAGAGAAAGGCAGAGCCTTTCACTAAACTAGATGATAACTCTAGGAAAACACAAGGTTTTGAGAAGTAAGTCCTTTCCTTGGGACATTTATAGAATCATAGAATTGTTTGGTTTGGAAGGACCTTGAAGACCATTTTGTTCCAACCTCCAATAAACTCTTGCTTGTGGAGTTGCACCATCCTGGCTACACCACTCTTACTGCTCTCATTCCCCTGAAAGTGCAATCCCTGTAATGATTTTATTGTTTCCCTGTTTATATTGTTTATCTGAACTGTAGGTTCCTATCTGCTTCTGCTACTGTCAAGCAAATCCCAGATGCTGGACTGGAGAAAAATTTGTCTGTCTTCCCTTTCATCCTGCAGTGGTAATAGTCAGTTCTCAGGATGTAAAGTCCTGCAGAAAACAGACAGCAAAATGATTTCTGCAAGGAAAGTGCTCCTTGCACTCCTCTGATTTCCAGAGAAAGGTGTGATACTCGTTGCTGTAGAGCACGTGGCTGGGACGGGGGAAGCTGATGGGTGCCTGGCCCTTGGCAGATCCACACTGGGACCTGCTGACTTGGCATTCCTCTGCCCATATCTGCCCATCACTCCTCCAGCTGGGTTTTGAATGCGTGTGTTACACATCAGCATGTTTTGAGGGTCTCATTTTTGTTATTTCAACCTTTAAGAGATGTCCAGTAAAGAGCAAGGAATGGTGCTCAACCCCAAAGGACCTGCAAGAGGGTGGGACTTCATGACTTCTACCTGCCCTGTCTGGGATGCTCCCACCAGCACCAGAGAATTGCAAAGGCCAGAAAGACATAAGTGAAAAAGAGAGAAGAAAGCAAAGTAAACTATTCAAGTTTAAATAAGAGAAGAATAAGCAGGAGGATACAGCCAAAGAAAAAAAAGGATGGACCTTCAAGGGAAAGAGCAGCAAAAAGGCATGAGTGTGTTTCACAAAAATGGATACAAGGGACCCCTAAAGAATTGTTATTTGAATTGCAAAGTCTGCATAAAGTAATGGATCAATGAGGATAATCTAATGCCATACAGGAATGATGTGGCACTCAAAATACTTTCGACTCCTGAGGCCTGACAAATTCAAGTTTTCTCCCACATATTCTTAAAATCCTTAGTCTGCAAGGCTCAGGGAATGGTATTAATCACAGGTGTAGCCAAAGGCAGAGATCCAGGAATCACAACTGCCTTCATAAGCCTCTGCACCAGGGGAGATTAAAGGAAAATTAGTTTACTGGAGGACGTGTGGAGTTAGCAGATATCACCCCAAGAAGCAATTTGTCTGTATCCAACACCTCTATATAAGTAAAGGGGAAGGAAAAGAAAAACGTAGGCAACCACCTCTGCTTATACCCATGGCTGCATTGATTTTCCATGCCAATTAATGCCAGCTAAGAATACATCCCTGGAGACCACGCAGCAAGAACTACAGGCGACATCACCTCACTTGAGATTACAGGCACCTTTGCAGACTCATGGTATCAATCCTCCTTATTTGCTTCTGTTTCTTTTATTAAAAATCCTCAGTGGGAAAGAAACTGGTGTGTCTTCCCGACGCAATGTAGTTGAGGGAATATCTGTCTGTTTCAGCAAGCCAAATCTACCCTCTATCTTGTTATTTTTTGTTTTGTTCTTTGTGAAATATAATGGGTGGTCTTGCTTATTTTTCCCAACTAGCAATTCTTTTACAGATCAAATTGCGAGCAGCCTCATAACTTTCTGACAAGGCAGGATTATGAAAGATCTGCAGGAGTGTCGTGCAGTGTCTGCTGTGAAATCTGACTGTTTAAGAAGTTCCATCCTAGTCCTGCCAGTGATGATTTTTGATACCCTTTTGAAATGCACTTCTTTTTCTGCTCTGGCAGGTATTGGAGAAATAAATGAAATCTGCAAGCCTTTGTGCAGATGGGAGGGCATTAGATGATTCACTGGCTTTGAGGGTGCTAACAGCCATCCTTTACACATAGGAGATGTGTTGGTTTAATGGGTAGTTTGCAGCTGTGGGATCATTGCTGTATTTTGTAGTTTTCTTCTATTATTAGCTATTAAAGGAATATGAGGCCACAGATAGTGTTGTATTAAACTACCAGCTTCCTGTATTTATTGGTACCACCTGGGGATTAAAACAGATGTTGTCACTCTACAGAGTTATCTTCAAAGCAGGGGAGATATAATGAATATGTGATCAAAGCACCCTCACTTCGTCCCATTGTGCAGTAATTACAGATGGAAATGTTTTCTAAACAGGCAGCGTTGGCTCAGGGGAAGCAGCTCAGAGGCTTTGCCCCACGGGGCAGGAGCCAGAGTGGGAAAGCAAAGCCAGTTCCTGAAGACTTCAGTGGTTCGGAGATGGGAAGTGCTCCATGGTCACGATGGAGAAAGCCACTGCAGGACAGTCCATCAGTGCCGTCCAGGGCATGTAAATACCCCATGATTAGCAAGACAGTTGCTTATTCACAGTGACCAGAACCATGTTTATAATTAAAACTCTTTCAGTGGCCTTTTGTGATCATTTCAGCTCGTTTTGCCATGACTTTTGGGCCTGTTCCTGCACCTCCAGAGGTTGATTTCGGACCTTTTCAACCAAGAGGACCTCTTCATACAAGGGACAACATATTTAGCTTGAAAGTAGTATGGTAATCTGTTCTTTGGAGTAAAATTGGAAGAAACCATTGGATGTAGGATGATGTATGACATCTGTAGCAGAGTACTAGCTCAGGTACCTTGCATTGGCAGCAGGGACACACTAAAATAAAGCAGCAAACGCACAATAAATCATTTAGGTACCGTGAGGCTTGGCTGAGATACACAAGAACCCCTCCTATGTTTGCAGTCTCTCTCTCTCTCTTTTTGCATTGCAGGTCTGCAGCCTCTCAGACCTACGTCGGTGGCATCCTGAGACTGTCCCTCACCTGATCACCTTTCCTGACCAGTGTAAGGCAGCCACACAAGACCAGCACAACCTTTCCCAGTGCTCCACCTAACAGGCTTGGAGCTCAGCTGGATCCACGCCAGCTTTCCGTGAAATATCTGAGGTGCATCTCTCAGCAGCAACATTTTCAATGTCAAGTGATGTCTTCCAGCCACCTCAGGCCCTGAGCTGCTAGTCAGGGTCTCAGAGGCTGTCTTCAACTGCAATGAACACCATACCCTTTCTCCTCCTGCCATTGCCAGGCACAGCTCCAGCCCCAGCAAGTGGTAGACCGAAAGGCAACGCTTCCAAAAAAGGTCTGGGTGAGTCATTTGAACAATAATTGGCATTAATGTCCAGCATAGCTCTGTTATCTGACTGCAGCCCGGTGCAGGTTGACGTGTGCTGGTGGTGTGTAAGCAAGGACTGGCAGCTGATGGGTTTATGGTGAGTCATCTCTGGAGCCAGGTGGCCTTTGTGGTGTTGCTGTTCAGAGTTTGATGATAAGAGCGTGGTGTGGTTAATGATAAGTGTTATCTTCCCTCTTCAAAAAATGGGGGAACTGCTAAGGGAAACCTGAAGCTGGAGGCTTGGAGAGAAAGGCAAAACTCATCAAGGAGCTGGATCCTTGCAGCCCGCGCGTTCTCATGGAGCCCTCCTAACGATTACGAATAAAGCACTGTTCTTCCAAATCACTTTCTAAAATAAACCACCCAGATGGCTTTAAGCAAAGACCTAGTCATCAAGCTGAGTAATGCTTATTTTGAGTACGTTAACCGAGACGCGTACAATTGTGCTGAATTATGCACAATGCAACTCCAACAGATGCACACGCAGAAGCAGGAATATCACAAGTGTCAGACAGTGGTGGTTCTGGTGGTTCTGCCATTCTGGTCCTGGTCTATGGGGCAGTCCTGAGAGCTATTTAAGGGTGTCTAACATGAAATGTGATGTCTTTTCTCTTCTACAGCTTTATAGGTACCGGAATCACTCAGAAATATATAGCAGGAGACACCCAGTGCTGAGCAAAGATAAATGGTCTCTTTTCTTTTTGAGAGGAGGTGGAGAAGACAAATTTTTTTATAGTCTGTGAGGACAAGGTTATTTGGCTCTTCAGGCAACACTGGGTTTTTTTTCCCATCCTTTCCTCCAGGATGTCCAATTCAGACTTGGAAAAAAATGAAATTTGTAAAGCAACACTATCAGAGGAAGGTGAGACCCAGGCAGTCTGCTGGAGCTGCCTATGCCCATAGGGTAATAGAGTAAAATATAAATTCACAGAGATGTTTTCCAGCCCTCTCTGCCCAAACTAACATGTCTCTTTAAACTCATAGTGCAGTGCCTGGGAGGTGCAGAGAGGTGTGCTTGATTGCTTTTAATGGGCACGCTCAGTGGGATGGCTTTCAGCAGCATTTACTGCCTGAGGGGGGAGGCAACCTCTTAAGGTCAGTCCAGCTGAGGAAGACTGGAAGGGTCTTGTTGGCTACCTCCACTCCTTTGTATTTCCTGACTTCACTCCTCAAACCTCAAACGAGCAAAAATCTTTCTGCAGGGAACCCCCCATGCCCCCCATGGCATTACAGAGGCTGCTGCAAAGTGCCCCCCCAGTGCCAGGACAGAGGGGAGGGCTGTGCATCCACGCTGCCTCGCTGGGCACCTTGCATGGGGCCCACCTGCACATCGCAGAAGTTTCAACTGAGAAAAATATCACCTGCACCTCAGTTTGTCCACTACGTGACAATTTACATAACTAAACTTTGTGCTAAAATACAGCCTGAGTAATAGCATCACTTTATTTTTTTATTTTTTTTTTTTCCTGAATGCAATTTTTATTAGCTGTGAAATCAAGTCCTTTCCCTAGCTGGAAGCATGTGAGCAACCTTCATGTACAGGAAGATTCCAGTGATGTAGCAGAAAAATAAAACTATTAGAAGCTCTTGAGGAATAAATGCAAACTCTCATTAATCTCTGTGGGCTGCATCTCAAATCTGAATTTTTACAGAACGTGGGTGGTATTTTCAAAGCGAGTTGCTGGAATTGGTTGGATTAGAGGGCTGATTTAGATGATAACAATATGTTTCTGAAGTGCAGTCCTCTGCCTGAGCACGGTGCGGGCCGGGGTTTGTGCTGTATTCGTTACCGATGCGGGGTTGTACCCATGGTGTGCAGGTGGCTCCAGGTCCCAGTGCTGGAGAGCAGAAGGGCAGTGGGGCTCACGGGGAGCACTGGGACTGACACGGAGCTGTTGGTAGACTAGTTTTGATTTTTCCGGTATTCCCTGACTGAGTTATGGCATGATTTTTATGTGTCTTTGCCTTATTCTGTTTTTCAAGAAACTTCCTTATCTGGGACGACTCGGCTTTTTTTCCTGTGAAACCCCAATTAAAAGTGAAGAGTGTGGTGGATGGGTCATCCCAGTAATTCCGCATCGCTCCTGTCTCTCACCCAGCCCTCAGAGGGAGTCCCTTGTTACTGACAGCGCATCCTGGTACCACCGGAGACCTAAATGCCAGGAATGAGGTTACACTGGTTTCGGCACAGGAAAGGTGCACTTGACTCTTGAGCTTTGCCTGTCTCTTAATTGCTTCTGGGAGTATCAATTCATGGGTTTAAGCTGTCGTAATTCAAAGATTTCTGACAGCACTGCAAGAAGAATAACAAGAAATAAACTACTGTACGTATGGAAGTTTAGGTCAAGACTGAAGTGTTGTCTTTAATCAAGGACGGACTTTGTGCCTAAAAAGAGTAAAGACTAAAGGCTAAATTCCAGCTCCAAGAAGGACAGAGGCTGGAGGGATTCTCTATTAGAATTTGAAAAGAGCTTTACTATCACTCACTTTACTATCACAAGTTTCCTGGTAGCTCAGATCTATTTATTTTCCACATTTTGTTAGAAATACTACTAAAATTTGAAGGATGGATGGATGGAGAGAACCCGGCTTATTATGTGTGGTGATGGCAGAAACATGATTTTGTTTAGAAATTTAAAGCAGTTTGGTTTTGGCTTGCAGGAGAACCTAACCTCCATATTTTTAAGGTAAGTATAAACAGCTGAATCTCCACTTTGGGGAAGCAGCAGGTGGTCATTTGGCCACAGTAGGTCCTAAACATACAATTCAGCTGAAGGGAAAATTTTACTCATGGAGCTTTTTATCTTTATTTTGTGCAGGTGTGAATGAGCATGAGATACTGAAAGATACGGTCCCCTAGGAGGAAGGCAGACAGTACACAGAAGAAAACCTGAGCACATCAAAATCAGCTGAAGAAATACTGTCTTTCCTTCTAACAAGAAATCAGCGCTTCAATATTTCTTGAGTGTAATAATAGGGTTTAATAAGAGTCTGCATGTAGGCAGGTTGCTATAATGAGCTGAAAAAATAACCCTGCAGAAAGAGGATTTTTTTTTCTCTCTCTCTCCTGTAGCTTTGGTTTTACTTTAGAGCATCAGAGACAGGGCTGTGGATTCCTTGTTCATGAGCACAGCCTGCCGGCTCCCACCGCAACCAGCAGCAATGACAGGATCCCTCCCCCCTCCTCCATCACCCACACGAGTTTGGGTGTGAGTTTGGGAACGCTTCGGTTTGTGTTTTCCTCTTGGGAGTGGAAATCCCTAGGAGACACCCACAGCCTTTACTCTGAAGCATATATAGCGAGAATATATAGGGAAACATCTTCCAGCTCTCTGCAGGGACAAAAGGCTTGAACTTGTACAGATAAAAGCCAGAAAAAAACCCCTCCTGAAACAATGGAAACTAACTGGTTTCTCTCTTCTCAGATCTCCAAGCTACTTGGGGATCTTAGGGATTGTGGGGTTATTGCAGGCTGTGGCATCAATTGACATTACCAGGCACAATTATTCCTGTTACCTTATGATGCTCTCTCTGGGCTATACCCAACATATAGGTTCAGGGCTGACTTTTAGCAGACTCTATAGATATGTCTAGGCCACTTTTAAACCCCTGGGCTATCTCTGGGCTGGGTAGTGTGTCTGCACAGCTTGGGGGAAAGGTGTTCAGAGACAGCAGCTCCTGCTCAGTGGCTGTAACTCCAGTTGAGGGAGGGCTATTATTTTAATTTACACCTGCTGACATCCATCTGTAACGCTTTCTGCTTTCATTTCATTGTACTTCAAGTTGCACCTTCCCCTTAGGAATGCTGCAGGACATGAACTCCGCAAATATTGTTTTAAAAGTTAAAAAAAAAGAAGAAGTAAGACCCAGAGTATGCACACTATAATTTATAAAAAAGGGTGATGGGGCACAGCCAGGTGATGCAAACCACAATCTCCGTGCTGCAGCTCAGCTGTCTTGGGAGTGAATCTCCTGCCCTCGTTCCCCTGGCTTTCCTGCCTACAACCTCCTGCTCCCACCCTGTTCTCCTCTGAAAGGAAAACCTGCTGAGGGCTTGTGGTTCAGGTCCATAATATCATCTCCTCCATCCTCCCCTTCAGGAGAGGGGTGGCTGGTTTGCTGCAGGACCCTGCAGCTCACGTGCCTGAGATGGGCTACCTCTGCCATCATGCACCTGCACCGGATTTCCCACAACGATACCTATGGCAGCAGAAAAGGTAACTGGGGACCATCATAAAAGATGTCTTCTGGTATTATGGCTAGATGATATCAGGGACTGAGTTAGGTGTTATTAGGTCTACAACACATGGTTAAAAGTGTTTAATAAGTACAAAAGGCTCCGTCAAGTTGTGTCTTTTTCCTCTGCCAGTGAATGTTGCTTCTGCTGAGGTGTCTGTTGTTTATTCAGTCGTGCTTTACTCTCAATAACATTGCTTTGTTATTAAGAAATCAGATGCTGCCAGTGAGCCATGAGCTGGAGTACTGCTCTTAGATTAGCTTAGTAACTGCCCCTCAAATGAAATTGGTGGTCTCCCTTTAGGTAAAGACTTGCCCAGGTGTTACTTCAACAGGCTTCAGGTTTGATGGCCCTCAGAGCTGTGACACGGATACGGTGTCACTACGGACTTTGTGGAAAAAAAGAGGCAAAAATAAAAGTCACTACGCTGTGAGCTCTCTTGGCAAATGCAGGGTTGGGAAGATGAGTGTGGTCTTTGAGTGGTTTGCTGAAGGATTGTCTGTCTGTCCTGGCTGGCTGCAGGTGTGACCGAAAAAATCAGTCAGTGTTGTTTCTGAATGGATGCGCCCAACAACCTTCTTTACATCATGAATCCATTTCTCTTATTTGTGTTTGGGAATCATCATGCAAATTTGGCCCAAAGCATGTTTTTATACAGAAAACACTTTTGCATAAAATCAGCTTTTTCATTTAGTAGAATCTCTCATTTTCAAATGATAACCTTGGAGTGAGTTATCACAATCCCTGTTGCATGGTCCTTGCAATCAGAAATGATGCTGGGTACCAGTATAATGAGACTGAGAGACCTTCTCCAAGGGGAGGACACAGCTGCAGTACACAAGGCTGTCAGCTGCTGCAGTACAGGTGGGGTTTTCCTTTCAGGATTTGCTTGTTTTCAAAAGCAACTTGCTACAGAATTTGTGTGCCACCTATTTGATGTACAAGATAATGACCTTCATCAGCCTGGAGAAGAGAAGGTTTTGGGGAGACCTTATAGCCCCTTCCAGTCCCTAAAGGGGCTCTAGTAAAGGTGGGGAGGGACTCTTGCTATGAAGGGAGGGGGGGCGATAGGATGAGGGGGAATGGTTTTAAACTGAAAGAGGGAGATTTAGGAAGAAATGAGATGAGATATTAGGAATATATGAAAGGTGAGATGAGATATTAGGAAGAACTTCTTTGGTATGAGCATGGTGAGAGCCTGGCCCAGGTTGCTCAGAGAAGCTGTGGTTGCCCTATCCCTGAAGGGGTTCAAGGCCAGGCTGGATGGCGTTTGGAGCAACCTGGTCTGGCGGGAGGGGTCTGTGGCACAGGGGTTGAAACTAGATGATCTTTAAGGTCCCTTCCAACCCAAACCATTCTATGATTTAATGATTCTATGATGCTAAGGAAGATCTCAGCCCTTGGTCTCCTGCTTCCTCAACACCCATGCACACTGTGACACCTAAAGCTGTGCCTGCTGCAAGGGTGGCTGTCGGTCCTCAGTCTGGAGTTGGGGACTGGGACTGCAGTGTGGAAATTCATCCTGGCACCAGATCCCCCTGCACTCCTGCTGTGTAAGCCCTAATTAAACCCTTGCAGCAGAATAATTAATCATTAGTAAGGGAATTAAATATTAGTCTGTATTACAGTAAACATTAGTCACATATTAAGAAGCTCATTAGCTATTCATTAACCTTTTAAGCCCTTCCAAATCCCCTTTATCACATTGCAGGTTTGTGTTAAATACCTGCCTCAAATGACCTTAAACGAGTGCCCTTTTGCTTGCTGCTAAGGGCATTACAAATTTCAGAACCAGTTTAGTCATTTTGCCCCTTTGGTTATTATCTCCCTTTCTATTTGGCTTTATTTAAATTCAACTATATTGAAGACTTAGCTCATTATTGATATGGAGCCATTAAAGCCTCCCAGAGATTGAGGGAATCACTTCCCAAAATGATGAATGATAACTGAGGCAATGATTCATTTTTCCTATTTTTGCTCTTGTGCTGCTTGCACCAGGCATTGGCAGATCTTATCCCTCACACCAGAGTACGTTCCCTACAATGATGCAAGTCAGGGACCAGGAGAGAGCTCCCAGATCCATTTTTGGCCCCTGCCTTCAGCCTTCAGCTCATTAAGGCAAGTCCCTGAGCTTCTCTACGTCTCCCTTCCCTCACTGGAAGCTAGGGCTATTTCTCCTGCGACCTCTCTGTCCTTTTTTACTAAAAATGTAAGTTCTTTAAGGCCGTAGTCTGTGCAGGCTGGTGTCCAGCAGCCCAATCACTGTGGAAGATAAAACAATGGGCATGAACCAAGTAGGTGAAGAAGGGAGCAATGGGACTTGCTGATTGGAGCATCTAACTCTATAGAGGAGAGAGATTTGTGTCTAAAGTTAGTGTAGAGCTGCTTTCAGGAGTCAGGCTGGGCTCACAGGGAAAGTATTTATAAAGCCTGGGCAGAGGAACCACCTATCCTCCCCATCTGAAAGCCATCTTGCAGGACAGTCCTGGTCACCTTTGTTATGAAGTTATGGCTTTCATTTCCCTGCCTGTTTGTTAGTGAGGGAGGCAAATGCCGACCGAATTAGGAATGAAAGACCTGTTGGCCAAGCTCCTGCTTGGAGCATGAGAGGCAACAGAGATGCTCTGAGGGATGTGGGACTGACACTGCCTCCCCAATCCCTACCTGCATCCCAGACCTGGCCGTGGTGCAGGCGAGAGACCTTCTGTCAGCTGGAGACATGTCCGAACCCCTGTCCATGCTGTTCGGGTCTCCTGAGCTTGTGCTGATGCACTGTGTCCCAGCTCGTCCTTGCTGAGTGATTCTTAATCTCTTACATCTTTTAATTAGGGCAATTTCTTTTGGCCGGCTGGAAATGCTTTTCTCATGTAGATTAATTAAAAAGAAAGCCTAGCTCTGACAATTTAATGTGCTGTGAGCTCTGGTCAGGAGGCAGGCAGTCTTCGGAGCCATTACTCATGACACTGCCCTTGCTTCTTATTTACTTTTAAACCCTGTTTGGTGGGAACTGGGGATGGCGGTCGTTCTCTACAAAGTTAAGGGCAGAATTAGTCCAGCTGTGAGGTCAAAGCTCCGTATGAAGCATCACCTCCTCCCTGTGGGCTGCAAAGTCCATCCCATGCTGTGGAAAGCAGTGGCCTGATGCCAAGTGCCCTCAGGCACCTCCTTTGTTTCAGGATCTGCACCTCTGGTCAGCAGGGCTTCCCGGCTTAAAACCTTGCAGCTCAGCTATTTAAAGGCATGTTAATGGTTTCTGCTGTTTGCCCCCTTTCTGTTAGCAGCAGCTGATGGGTTTGGTCCTTGCAAGGGGTGAAACAATCGTCTGAAGACCTGGGCCCTCGACAAATCAATATTGGCCAGTTAATGGCTTTGTTCTGATTTTCCTCAGGGTGTCTATTTAAGATCTAGTTAGAGAGGCCTGCAGGGGTTTGCAGAATCAGGCTGATCTCGTGGAAAATATTCACCCTTGTGTGGCTGACTTTAGGTTAGTTTCATCTTTCTCTGACATATTTCCCATGAAGAGTCACAATCCTGTATCTACATAGAGAACGGGTGAAGTTGCATTCCTTTGCAATATGAATTTGCCCGAGGACTATTAAATCCTATATTTCAAAGCCAAAAGTAAGAGCTGTTACATACTGGAACGACTCTGACCCAGCAAGTGGGTTGATGTGACACTGGCCTGCCATGGGGTCCCATCAGTGATGGGACATAGGACAGGGGACCTGCATATCTGTGCTCCAATCTGACCTGGGACTCACATACTTTGATTTTTCCTCTTCAAACTAAGTTACTACCCAGGTAGTAAGTCATCTTAATTTTATTTTCCTATAAATAGAACTCTGTTTCTGCTGGTAGCACATTAATACATAGTGTGCAGCTGCCTCCTGTGTGTTCCTGGGACCAGATGAGAAAATAACTCTGCTGAGGTGGGGTTTTGCTTATCATGAATATTTATACAAGACATCTCAGTGCCTTGACAGTTCCCGGAAAGTAAATGCAAAGGGGGAGGATGCAAATTTTTTTTTTTTAACAGCTTTTTTTTTTTTGTATATATCTTTTAGTCTCCTTTTGAGGGCCTAGAAAACACTATGCTCTTTTGTAGCAAATTCCTGAATGCCCAGCAGCACGGTGACTCTCTGCTCTAGGAGCAGGACTGCACTTTTTCACTCACACAGGTGCCATAAAAGCAGCAGGCGGCAGCTGATGGAGCACAGCTCTAGCCCTTGCCTGGGCACACATAATTCAGCAAATCTATTCACAGTATGGCATTATTTGTGCTGACCAGGACAATATGACCTCAATATTCAGCGGTAGGAGAACATTCCTGTCAGTGCTGCTGGACTTTAGGTCAGGGCTTCTGGTGAGTTGCATCTAAATAGGTAAAAAAAAAGTGTATTGCAGAGTTTCCAATTAACTTTCTCAAGCAACTTGACATGCAAACCATAGGGAATGGAAATTATGGTGGATATTATATGTTCTAGCTAGAATATTTCTGCTTCAGTTCCTAGGGATTGCTAAAACACCTAATGGGAAGGGAAAGCAATGCTTTGATCAAGAGGCAGGTGTAGAGCTATGATGAGATCAATTTTTAGGACAATGCTATGGCAGCAGGGCTGATTTTCAAAAACGGAAAGAATTTTTATACAGTGGCTATAAAGGGTGCGTGTGGGGAAGCAGTATTACCATGAAACATACTCCTTTTTCTCATGGGGAAAACTGAATATTTGAAATCAACATTTTCTGATTTAGGTAGTGGAAGACAACCTAAACCAACGAGTTACTCTCGCAAATATTACTACTTGTAGCATCTGTCTTACGCTGGCATTTGATACCCTCTGCTGAACATTGACATTTAAGTGTTTCATCGTGACACTGCTTTGCAAGAGCTATTCTGCACAAGCAACAGATTTCCCACGTTTGCAAACAGCAGCTCTGGGAAATGTTACCCTGGCTGGAAAGAATCACTTACCCAGATGGGACAATCCAGGGGCAAATGCCTTTTTCAGTTGTTTTACCAGCTAAAGCCTGTAAACTTCAGTGTTACTTATTCAATTTGTGATTGCACACTCAGGACCAGCACTATGCTCCTCTGAAGCCAGCTGAGCTGAATTTCTGTTCTTTGAATGTAATTCTACAAACACGTTAATAAGGACACAGAAATTGCAAATTAAACACCACAAGTAAGAAGTCTCTTTTTTTTTTTTTTTTTTTTTTCCAGACGTTTTGGTCACAGAACCTTTAATTTCTCAGTTTTATTCCTTTGAAATGTATTGTAGGATAAGTTTTGCTTTTTGACTCTTTTGGGCTTCAGGATTCCTATGGCAAAATTGCTTCATAAAATGATTTCATGGTTCACACATCACAGAAAAACAAAAACATGTCCATGTATTGGATAGTCAAAAGATCAGGCAAATATTTCACTCAGTGTACAACAAAATATTATGAGGTAATTTTATTTTTTTTCCCGATTTTTAGGTAAAAATATTACAGTATACAAGTTAATCTTATTAAAGGTAAAAATACAGTATTTTGCTTCTTCTCTAAACAGATCTACATACAGTACACCTTTTTTTTTCTTTATTTTTTTTTTTTACAAATATAACTATTATTCTATTAGGCTATCTGTGTTCTCATCTGGCACTTAAGAACTGATCACAGGTCACCTTCTGGTTCTGCTTGTTTTTCTGAGCTGATACCTAAATGTAATGTTCAGCTTATAGGTGTCTCCTGTAAACAAACAGTAGAGTTCAGTGGTTCCCAAGTAGTAAGGTGTGCTTTAAGTAGTTGAAATCATATAGCTAAATGTAAAAACTCAATCAATCCAAGCCTGCAGTTGTGTTGCGCTGACTCATCAATTTCCAGTCACAAAAATGCAATCCAAGTACTTGTGTTCCTGCAGCCTTTAAAACAGTTTTAATCCCTTCTTTGTCCTCCATAAGAGCCAAACACATAAGACTATAATTTCTACAATGATTTTTCCTTTATATCCCTTTTTTTTTTTTTTTTTTTGATCAGAATGTTCTCAGTGGAATTGTCGTACTGATTGAAAGGTTTGTAGCTACTGGGCTGTCTTCTTCGTGCTTTATCTTGCTTGCTGCTTGCTGTTTGACCTCTGGAATCTGAAAGCTGAGCTCAGTTGCACCGCTGTCGCTGGATTGATGCTGTTCCTTGAACTGAACACATTAGCACAGCGTATGTTATTTCTGGGTGTTACTGGGAAGTGAGTTTCACGTCATTTATGAATATTTCAGTACACTGTTATCGAAGCTGGGATCATCTAAGGATAAAAGAGAGACTAGGTGTGTACGAAGAGACGATATCCATCAGTGGACTAGCTAATATAGCTGGAAAAGGCTGAGAGGAGTTTTTGGCTGGGAATCCCTTGGTCAGGTTCTGGCAGAGGAGTGAAAGGATGTTTTACCCAACAACCTTGCTCCATTTTTTCCAATGCTGTCATCCAGTCAAAAAGGTAGATGACCTCTACCTGCTGTACTTTTCCTTGGTCATTTCAGCAGATGATTTCTCATTTGCTTATTAACTCATTATCCACAGTGCTGTTCTGAATTTATCTTCACGGATGCCCATGTAAACATAAAACGACAGTACACACCCAAGGATAGGAAATTTAAAAAATTTTCAAGGAATATGCTTGGCCCATTTTTTCTTCAGACTTCACCCAATTTTGATCAGTAGAGTCTCAGTATAAATGAGCGCAGTTGCGTTGTCTTCACTAGAGTCAGATGAGTGAAGATCTGGCTTTTTTGCCTTTAACTAGAGATGCCTTCTCTACGGTGCATCTATTTCTGGTGTCAAATAGCATATATTTTTACCAGTAAGTCACTTTTGTATCATAAAAGATTGAACTGGTAACTCACCAAGCACAGGAGTAATGCAAAGTGCTCCTACCAATACTTGCTAGTCAGCAAAAGTTGAGTACGCGGTACCCATCTTCTGCGTGGTTTTTGCCCTCCTAAGATGCTGGTTGAGACTGAATAATGTTTAGAAAACCAGTTGCCTTTCTCTGTGTCCACCATCAAATGTCCTTATTTAAGTTCTTCCCAAATTTGTCGCTCAGCTGCTGTATTAGTCTTGCCAGCTCGCCAGTAGCTTGTGACTTTTCCTCTAAGAGTTCATAGCGGAGACTAGAAATATCTTGCTTAATCTCTTTAAGTTCTCCTAAAAGGAGGAAAATGTTCTTGTGAGTAACATTGAACTAAATAATTAATCTCTATGGTTTTAAGACCTGAGAAAGCATTGATTTTGGTGTCCTTGGTCATGCACTTAATATTTGATTTACAAGCAATAACCTGTAGTTGCTGTATGGTACTGACAGCAATAGCAAGTATGTATGGAAATTTCAGCTTTTTTCTCAAGTCTGTTCTCCCTCCGCATATGGATCTCCACATATGCAGGATATTTGCAGGAGGGTAGCAGTTAGGTGTTAGGAAGAGGTTCTTTTGCATCTGCATATAAATCCTACATCACACCACAGTCATACAAATCCTTATCCAGGTCAAAAAATGTCCTTGGGGCAGGCATGGGCTCGGACAGTCAGAAAGGGCTTTACTTAGACCCCAAGACAGGCTTATGTGTTGGCAATATCATGGATACTGTACAGCAAGGAGAGGAGGTAAAGCTATAGGGCAGAGCAGCATTATGTAAGAACAGATCCTATGATATGTGTTCTGCTAAGGAAAATTAAGGACCCAGAACTTCAAGAGCATAAGGGTGGCTCAGAGTCACCACTGCTCACCTTAGCATGAGCAGGGTCTCTCTCTACAGAAGATGTTATTTAAGCTCAAGCCTCTTACTGGCCATATCAATAGCAATAACATTATTTGTTCTAATCTGTGTCTATTATAAAAATCCACTTGCCTTCATTGACCTCATCATTTTCTCGGTCAACCTGAGCCTTCAGCACATACCGCTTAATCAGACGCTTCATTATTTTCTGAAAAAAAGAACAGAAACACTTATCTTAACATGAGGTTATCTGCACTGCCTTAATTCTAGACTCATTTTGAGCAATTCAAGCACCTGATTTCGCTATGGATAAAACCTGGCTTCAGAGGATGCAAAGAGATTTTCTTATTGATTTCACATTTATTTTATACTTTATATTATGAATTGACAGCCATTCCATAATGAGCCCACATATGAGTCACTTTGGGGTATTTTGTGAGACGCACATGAACATAGAGTATGTCCCAGAGGCAGAAAGAAAACACAGGTGATGGAACAGCAAGCTAAGAAATGGGATCCAGAGCTTTCTTTAGCATCTTGCTGTTTAATGTATGAATGAAAAACACTTTACAAGAAGAAATAAGTGGTTAATTATTGATGTTAGGAAACTCACTCATGATGATGAACTAAATATCTGACCCAAGGTTAACAAAAAGACTCCATTTTCTTTGCAATTAGATTTTTAGGAGGGAAAATAAATTCAGCAAAAGACAGAGAAAAGAGTTTGAACAGAAGTGGAGAAGTTGGCTTAAGCGAGAGAAGTTTCTAAGGGACATACACAGGGGAAAAAATAGAGCCATGTAGGCTTCTAAAAAGGGAGATGATTGTTAGTAAGGAACAATGTACGTGGTGACAGTAGAAGATGGTTATGGATATAAGCTTGCAATGTGATATTGTTCCAAAAATGCATGTTGCATTTATCTAGAAGGAAGGTAACACTCTCAGTCTTGGGCTACACACTGGGTTACAGCTGAAGGCCTGCATCGGTGCCAGTTCATCACTACAGAGGAGACACTCATCAACAGGGAAAAAAATCTCAACTGATAAAAATATAAGAAGGATTGCTCTATTAGAAGCAATGATTTAGGTGCATCTTCTGCAAGCACAAGGACAGCTCAGTGAGCGTCCAAGACACAAATGTCTTCCATTGACCAGATGGCCGCTGTTAAGGAAAAAGCCTCTCCCAGCGTGGGCTCACTTATTCACAGAGCAATCACACTTCTCTGCTTTAAACATCACTGAAAAATGCCGCACAGAGCGTGAAATACGAAGAGGTCAGTACAATTTCTCTTTTTCTTAGTAGCCAAATATAGATTATAGCAGTGCAAAAGGCATATGAAGATCAAAGAAGGATCCAGTCATTTGTATATATTCCATGCAGTCATGGAATATGGGATTTCTAAGACTGTCCTTGCATCAAAGAGGCATCTGGCTAAACAGGTGAGTCATTAAGGCAATAGAGATGAGGCACAGCGCACGTACGGTGTGTTGAAGATGGCCAAGGTAGTAGAATCCAGAGGAAGGTAGGGTTGTCACCTGAGAAAACATAAATGAAGTAATGTTTGGGGAAAGTAGGGAAATTCTGGATCCAAAAAAAAATTTATTTTTTTCCGAACAGACGACCGAGGAAATTTAGACTAAAAACAAGGAGGAAGCACACAATGAATGCTATTACCACCTGGAAATAATATCTATCTACATAATATCGATCTACTCCAGTTCCCATAGAGCTCGTATATTTGATGGACACTACTCAAAAAATAGATAACTATTCAACTGTTATCCATATTAACCACTATGTGTGATAGAATTCACAAGCTTTAGGCTGCCTAGTCTATCAAACACATGTTGTAGTCAGATTGGTGTATAGATATCAAATATTAAAAATTTGAGGTTTTAACAAAATTTGAGGTTTTTTACTTAGCCACTTCAAAGATATTTCTGCTAATAGCTTTAGGAAAGTACTTAATTTTTGCCTCAATATTTCACTGCAGAGAGCTTGCTGGCCAGATTACCAAACTGTTTATTCTTCTTTATATATAGATAATCAAGACTATTACAGCCTTCTTGCATTATTTGGGCAATTTCTTCCTTCCTGCAGCAACTGAAACTTTCTAAGATCATTTGAAGACAAACTTAGTAGAAGCATTATTGAGGCAAAATAACATGTAGTTATCTTTTTCTATCTGTTCTTCACAGCTGCCTTTGGCTTTTTCAGCCTTGGAAATAAGGGTTTAATTTACCATAAACACTAGGTGGTCTCATTTAGAAATAATAGCTACAGGAAGAGAACAAGTCCAGCAGAAGCTGACACATCTTTCTGTTACCTGTGGGTTTGAATGAACGAGTGTGTCAGAAATGCTGAAATGTTATTTTGAGTGGGAGACGATCATCTCTTCCCTTTGCCTTTGATGGTATCAAGCCAACTCACTCCAGATGCCAGTGAATGTACCCTGGCATTACTCCTCCTATCCTGGCAAAAAAGCCTGAACAACTTTTAAAACCAGTAGAAATTTATTACTGGTCTGCTATATGGCCGTAGGAGCCCGCTGTGCTGGATGTACCAGCACAAGAAAAACCATTTCTAGAATTCCCATTGCACATGTCATCCAACTCAACTATTACTTTCCCCAACTGTCTTTAATGTTGGTTCCTTCAGACATATCGCTTGCCATCAGATCCCTTTGCACTTTATGTTGAAAAATAAGGAAAAAAAAAAACACAAAACCCACATTTTGCTAATTGCGTTGCTCTACTACACATATTTGTAAAAGGAATAATACATCAGCTGGCACGGACACTCCTGCCTCAACAGACAGTTGTCTTAGTTCCTGTGATGGCCAGGGTACCCCGTGCCACTATGGCAGCCACAGTTATTTTTGAACCATACCACATTGCAGGTTGAGCTTGGTAGGACAAGTCACTGCCAGAGGAAGCACATGCAAACGTTAATGCAAAGGCTGGAGAGATGTTGCTGTGTCGTGACAAATGAAATGCTGTCAATGCAAGACTGGAGGGTTAAAGCTTGATTGATATGTCTTGTATTAAGTGAAATACCCTTGGGTGGGATTAATTATCATGCCAAACACTAACACCGTGTGTATTTCCATGGGTGAGAGGTTGTGTTTGTCTGGGTGTACTGCCAAGGTGGATGGGCCCAGCCCAGTCCCATGCCCGTGCTAAACCACAACCTGGCACATCACCGGATGGCATCATCTGGAAGAGGCCAACATGACCCTTGTGGGTAAGAGCTGTTCGCTGACAGATCTCTTCCCTGGCTCTTGCTTTCATGCCGTGATTACCTGATATCTCGTGGGCTTGTTATAAGCGTTCTTCCCAGAAAAATTTTCTGTATTTCGAGTGCTAGAGTGAAAACGAACTTTCTGAAATTATAAAAATCATGATACAGTTAAATCAACGATAGCTTCTTATACCCAGACAGCCCCACACTAAATAGAGCTTTATAAAAACAGTAGGGAATGGTTCAGTGTATGAGTAGAATAAAAGCCAGCACATTCAGGCTAAAAAATAAACTTTTGAAAGACAAGAAAGAGTTGAAAAACTCAAATTACTGGGAAAAATTGGATTCTAAACTATTGGTAATTAATGATGATCAACTTAGAACACAATTTAAGAAAGGAAGAAAAATAAATATTTATATTTAGAGAAAACAAATCAATGCTGTACAAGCACAAATTCTGAAACAAAGTTGATTTTTAACTAGTCCTTTTAAAAAAGCAGTACCATTTGCTACTTTTTTTAGCTCAACAAAAATATGTACTTTTTAAAATGGAGCAGTGTTTTTTTAATCAGAGGATATTACAGCTACTACTTTTATATTCTGGAGGCTTCCAAGGTGACTTTTCTAGAGACTACACACGATATTTGTAAGAGGTTTCTTTGACTTTGTTATCCACCTCTGAACTTTTTGGTCCAAATGCTATGAAAAGAAAGTAACACTTATTCAAAGGCATTAATTCATATCATAGATCCAGAGAAGCCAATAAATAGACTTCTGCACGTATATGGAAGTGTATGTACAGGCAAGGCCCCGATTTAGGGTTTTTCTTTCCTGACTGGATGAGAGATCCTGAGAAATCAGTGATACTTTTTTTTCATTATTGTTAGTATTTAAAGATCAGGATGATGATAATGATTGGACTAAAAGTCTGAAATAATCATGTAATTTTTTTCTCTATTTCTTACTCATCAGGTGTGCCACGGTCTTACAGAAACTGTTTTGATGATGATCTGTGAACAAAATCAATAGGCAGGCACGAAATGACTGGTACTCTTAATTGTTTATGTTAAAGCCATGGAAACTATAAATTTTGCATGTGTTCCATGAAAAAGGGAAAACCAGACACTTTCACTCATGTGGCTTGGGGAAGAAGGGTCTTAGAGAAAATTACTTTAATTTGAAGCAAAATTAAATTTCAAACAATGTGTGCTTTGTGTGGTTAAATTCAAATAACTTTTTTAAAAAATTTATCTTTTTAAATCATTATATGAGAAAAAATACCCTTTGTTCCAAGAGTCCACTGTTCTAGTGGGTCTTTCAGTAATAAATAAGCATGTTAAATGAATTAATAAACTAGATTCCCCCCCCAAGTTTGTCTATCTTGGCAGTGTTGACCATGTTGGGTGGTTAAACTATTTGATAACTTGGGTTAGAACTCACGGATATACTTTTCTGTTCAATATAGGCACTGGTAGAGACTGAATGAACATCAGACCTAACATTTTAAATTTATGGGAGCATGATTTCCTCCAAGGCCACGGGCTTTGCCTGGAGCCTGATGGCTCACCACGAGTTGTATTGCTCAGCTGTTTGCTCCTTCAAGGACAGCCAAGAGATCCAGACAAAGCCCAAGAGCAGGATGTACATTACAAAGGCAAACTCTGCAAAGCCTCCTCCACCATTCCTCCTCCTCGGTCTCTCCTTACATCTCTTCCCTATTGCAAAGTTTCTGTTTCAAATGACTGAAGGGGCTGTGGCTGAGGCAGGATCTACCCATTACTGACTACACATCACTAGGGAGATGTAAGTAGAGACTTTGTTAATTATAGCTTTAGCTATTTAGAAGTTGTAACTAATCCCTGGTTGGAAACTTGTTCCCAAACCTGGAAAGGCAGTAAATGTTGCAATGACAGTAATATTAATTTGGAAATCACCTAAAGGAAGGTGGATGTTTTGATGGTGCATAAAGGCCTGCTGGGTAGCTGAGGAGTCAGACAAGCTGGGAGCCTGGTTGTGTCCCTGCTTCTGCCCTTTGTCTTTGACCTTGTTATTTGGCCTTGGGAAACTCCCTTATAAAAGTGGCTGCTTTTACCAAAGTTGCTTTTTCCCTGGTGCCCAGACAGCGACTAGTAGAATAAGGCCACAAGTTTGGCAGGACCCTCTGGGTGCAACATAATCCAAATAACACCCAATGAGGAGGCTGAGTAAGAGGCTGTGCTGTCCCTGATCTACCTGTGCACCAATGCAACCCCCTCCAGAAGGTCCCCAGTACAAATCCTTTCTACAAAGAAAGTGAAAAGTGAAGACACAACATACCCGTTGTTTGGAATTCAGCATCCCCATTTCCAGATCATTTTCACAGTTTTTGGCCTTGGATTTGCAGAGTTTTATGAGGCACATTTTTATTCTCAGTATGAGATAATAAAATGATTTAGGGCTTGGCACTAGGTTAAAAGGAGCAGGTAAAGTCCTTCCTTCGTCAAAGTAGGACAGCCAGAGCTTGGCACGTGCAAACTTCCACTCCACATCTGCATCCTCCTTGGGAAGGGAAAAGAAAAAAAAACAACACCCAATGCATAATTAGTAAATAGGAAGGAATTTAGCTACGAGAACTACAAACACACAAAGATCAATACCTCTTAATTGTCTTACTATTCACCTCCTGCCACTAATGAAGGTGGAGAAAAAAATCCATCACTCAAT
>JAOQGH010000051.1:43500119-43542227 GCA_025769975.1 Gallinago jamesoni
AGATCAATACCTCTTAATTGTCTTACTATTCACCTCCTGCCACTAATGAAGGTGGAGAAAAAAATCCATCACTCAATGCCTGTGAGTCTCTTTTATGAGTTATCAATTTGGGCTAGGATCAACTTCAAGGGCAAGGTTAGAACATGCTTTATGGATCTGTTTGGCATTTGTATAGGAGAACAGCCAGGGTCATGTATCAGGACCATTCATCAGGCAAACGAAAGGATAAGATACAGCTGCTCTACAGCTGTTTTCATTGCGGTTTGTATCGAGGCCAGCATCATTAATAGAAGTGTGGGTCTGCCAACACCCCATACTCACGTACATCTGTGTTCTGCTGAAATTAGTAACCTCTGATTACCCCACACCTCTGAAACCCAGTCAAAAACTGGCATAACACAACTGAGATTAATTCTGTCACAGTTATAGCAATATATCTTCACTAATGAAGCAGCATTCGCTTCTGCCACTGGGTCTTGTTGTTTGGGGCTGCACCTCACAGAAGTCTTACACCGAAATACAGTAGCAATCACTTGTGAACAGTTTAATGCTTTTCTGTTAAGCAGTTAAGAATCTACTGATGAAAGTAGTTCTGGTTTCTGTCTGGCAAAAGGGTTTTTCCTTTCCATAAACGCAATGCTGGCAGGAAGCATTAATGTTTGAGGCATAAAGAGAAGAAAACCAGAGGTAGCTGAAGAAACATGTTCAGTGGAAAGCATGAGAATATGGTCTTGTGACTCTAGCTAACAGTAAAGCATGTCCCCACTGACTGTGATGGAATTTAATGCCTAAGTAATGACCACCCTCTGTCCTCATTGACATTGCTGTGATCAGATAAAAGCATTCTCAAAAGGGACTTTCTCTGCAGTCAGCAGGACTGAGTCACCGTCCCTGGAGGTATTTAAAAAACATGTAGATGTGGCACTTGGGGGCCTGGTTTAGTGGTGGATTTGGCAGTGCTGGGTTAACAGTTGGACTCGATGACCTTAATGGTCTTCTCCAACCTAAACAATTCTATGATTCCATGAATCTACGACTGTCTTTAATCTCCCTGCTACTGATGACTGAAATGAATTAGTATGAGATTTATTAGTTTTTCCCAGTCCTCAAGTATGAGGATCTGGACCAAATAGCTCACACTTGTTTTCTTTGCCGATAGTTACAAGTAGTTTTTAACAAAGTTTTGAGTATGTCCACACAATCAAGAAGGATGATAAAGCATTTTCCCAGGAAAATGCTCATCACAAAGTTTAGACTAGAAAGTCTACCTATTCAGGTATTCTTAGATATTTTTCATTCAAGAACATCTCTATCCACTACAGTAAACTAGAAAATGCAGTAAGAGGCTGAGACCCCTTCAGAAGTAAGCCTTGGTTCAGTAGAAGAGGATTCAGGAAGATGTTTGATCTTAAGTGATTAGAAGCCTTTGGGGAAATGACTCTGCTTTCCACATGAAGGAGAGCTTCTAGGGCAGAGAACATATGTAAGGTCCTGCTGACATTTAGACTTAGTTACAGAATGCACAAGATAGAGTTATATTTGCACTACAGTACAGGGATGAATCAGACATTACAGTGAGAAAATATTTTCAGCTCTGGCCTTTTGCAGTGTCAGGTTCTGAGGGCAGATTACAACAAATATTTAATAAAGGCCCAACTACAGAAACTTGACATTTAACAAATCAGAAAGAAAGGTGACTCAGCGTTAACATTATCTAAATAATATTTTTTTTCTGCCTTTATTTACATTAGCCAGGAGTTTTTTTATGTCCAATGCATTTAGCAAATCCAGTCTGCTAATAGCCATACTACTGAAAAAGGTTGGGTAAACCCTGCAAATGCCTTTCTGCAGAAACCTATTCATATTCCTTGAGGGCTGTGTTCATATCCTTTAAAAGTTGCTTTTTATGAATGTTCATGAAGTTATGTTTTGAAGACCTAGACACTCCTCAAAAAAAAAAAAAAAAAACCTGTCTCAAGGTTGTGTGCCTGGTATTTGGAAAATATGAACATTTTTAAAATGTATGCATGAGCTTCAGACCTACAAGAGCTGCATGTTTAAGCTGTAGAGAACAGGGCAAAAAGCCAGATGAAATATTACTCTATCATAAGCAAATAATGTATCTAAGGTAACACACATGCATAAATTATCATAACCAACACAGGGAGTAAAAAATATCACTAACCACTTTCATCAAATACATGTAAAGGAAATTGGATTTACTCACAAATGGTCATTAAAAACAAGGAAGTTGAAGTTGTTCTATAAATGATTCATTGTTAATTATTAATTTGATTGTAATTTGCAGACAGACACATCCTTAACTCTTACACAGTGTAATATCTGTGTTTCAACAGCACTCTAATCTTGCAAATGGAATAAACTACAGCTTCTTTTTTTTACTTGTTCACATTTTCATTATTAGTAATAATTAAGTACATTGAGTTTGTAATCTAATTTCTTATCTTACCTCAATTTCCTGATAGGAGTTGTTGATCATGGCTATTAACATATTGAGCAGCACCACCACCATAGTCACATTATATACTCCATAGAGTACATATCCAATATTCTCGATGAATTTATGATCATACTTCAGCACCACGGATATCACTTCAGATAAGCCAAATATTGACCAGAATAAGGTTTTAAAACTTTCTTCTACCCTAGAAATAAAGCAAACAATCACTTTATAGAGTTGACACCAAGTTAGCCAGGCCAAATGCTAATAATACAAGTGGGAATCCACCAATATAAATAAGATGCTTTGGCACAGTCATTGTAAACCATTATCCATCATGTAGGGATGTGCCAAATCGTACTTCCTGTTTTGATAAAAAAATATGATTTCTTATTAATACTATGAGCTACATTACCCCCTTATTTGGTTCCATCTGTTCTTCTCAGGTGTATTATTTGTCACTTGGATTTTGTGTCCCTATTAAGGATGACTTCTCCATGTGCAACTTGCACTTTGAAACTAGGTGTAGGGCATTTTACTTCTACTCACTCCCCCTTTTCTCATCCAGAGAAGACAGGCAGAGATTAGCTGGGAAAAGGAAGGAGGAACCTAGTTTGACCACCTCATATGCAGTTTCTGGGGGAGAAGTGAGACATTACTTTTAACTCGGGGGGAAGTGGCTGAAAAACCCTTATTTGTGGCATTAATATAGAGTATTGAGTACAACTGTAGCCAGACCATAGTCCAATTTTCTTCCCACCCTGCTTTTAAACCACAAACAAGACAGATTTGTAGCAAAAATTTGAAATTAAGGAGAGGTAGAAGATGTTGCAGAGAGGCATTTTGATTTGATTATTACCCTTGCTTGAAAGTAGAAAGGAACCAGAGGAAAATAAAAAGGTTGAAAGACAGGAAAAAAAGAGGGGACTAAGCCAATGAGGAGTCAAAGCTGTAACAGGCAGAAGGGGAACAGCCACAGCTGAAAAGGAAGGAAGGAAGGAGGAGGAGGAGGAGGAATGTTGGTACATTTTGGAAGCAGTTTGCTCAATTTTTGATTTAAAAGCAATTTGGCCTTCACTGAAACATCCTTAGCGTGTTAACAGTTAATTACGTCCTCTCTCCCTCTGCCAGGAGGTAAAAGCCTTCTAAGAAAACACTACCATTGACAAATTATTTTGATGAAATGTTTTTTACTAGGGTGGCAGCCTAATCCTGCTACATCTGTTTATAAAAACAGATTCTAGACACAAACTACAACATATCCTAAGGGAACGATAAGCTTTACATCAAATCCAGTACCAATTACACCATGCATAAAAGCAAGATAAATTAATTCCAACCCTTCGAAAGACTAGTTCAGAGCATTGGGTGAGCTCCTGTCTGCCAAAGTGAACTGGTATTTATCTCCCATCATAACTTATGATATTCCATATTCCATTTACAAGTAGTAGTAAAACTAAAGTAAATATTTAGGTATCATTCTCAGCCAATGTAACTGCATTGACTTGCAGGGAGTAGCCTTGAGTGGTGTTTTAAACAGATGTTGCACAACTTCATTTGAAATGTGGCTTTGTCTTCAGTCTCCACGGTACTCAGAGTCACTGATACCACGTTCTCTCCGCCTTGTTGCTTTGCATAAGGCTGGGACACCACGCAAAGACACACCTGTGGGATGAGCTGTCACTGCACTGCAAATAAGTGCCATCCCTGTTCCATTTGCTGGACATTTCCTCCCCTGCAACACTCTGCTCTTGTCTCCTGCCCTCATCTGCAGCAAAGGGAAGCTGGCTGTGTCACATACCCTTCACTTTTATGGTAGCAATCTGGCCAGTGCTTATTCTAGAAATGTTGTACTTTCCAGTTAAAGAACACGTAGAACACCAAAAATCTCTGGCTTTCAAACCCACCACCTAGGTCACTTATCAAACTAATAAAAAACACAACTTGCAGCCTTGGTCCCAGCTGTGCCCTGTTATTAACCTCCCTTTTTTAATTTGGAAAGGTTCCCTTAGTTTTCCACCCTGCCCGCAGGTTTTAATACAACATGTCAACTCTGCTCCTTTTCCAGAACTTAAGCATTAACCTTTGCTCTGGAGCGGTGCCAGATTCTCCTTTAAAAGTTAATTAACTACTGCAACCCCTACTCTGGTCCAAATGTCCATAGTCCTTAGTCCCAGTGTCAAGTAAGGGACCAGTGCCCATGGCAGTGGGTCTGGGAAGGTGATGTGAAGTAGACCTGACCTGTAACACCCCAAACACTGCTTAGCAATGCCCCCAGGCAAATGTACATCTGCCTTTCATAGAGGAAAAATTTCTAAGGAGAAATTGTACTAGTCCATCCCTACCATCCAAAAAAAGGCTCTGCGGCTCTTTCCTTCTCCCTTTCAGATTACTGCCAAATTGCACAAGATTTGGCACAGATCACAGGGAACATCAGTTGGGTTTTTTTTTTTGTGAGAACATCTCACTAAAACACGAGACGAGGATGTTTGGAGCCAAGTTCTCAAAGATTCCAAGGTGCTGATGTGTCTCATCGTTGCCAGCTAAACAATTTACCCCCTTCCTGCAAGGTCAGCAGGTGTTTTATCCTTCTCAAAGGCAGACAAATGAAGGAATGGAGGAAATCAGGAGTCCTGCCTGGACTGACAGCTCCTGGCAGCAGGAGGATCTGGCAGTGGCAGATTGACTGATGGTCCTTGTGGAGATGGGTACATTGCAATCTCTCTCTGTACTGATAGAGCCAACTGTTGCAGTGGAGAGAAAGCAGAGATTTTTTGTTTGTTTGTTTGTTTTGTTTCAATACACATAATCCTGGGAAAGTTAAACAAAGATTTTGCATCAAGGAAGAAAACAGACCATAGGCAATCATATAGTTGAAGATTTTCCTCTCTGCTAAACAGCAATGTGTTGTTCATCAAAAAAGATCATGGCAAGGCTATGATTTCATGTCAGTCTTGTGTCCTCTTTAAGATAGCTTAAGGCATCCTTTCAGACTGAATTATTTTGTTAAATTGATTGGTTGAGGTTTGACACTGCCAAAAAAGCAATGCAGTCAAAATAATCTACAAAAATTTCACATTTTGACAAAGTAAAATGAGAAATTAAAAAAAAAAGCCTGCAAGCCTCGAAGTAACTTTGGCACCGAACAGTGAGTCATATTTCCCTTTGGGGAGAGGGAGACAGAAAACCTCACGTTGTAGCCTTCAGCCTGATTTGTGATGCGGAAAGCAAGATGAACGCAATCAGTCTTGCCTCCATTTCAATTCTGTTTGCATAGCATGTTCTTAATTACAGGCTGTTTCAAGAGCTGTGTTCTGTACACACAT
This sequence comes from Gallinago jamesoni, assembly GCA_025769975.1. Classification (NCBI taxonomy): domain Eukaryota; kingdom Metazoa; phylum Chordata; class Aves; order Charadriiformes; family Scolopacidae; genus Gallinago; species Gallinago jamesoni. The sequence continues at coordinate 43,505,907 of JAOQGH010000051.1, forward strand.
ACAATAAACAGATAAACATAGCCAGGGTCGGCTGCAACTGCCGTGGAAATGGTCTACTTTTCAGCATCAAAGAACTTCAAAAATACTTTGGAAGTATACCACGGTTAGCTAAATAATCTGTGTATTTAGCTGCGTGAAGGAAAGTCCACTGCATCTTGATTTCCTTTGCATCCAGAATATGAAAATGGAAGAAATGACAGAAACTTTGCATAATAACTCTGTTCAGAGGCCACTGGATGCTACGTGCTTGCTCTGTTAGATGGCAAGGCAAGCAAAATGGAACATGATTTCAAAAGTGCAATAGGAAGGGAAGGTGGAAGCTAAGTTATACCAAGCATCCATTGATTGTTATCATTAGAACTAAGCAAGCAATTCCCTCTGGGTGTTATCTGGACAACTGTTCACTCTTTCACACCACATAAACTGTGGTTTTCTTAAAAGTGTAATTTAAAGTTATTTCAGTGAGTAGCTGTTTGCTAAGGTTTCTCACTGAGGCTATCCCTTCAATGCCCTTTGAAACTGGCCACCATCAATTAGCACACAAATCCAACGGATCTTTTGATGTCATGACTAGCCAAGAAATCTCTGAGAATCAGGTCCCATAGTCGAATAGTCACATTTCTGAGTAAAAAAACCCTGCTTCCTGTAAAATTTCACCCATCCTCATTAGAATTTACGAACACGACTACTAGGAAATGCACTCAGTGACATCTCTGAAGTCACAGAATGGTTATGAGGACACAAAAGTCTTTGGCCCAGTGAATCTTCAGAGAATGAACAGCTGAGTTCCTTATTCAGCTGTAATACTGGAATTTTCCTTCTTTTAATGAATAAATTAATTGCAGCAAGAGCCTGCTACCTTCAGCAAGGCCCACAGGCAGCTCATGAAAAATAGAGAAGGAAACATTGCTAGAATTAGTAGCTTCTCATCTGCCGATATAACCTTGTCATTAGCTTATTAAAATTGTTTGAGACTCTATACCTCAGGGTTTTAGCTTGTTGAATGAAATGGCTGAGAAGGATTTTCGTGATGAATGTTAATCTATTCTCTTTGTTTCATATGATGAAAGGGTTCATTTCCACTGATCATGATTTGACACTCCTGTATGTTTAAATAATCGGAAGAAAGTAAGTCTTTTTAAATAATTCTCTTCTAAATAAAAGGAAAATTTATGCTTGTGGAAAATTTGCTTCCTAACAACATGAAGTCTCTCTGGGACAAGTAGCCACCAGGCTGAAGCTAGGGAGGAAGAGCACTGCCTTTTGACAAGACTCTCCCCAATCCAGACATCCCTTGGGCATTTAAGCAGTCTTGACTCCAGGGAATAGTCATCATTTTGCTCAATGTTTGCTCATTATTGCCATCAAAAGATAGCAAATACTGGAAGATCCACTTAGGTAATGAGTGTTAATGAGAGAGTTACTGCATGGCACTGCATAAGAGACTGGAATTTGTGCTCTAGTGACGTGCCTGGGGGATACCATAACTGAGGGTTACTGTGCCACCAGGCAACCAATGATGGTATCGACTCAACTTCTCATTAAGTCTTGTGCTTCAAGGGCATCTCCTTCTCTTCAAATGAGAAGCAAGGCACATCCCACACACTCAATTTTCTTCTACCTTACGGAGTACAAATAAATATAATTGTATCTGGCCTTATAAATTTTTCCATTAAAATGTATCCCGAGCTTAAAGGAGAGGTGTAGAAGGCATATTTGGCTGTATTAGAGAAAGTAAATGTTATGTTACAAGATATGCGTCACACAAGAGGGGTGTGTGGTAAATCTGGCTTCTGCCCATTTGGAAGGAAACAGTCACTTGCACAGAAATGGTGCTGAAAAGGTCATTTTTTCTAGAGAAGCTACAAGCTAAGCCCCCAGCTCACCGTGTGACATGTCAGAGAAATGGCACATCAAATGCCAGCTGCTGTCTCCTCTGCATCTGGTAAACATCATGGGCTCAGGCATGATGAGTGTGGCATGGTTGCCTGGAAGTCACATTATAGGGAGGGGAAACCATTATGCCAAGCTTTCCTTTTCACCTACAAATGGATATATGGGAAGGAAAGTCTCCACTGTGTCCCTAGGGCAAGTCACATTGGTTTTATGAGACACAAAGCTCAGTGCCACGATGCTATACTGGTGCCACATTGTAGTACAAGGAAAGAGACTTTCCTGTCCCTCAAACACAACAGGGCACCAGGATGTCCCATCCTCTAAAACCTCCTTCAAGACCTCAGCATCCCCCTCAACAAGGGCTGGGGCTTGGGTTCCCGGGCTCCCAGAGAATCAAGGTTACGTTCTGTGCTACCTCCAAAGAGCTGTTTCAAAAGCAGCCTCAGTCTCAACCTTATTCCAGAAGCATTTGCCAAACACCTCCTCTTCCTGACATCCCTGACAAGGTGGAGACAGGGCCTCTGGCACAGCCACCCCCGCAGGGCTGTGGCCACCCAGCAAGCACTGGCTGGTGAGCATGACCCAGGCAGAGCCATTGCCCTGCGTGGCCAACAACCTGGCATGATGCTCAGTGCAGCTTTCACATGGCCTCTGCCGGAATGGACCCAGCCAACATTTAAGAAACACATCCTAGGCACCCCAGTTTGTTTTGCTGTTTTGAGCATCACAACTAGCAGCTGGCTCTGCAGATGTGCACCTAATAATCGCTGCTCTGCTCAGGTGGTACCCTAAAACAGACATCACACAAGCAAAATCCTCCCTTGTTTTACACATATTTCAGTTTGCAGTTTTAAAAACAATAATCTTAGTTCTAACCTCTTCTCCGCTGCTGCTCTTTACTCATTAAACTGAACATCTCACAAAATGTTTTTCAGATCTGTTATTTTGATTTCCAGAAATAGCCTTTTCTGAACTACACATCTCCCTATGTTCAGGCCTTGAGCTGTCTGCCAGGGCTGGAGGCTGTGCTACAAGTTTCCTTGGCAAAACCTGGATGTTCCTTCCCCACATAGCTGGAGTAGAATCTGCCTGAGCAGACCTTGCAGCAGCAATGGACCAGAACGGATTGAGCCCTGCGAGAGCCCCCTCTTTTCCGTAGGTACTCACGTTGTAAACGCGGGGTTGTATTTCGCACCAAGGTAGTAAGAGTAAAGGTTGAACATTCCAATCATGAAGGCCAGGAACACCATGATGAAGATGACCATGAACTTGAAGATATCCTTCACAGTCCTCCCCAAAGAGATCTGCAGGGGGCCGAAGCTTTCGTTGGCTGGAAGAATGTAAGCAATGCGGGAGAAGCTGAGTACCACAGCTATTGCATACAGTCCTTCTGAAATGATCTGAGGATCCGAGGGAAGCCACTTGTTCCTGGCTAAAACAATACACGTACATTAGGCATTAGTAACGAAAAGTGTTAGATGGAAGTTATGATGATAAATGACCCCTTTTCAAGACTGGATCTTGTTTTTGGGCAGGAGGTAAAAGAAAAAAAAGGATTGTAACAACTGGTCACTGAAGTCCTCAGTGTGCTGTACACATAGGGGTGAGAAGAGCGGGTTGTATTTTTCACATGGTAAAGATGAGAAATGAGCAAGTCACTAGGATTTACCAAAGTCACACAGCAAATAAAGAGCACAGTTTTTAACAAATTCGATATTTTCAGTTCTCTAGTTGAACATCAGCTGTGCTGTCGCTATTCCATCTGAAGGTCTTGAGATAGAGAACCAAACCCATAACAAACAGTGGAGTTTCACTATAGATTTGGATACATGGCACTGTGTCAGTATTTGGAAGGGAAGCATTAGGAAGACTGAGATTTACACCCCTGCCATTAGATAAGAAAGTTCATATTTGTTCAGATAAGCAGATATAACCATCAAGTGTATCATCTTCATGTTACAGTTAAATTAAACCCAATTTTTGCAGTCTAGTCACTCCAATATTTTTACTTTAGAAAGCTTCATGTTGATACCAGATATACATCATTTATTTAATCTACTGAAAATTTGAACATTTATATTAATATAGCTTGTAAGTGTCCTTGCATCGAGTGAGCTTCCTGATGAAAAGATTGTGACTCAGAGCTGAAACATGTGACATCTTTAAGGACACAGCAGTAAACTTAGGCTTTATTTTCAGTAATCTGAACCAAAGGAAAAGTAGCAGATGGAGGAATCTGCAAGATCTGGTTGTGACATTCTGTTCTGCACCCTCTGCACTCTTGTGTCATGAACTCACTTTAAATGAGTCAAACCAGGAAAACCTCAACATCACTTCAGAGGCAGGGCAGGGAGAGAGAAGTGCATCTTCAAAGGGGACAGCAAGAGGCTGAGCTGGTGTGATCAGCTCACAGACCTGCCAGTGAACCTGTGGCTGTGCACCCTATTTGGGGCCAGGACACCTCTCTGGTGCCATATGGTGCCCATCTATAGTGGATGAACTCTTCTGTTCCAGATCTTCCTCTCCAGCCCAAGCTCATCACTAGAATAACTACCTTACAACCCTCAGGAGCAAATGGCACTCCTTTGTGCCCAGCTGTCTAGTTCCTGCACCCCCTCCATGAGCAAAAGTCCCCAAGGATTTTGCTCAGGGCTACACGTAAAGCTTGCAGATGCATGCAACGAACCCACTCCCCACACTGGGCTGCAAAACTCTATTCATTTGTGGATATAGAAAAAAAGAACATTTCAGCCATCAAAAATCATGTCAAAGCTATACGATCACTTGGTTTTCCAAACATTAGCACTTATAGATGGTACAGGCTGGCCAAAAATGAAATTTTTCTCTTGTAGGAGCAGCAGCTTCTGGGTATAATTGGTGGTTGCATTTCCATTATACAGGTGTTGGATGTATCAGAGGCACAGAGTACACCAACAGTTAGAAACGCAGCTCCAGATCCTATGTTTGTTCACACATCTCCCCCCTCCTGTGTTTGGAAAACCAATCAGGTTCATTCATCCATAATTTTAATTATATTCTGCTTGCTCGCAGTTCCTGATTATTTGTCGCTCAAGCTATTTTGTCAGGATGTGATTAACCTGAATGTAGCTTTAGCACAAGATCAGAGAGTAAATGAGGCTCAGATCTCAGTTCTTTTCTGACCATTTAGGGAGATGGCTGGAATGGGTGGATCTGAGAAGAATAATTTGGTTTAATAAAAAAAAAAAACTACACAAATGTCGCATACACACACAAAAAAAGAGCTGCTTTCAGCACTGCCACACATTAGGTTAAAAGAACAGGAAGCACTAGATAGCAAAAAGCATCTTACCGTAAGTAAAGTAAGCGACTTCAGGGGGAAGGGTGACATTATTGAGGTCATCATCTTGAACGTACTGATCTACGTACTGTTGTGCTTCAGTTGCTTTGAGGAAAGCCATGAACCTGGCGGTGAATGATGCCACGAAGATGGACAGCATCCCAAAGTCCAGCAGGTTCCAGAGATGCAGCACGTATTCGCGTGGACCCTCTTCCCAGATCTCCTTGCATTCTGACCATATCATACCTGTGGAAAGGTCAGAGCATGTTTAATTGACAAACACAGAAGGTGCTTTTTGTATTCAGACACAACAATTTCCTGGCTATCAGTGGCCTCTAAGACCAAACCAAATAACTCTTCAATTAAACTGAATTTCTTGAGAATGGTTTGTGCCATCTTTTCTTAAAAATTATTAAAAAACATAATCTTATATGTCCTTTTGTTCATATGAGGTAGAAATTTCAAAATTTCACTATATAAGTCAATCATAAAGTAGATTTCTGGTGATGCCATAGAAAGCATGATTCAGAAATACTGAAAGCATTAGAAAATCCTGCTGCTGATCTATTTGGAAAAAATATAGATTTCCTCTCGTCCCCAAAATCTCATTGCTGAACAGTGCTGCTGTAGATGGTATTATCACTCTGCTGGTTTTCCTCCTTCCTAAAAACAGTGGATGGGTCCGTTTTGAGAATGGAAACAGATCTTCTTGAGAGGAAACCTGATCCAGGAGTAAATACAGTGTGATCAGAAAACAGGTAAGACAGAAGTTCTGCACTTGCAGTACTTCTCATAAAGCTTTATATATTAAATAATGAATTCCCATACATTAAAGTCTGATCTACCACTTTGAAAGCCTGGAGTTTAGCCCAGATTTATGATTCCTCTGACAGCAGACTCACAAATAAGTCTAAATGCCAAACCCAGAAAAATCAAACGTTTTGACACCCATGTTCTACTGGGAGTGCTGGGGAGGGCAAGTGAGCTCAATGGGCAAACTGAAGCCAAAAGCTCAGTTCAAGTCTCTCAACTTGCCCAACTTTCAATCACAGCAGGGGTGTGGACCCAGAATCTTGCTTCTGAATAGCTAAACTATTGGAATATTAAATGTTTCTTGCACTCTAGCAAATTCTGTTTCCATAGGAGCAGCAAAATTGATGTCTAATCAAGCAGGAGCCGTGCCTGCCAATTTCCATGTGGCCTCCTGCAACCTTGTCCTTTTCATGAACTCTTCTTCATCCTCTTTGCTGGAAGCTCTCGTGGTTTGGCATGTCAATGCGTTTGCTCAGCTACTTCAGAGACTCCTGGAAGCACATGGTGTCCCAAGAGGCACAGTCGAAAGCTGAGTTATAGGGAAGGAAACAATTCGGTGTGAATCTTGCCGGAGGCTGGAGGGTGAAGAACTGCCACAGTCAGATTTGAGAGAAAAAGGAAAGCTAAGCTATCGAAAGCGAAGGCACAGCTAGCCTGTGACCTCCATGGAACTGGAATGGCCAGGCAGGTCCTTGGAGCTGTACCCTAATATAGGTTATGCCCCATATAGATCTGCCTTGGGAGGGAGTCTGAGGTCTGCTACGTGCTGAGCAGAGCCAGCGGAGGGCAGGAGAGGAGACTCCCAGCTCTTCTCCTCGAGTCCACAGGTGCTCAGCTGAGCGAAAGCAGGAACTTCATCCCAAGCCATCATTCACCATGAATAAGATTTAATAATAAATTGTCTAATGGAGAAGGTGGAAGAACTGGTTTCTCAGGAACTGTCCCAGTGCAAGGATGAAATATTAAAGAAACATTTCTAGCTAAAAAAAAGCAGGTATCCCAGAAGTGATAGATGGGGGACATTAGCCCTACGCGTTATGCGTGCATGTCATAGAAAGGTACTAAAGCACTTCAGGAAATATCACAGGCATGGTAACATTGCCAACCAGAGTACTTGTTCAATGACACCCAGAAATGTCTCTTCTGGTTTAAATATTAACTCTCCCATCCAAATTTATTCCTAATCTTGTTACTTAATATACCTAAGTCACAGATTAATGAAGTAAGGAATGTCTAAAACTGAGCAGACTGACTAAAATTAGTATCACTCTGTGAAAGCATCACACTATTGGCCTATAATTTACATCATTCTTTTTGCCAGCTGAGGTGGCAATCATTTTTCATCCATACAAATGGAAAAATGTCCATCCAGGACAAGTAGAAAAGTTGCAGTAATTATTCGGTCAGTACTGCTGGGTAACTGCATATACATTGTGAAGGAGGAATTCAAAGCTTCTCCTTTAGTAGAAAGACTGAGAAGAGAAAAAGCAGCTAAAATTCAGGGGATGGGATTGTAAGAACAGAAATAAGGGAAGGCAACAAGGCAAAGCAGATTTGCCAGGATGTGAGTGCGTTTTAATGTGGTGTTTCTGAGGCTTTGGCAGAGGTCATCTCCCTGAGTTCCATGCACAGAGAGATGGGATACGAGTAGCTTCTGCAGGTCTCTTGTACCTGTTCTCCCACAGGAGGGATAATCAGAAATGACACCTTGAGATCACTTCTGGTTTTAGCAGGGGAAGGAGAGTCAAGCTATAGGCACAACCCATCTGGAAGAAAAATGGAAGTGTGCAAGAAGTGCTGTTCACCACCTGTGCACAAAAAGGAACAGTTTGTCAGATTTTTATATCCACTGGCCTGATACATAAATCACGAGCAGCTGATGTTGGAGAGCTGCCTTTGAGCCTTCCTGGATCTGCCAAAGGCTGTTGGATTAAGAAACAGAGTTGTGCTCAGATTGAGTCTACCCAGAGCTTAATTTAAGTCTTTGCCTTTGTTTGGTTTAGTCCATTGTTCGTCTGCATTACAAACACTTGGGAGCAGAAGATGGCAATGGCATCTTTCTGCATAACTCCAGTCTGAAACTCTTCTACTCGTAGTTTGCTCTTAAAATATACACATGTGGGTCAATTTTCATATCTCCAGCAAGATTAATTGCAGGGAGTGCTATTACAGGTTGTGCTCACTCGCAGCCACACTATGCTATGCTAATGTATCACATTATCCTCAAATAAGGCTGTTCTGAACATGCGTCATAATTTTATGGTTGGCAGCCAGATAACTCAGACAGCCAATTTTCTCCCCAAAAAAGAACCAAGATCAGGGACCTGTAAACTAATTTCTCAAAAATAATCTGCTCTGGTTGGAACAAGCAATGTGTCATCAGCATTCGTCATTGCTGCCACAGTATGAAGGAGAAAAAAAAGAAGGAAGAGAAACAGAAGGAAGGGATTTACGAGCTGAAAATAAATAAAGTTACACTTTTTGATTGTACTATGAATCGAAAAGTAAGTAGCACACCTACACTGTTGAGTCTGCAGACAGCAATTGCAGGTGTTGCCAAGCAGGATTAAATACATCTATGTATATTTAGTATACAAGAGTTAGATTTATTACACTTCAGCATATACTTACTGTCTACTTACATTTGCCTCTTTGGAAAAGCATCTTGGCAACTTTACCAGTGATATTTATCTATAATCTACTTGATTTAATTACATTTATACTTACATATGAATACGTATAAGATTTCAGTGCCAAAAGGCAGCGCAGTCATCCACCCTTAGTGCTTTTACAGTCCTTAAGGTTCAGGGTCACATATGGGGCTCAGTATGTGCCCACGTCCCCGTGCCAACGGCACGTGGGGAGCAGGCCACGTGCACCAAACGTTCACCTTAGTGTTGCTGTGTTATTATTTGAAGCTTTATGTAGGCAGACAGGTAAAATGGCCAGAGAAGACTGTCAGTGCTGATGTAGGCGGTCATTAGAAAATCTCATTATATTCAGAACTCTGTACAATGAATCACCTTTCTTCTCCCAGAAAAGTGAAAACCTTCTCTTTAAATGAAATGTTTTCTTCATCTCTCAGGAACTCACCAGGCAGACAGATACCTACTGCCTATGAGAAAAGAATACCTAGTCTAAAATCTAATCATCTCATCCAACTGCTTTAATATCATTTTAAAAATATATCTTACAGACTTACTCTATCCAGTCTGGCATCTATTATTTTTTTTCTATCCTAATATCCTGTATGGGATTCTGATTATTGCAGGGACAGGGAACAAAGAAATGGTGGCCAGGAAGTCATCAGATAGAGCAGCCCTATCCTATTTTTCAGGGGAGCTTAAAGCCATCAGTACTTAGACAACCATGGAATTATTGCTGCAAGAAAAGAATCAAAATCACAGTGATGAGTAAAAATAGAAACAGAAGAGGTAGGCAAAGATTCTGCAGAGTTGATAAGCTCAATTTCTAAATAAAACCTTCTGAGCTTGTTTAGATTAGTGGCTCAATGTAGCTGACCTGTCAGGGATAAATCGGGCCTACAGGAAAAGTAATACATCTGGATTTGCCTAAAACTCCCTGGAAGTTTAACTTGTGCACGTGGCATACTTTTCCACTTGAAGGGTTCTTTCAAATGAATCCCTACTTTATAACTGTCGTATAACTTAATTTCTTTTAGAAGATTGGAGCACTGTGCTGCCCTCTCACCAGCACCAATTTCATAGTATGCATTTCATAAGATCCTGCTCTTATTTACCGAGCAGTTTTAATTGCTAGATCTCAGAGTACGTGACAAAAAAAAATAAATAATAATATACCCATTTTGCAGATGAAGAAACGGAGGTTCAGTGAATTCTAATAGGATCTAATGGCAGGGTAATAAAATGAGCTGGTTGTCATCCACATCCCAATGGACACACTTCTTACTGCTCACTTTAAATTGAGCAATGTCCGATAGCGAAGCTCTGAGTTTCTATGACTACATTACCTTCTTTAAGATGCAATGATTAAACCAACAGAGGCAAACAGACAATATCTGTAGCATTCACCATGGAAAGTGGAAAATCAGAAAAGTGAGGATTTTCTAAGCATCATTCAATACTTTCAAAAGCAGTGACCAAGATCAAAGTCTTCCTTGATCCTGTTTTAATCAAAACACTTCCATCAACCTCTAATTTAACCTCATGGTCATTTGCTTTCTCTTTTGTTTATGGGTTTGTTGGTTTTTTTTTCCTTTGTCTTGTCACTGTCTATCACGCTATTTCTAGTCACACTGAATTTCCCTGGGGGACTCGTAGACATTTTGGTTTTGCTTACCCAATACCCACTTCATGATCAGTAATTCTGTCCATGAGAACTGAGTTGTTTTGACTCTAAATATTTGTTTTGGATGATCCGTGATGGTCTCATTGGGGAGATTTTTCACTCCTTCAAACCGATCTGAAGCATTCACTACTAACAGTCCAAGGAAGATTGTGAAAGAAACTGCATGTGCCACAAACTTCATGAAAGGACTTCGGAGGGTCCGTCCCAACTGCAATGAAACACACACAAGACATAAGGTTATTTTTTTTCCCCTCATCCACCTTTTCTCTGTAAAAGTTTTTTCCTGTAAAAGTTTGAACCATTTGCCCAAGGTGAAAAGAATTCAGAAATTAATTCTATGTCATGAACTAAACGGGGTTTACATTTGTTCAAGATCCTCTTTGCTATTACTAGACTTTATGCATTGCAGTTCCAATTATGCCCTTTGGATCATTTTCTATGCATGGAAGTATCTTACATCCTTTATACTCACATACAATATCTAATTGTCCTGGCCGTATGGAAAGAGGAAAATGAAGAGACAGGACATTTATCTGAGACATGTTTGTGTGTATACATGTTATATGAATGTATGTACTCATGTTTGTCAATATAAATCTTAAAGATAGGCCCACTTCTCATCTTCACATCATTGTTATATATTGGAACCTTCTATTAATGGTGATACTTGGTTCGTTAAAAATCCGTAGGAAATAGCCTTCTGTTTAAAGATTCTTTAGTAATGCTTTTAATGTGCTTTGATATGATAGTCTTCTCTCATAATTACTACAAAAGCCAGAGATTCACCCCCCAGAATACAAGGATTTATTTCAATACATTAAGACTCAGAGCAGCAGATCTCTTCACTATAGCTAATATTTGTTCCATTCTCCTTGAAAAGCTTTGTTGTTAATTAATTCAAATAACGCTCTTTTCATCTTACATTTTATGTGATCTAAGAAAACGTTACTCCAGAAATATGGTAGAGTAGAAGCATTTTTAGGAGTGCAAGGACCACTGCCTGTGATGTTGGACAAAATAGACAGGAATGGAAGTATCGTCCTCTATGTGCCCTTTCCAAAACCCCCTGAAACAAATGGGATTTTTTTGGCAGTATATTACTCACTTATTAACTTCCCTTGATGATAATGGAAAAATTTTCTTAATATCTACTGGCTTAATAAGAATTCTGAAAAAGGACTGAAAAATGAAATTCTCTGTTTTCTTACTTATCTCCAATAGCAGCTTTGTTCAAAGGAGCCCAGGTCTCTGGTTATTGAAGGGCAGGAAATATTTTAAAAGCAGGGCTCTCTAGGTGTAGCAGAAATGTAAAGGAAGTTTTATGATTCTTTGGTTCTTATTTCTTTTTCTTCTCTGAATTTTTAAAATGTCAAATAAATCTTTCACAAAATTGACAGAAGAGTAAATCCTATTGGAAATTTTGCCTGTTTCTAAATACCAGCAAGACTTTCCAATAAAGAAAATGAAAAAAGTCTGCTCTATCCCTGAGCCCTTATTAACATTGCTTATTTCTCAGGTCAGTAGGATGTGTTTAAGTGGGTAGATATTGCACGGGTTCAAAATGCAAGTTTCCTTAATCTTGCCTAGGAATATTATGGCAGATGTAGGAGTGAATGAAGTGTGTTAAAACCAGTCGCAGCCCTTGTGATGCCACTTCACTCCTCTGCTGTAAACCTTGGTGTAGTGTTACTTCTCAACAGCTTTTTATGGCTGGTAGTAGATTTACATTTTGTAGCAGAATTTATATTTCCAGTACAGAGCTGATGGGATGATGGGATATGTTTGAACAACATCCCATACAGCAATAATCTCAGAATTTTTCCTCATATGATCCGTCTGAGAGAGCTCAAAGAGTGTGACTAAAGCATAACAACAACCATGGGCATAAGAGGCCTTACCAAAAAAGTTTTAAGAAAGTGCATTTTCAGTCTGTAGAAGGCTAATTTCTATCCTGAATTCACTAAAAGAGAAAAATCACTTTCTATTGAACCGTGAATTTTCTCCATTTATTTTTTCTTCTCTCCAAACTTTTTCTGCTCTCTATAGAAACTTAAAAAAAACCCCAAAACAGCGACCTGAGAATAAAACAGCACAGTCTTGTTTATCAGAGAATTAATCCCATGTATCACAGAACCAAATGAATTCTCTGGGTAATTTCACTTAGTTCTCTACTGATTTAACAGAAGTCTGCATTTAGTCAGTGTTACATCAGCATTTTATCCCTTTTATTGCTGTGGAAAGTCCACAATTTTTTTCTTGGGCTGCTGCTTTTCATATCTTCTCAGAAATCTGATTTTTTAGCTAAAAGCTACAGGAGGTGAAAGTGTTGACTCAAATATTCTGTAAAATATTAATGAAGTGTCATTTCCTCCAGTCAGCCTAATGCTTTATGACAATAAGATATATTTTTCAAGAAACATGATATAGTTAAACTCAAGGTGTGTAACTACTGGGATGTATCAATTTCTCAATTACTTTTTTAAAACCAAAATATCATCTTTCATCAAACCAGGCTTGAAGGGAAGTGCCTGACTGTTACTGTTAAGGCAGAAACAGTGTGTGAAGAGAAAGGTTCATTTTTAAAATGGGAATTAATCTCAGCTCCAAGAGACAGGAACAAATACAGATAGAAACATCATAAAGAAAAAGCCATGGCTGTTTTCAGTGCTATGTTCATAGTAGAAGTACGAAAAATGTTGTTGCAGAAATTGTATGTAGCTTCATTACGGACGAAAATGCCCAGAGTGAAAATGTAGAGGTACAGCTTTAGGTGGAGTGAACCATTAAAGTTCCAATGCTTAAATGATGCTGGCTCTGTCCCAGCGGGAGCCACGGTCCATAAATCCCCAGCGTGGCTCCGTGAAAGCCAGTGAACAGCCCCGGCAATGAGCGCTGCGTATAAATGATCTGTGTTGGTGTTGTTATATTTGAATGAGCGCTTCAACCACCCAGAGAAGAAAGAAAATACTTCTTGAAGTTCCACAGATAGTCCAAACAGTCCTGCTTGCTCTTCTCATTATATTTTTGGGCAGCAGACTGTGCAATTTTTCCATTCTACCTCTTATCTTCTCTTCTGATCACCAGTGAAACAAGTTTTGGACACCAACATATAAAGCAACATTTCATTTCAGAGTCACAGCCTCTATGAGATGGATGAGTCAACACAGATATTCCAGGACATGATGGGCTTACACTCTGCTGGTCTTGTCAACAGTTTGTACACCCAGATGTGAAAGTATGACCTACACTAAAATTGGTTTTAATAAAGACAGCTCTGAGCAACTGAACACAACAGAAAACTTAAGAGCTCAGTTGCAAACTCCAGTTAATACTATTTAGTAAATTTTCAAAGGTGGTATTTAAAGAAAAATTTCTGACAGGGAGTAAAGGCTTGAAAACATATTCCTTGCTAAGATACATATGTGAAGGAATTATTTTGAGACATGAATTACTCTACTACCCTATGTGAAACTGCAAAATTTGACCAATACATCTTAAGAACATGACACACAATAGTATTGGCGAGGACAGTTTCGATAAACGGTATTCCAAATTACAGAACTTTTCATTTTTCTCAGTCTTAGCCCAGAAATAAGCCCTGAGTCATGACTGGCCATCTGTGTGTTTTTTAAGCCAGGCCTGATTTGATTTACGTTAAATATCTTAGATGATTGTTAAGATGGAAAAATTATTTCATTACCCAGTTGTGTAACATCAAGATTGTTTCCATGACTCAAAAGCAAAAAAAACCACGCTTGTAAAATTGACCAAACCAAAATTGAGCTGCCCAGAGCATCACACACAACTCTTCTATTAACATCACTGTCCTTTCAGCAGAAATGCTGCCTCTGTAAAATTGTCTGCAATAACACTATGAGAGGATACAAGACTCATGCATCAGCCCTCAGCCCTTGAACCAAACAATGACAATTTTGGGTGATGTACCAATTTGTGGGGGAAAAATGCATTCATTATTCAGTTATTTCTATCACAGGCCCCAATCAAAAATCAAGAGTACATTGTTCTCATCAATGCAAATCCCCGCATTAAAAAACAATTCCTGCCTGAAAGAACTTTCAATTTGACTTTATGATAGAAAGCTTAGTATGGTTTTTCACAGTCTAAAGTGGGGTGAAAAGAAAGGGACACTGAAAAATGAGAATCCACAAAAGGTTTAGGGTAATGAAATCACAGTTGAGGAGAAGCTAAGTCCCCCTTTCTCTATTTTTTTTTAATACACCTACATCAAGAAATTAAAACCAAGTACCTTTCTCAATCATTTTATATTTCTGCTGTAAAACTGATATATTTTTAAGTTTTTGCCTGTTGCTTTCCCCTTATTTTTTATGCTTTTTGTTTAAATTCTCCACTTATTTCTAGTCCATTTGTTCTCCCCACCTACTGCTAAATTCAAATACCACCTCTGTAATTCTGAGGATACACTGCAAATGTTGCTATTGGCTGGTGTACCAACTCACAGCACAAATTCAACAGAGGTGAAGGAAATTAAACAGCTTCGTAAATCCTGGCTAGACTGAGTTCTGCCATTATGGATTCAACATGGTAATTCCGCACATGAAGTCCTCTACGATCTAACCAAAACCACCCGCAACACAGCCTGGCTTTCACATGCACTTCTCTGTGTGAAACTCCAGAGTCCTGTCCAATATTCATAAAAGCTGTGAGGTTTTGTGTTGATACAAACTTCGAGAAAATGAAGTTACATCCTCAATTACTCTAAGAGAAAGTACTTTTCTTGGGAATATTTTGGAGGACACCAAGCCTCAATTGTGTTTTATTATCTCAGCTGTTCTGGAAGACTGTTATCAAAGGGTTTGTCTGATTGCACCTACATAAATCTTTTCAAATTGGAGTCTTTCCTTATTACACATCCATGGATCTATAATTTCTTGAGCTTGACAAATTTAGAAAGGAGTCCTCACTGGCTTTCAAAGGAAATGGGAGGAGATGCTTTCAAGACTGAATAAATTACCAGAGCCAGGGGTAATTTTGATCCAATTTAAGTACCTCTGATAAGCCTCTTGCTGAAGACCTCTACCTTGTAATGGATGATGCTGCTGGCTATTGCTGAATGTGAAATGATCTTCTTCCCTGCCACTTCTTTCTTCTGTGGCAAGAGTAGTGGAATAGCTATTTATCACTCAGCTTGAGCAGACTCTTTCAGGATGAAAATCTCACGCCAAATTTCATAGCACAGACAGTTCAAGCTTTTACCTAAGCTAATGGTTGGCTCTAGTTCTTTGACCTCTAGGTCTTGGCAAAACTCTCCTGGCTCCATCTGATGCTGTGAGACATATCACAGCCACACTTAGGTACAAGGCAGTTTTCCAAGTTTCATCAGCTTTTCCCTCAAAACCATAAAGATTGTGTGATTGAGTCTAGTCTCTGCAGTGCTAAGCAGTCCCCTGTGACTTGCCAGAGTTTCAGGCACACGTGTCATAAAAATGCCCCCCTAATAAAAAAATATAAGATGAAAAAGAAGAAGAAAAGGGAAGAAAGGAGCCCTGAAGAGGGGAGGAATCTGCAACAAGAAGTACTTAAAAGGAATAAGAGTTTAAACATCAGAGTTGCTTTTCAGGGCAATAAAGCTCTTCTCCTTTAATTGTTCCCCATTTTGGTGGTTCTTCTATTCTTTCTTCACCCCACTCCCATAATATTATCTCCTATCCATTCCTTGTTTTTCCTATCCTTTTCTCATCACCCACTGTTTCACTGTCTTCCCCCGCCATCATTACCTGTAAAGACGAACCTCAAACTCTGCTGAATAGCTCCCTTTGTGTATACCAAGGGACAGCTCAGGTTTGCTCTCCTCTGGGGCACAGAGGACAGCATGAATCCCTTCCCAACAGCATTATAGAAAACCACATGGCTTCATTCCAGGCCCTGGATAGAAATGACCATAAAAAACAGGCACCTTAATGAGTTTGTACCTTGCTGCAGGGAGCAATCCAGTAGGCTATGGCAAGGAAAGGCAGGCCAATGGAGACTCCAAAGACAGCCAAGAACTTCACAGCTATAGATTGTTGCCGTAAGCCTGAGAGGTTTTCATACCACATGGTGAGCAATTGCTGCTGGCAGTTGGGGTGAGCAACAAACTGTAAGGGAAACAGAAATGAAAGTATCAGCAACATAGTCTGAAGAAAAGATTTCAGCGAGTGACCTGCTGAACTTCTCCATGGAAAGACACGGGGCACGTCTTTGCTGTCCAACACAGCTTACGGTGTCACAAACAGAAAACTGCAAACCAAGCACACAAAATCCCCAGGTACTGACTGAACGTGTTTCACTTCTGCTTCTTGTCTTCTCTAGAGAACAGCTTTGTTAGACGGCAGAGCATGTCTAGGCCCAAACCCAACATCCATCAGTAGCCACCACTGACAAAATGCCTCTGTGGGGTCAGCATTTACACCTGGGACAGCCTACAGTGAGGTTCAGAAAAGACACAGGGAGGCAGTTTAATGTCAAGCTGAAAAACACCACTGATAACTTGCTGAAGGCATGGGCCATTGAAATAGCAGCTTAACACAGCACCAGGATCACATTGCTCTGTTCATTGCTTATGGACCCAAAGTGAACCATCCTTCATGGTTCTCCTCCTGTAAACTATAAGAGGTCTGGCTGGTATTTTGCTATTTTAAACACTTTGTCTCTGATTACTATTCAAAAAATGACAGGTTGGACAAAAAGACAAATTTAAAAGCAGAAGGAAAAGCTGTGGTGCCCTGGTACAGAAAGTACATGTTTTGTATCCTGTAACTGAGACTCTTCTTCAGTTTATTGTCCGGAGGAAAAAGAAAAGGTGAGCAGCAGACAACTGAAAAGGGCAATTTCTTAAGGGTAAAATTACGGCACCACCGGATCCCACGGAAGAGTTTTATAATAAAAGATTAAACTTCTTTATTTCATATTGTTCTTTGGGGTGATTGGATTTAGAATGTGACTATCTTTAATCACAAAGAGAGATAATTAAAAGCCAAAATAACTGAAAAGAAAGATGAAAAATAAACATGTTGCTGATTGCATTAGCAGAACTGAGTGTTTCATTTTTGAGTTTTGTGGGTGAATACATGTTCTTAGGAGGGAAATGTAAAACCTTCTGCTACTTCAAGAAGCAGAAGTTTCTGGAGGTGAGGGGGAGGATGAAGGGGGTAGAGAGAGAGGAAGAGAGGGGGAAAGCAGAGGCTACTGGGGGCTTTGTGGCCACTGTTGCCCCCTGCTTGACAGGGTGGCCATGGACCATGTCTGGCAGCTGCCCTGTTGCCTTGGTTCAGCTGCGGGGATTTCTGCCTGTCGTTTTATTGGTACTGGAAAGTACAGAAAATTCTAACTGTGCTTTCATCTTCACTATCTATAAAATGATGATCAAATCAGGAATTTAATGGACTCTTTTCTAGACGTTTGCATAATAAAACCCTGTTACTGTGAGTTTAAATGATCAGTTCATTTCTAGTGCAGAATGAAATACAGTTGCACAGTAATTAGGATTGCTGTGGAATAGCACATTTGCCTCTTTAACAGCACATTAGCAGCTATTTAAAAAGCACTTCAGATGAATCAGGCTTTGAGGCCTGCATTTCTCAAAAATTATAAAATAAAAAATAAGACTTTACCCCTTCCACTGAATAAATCAGAGTGAAGAAATTTGGTAGCTTTTTAAACCCTTTTGTCTTTAGAATTTTTTCCTGGAAATATTAACATTTTAATATGCTTTCTTTTAAGCCGCGTTTAGAGGAAGAAAACTTTCAAAAAAGATAATCTAGAAATCATCAGTCCTAGTCCTGAGCATTTGAAGTTTAAGGTTGAGGTGATGACAGCAGCATCGCAAGGAGGCATTTCCCAATGCCCGGTGTTTGTGTTTGTGCTAATGCTGTAAGGGCTTATTATCTTCTGGCAAATAGACAGAAAGATGAAGTGGAAGGAAGCTAGACAGAGAATTGATTCCCTTTGTAAATTTTATTTTCAGATATGAATTCAACAGCAATTATGGCAACTCGTGGAAAGGAAAATTACATTGGTAGATGTACAGACTTTTGAGATGAAGGGCCAAAGCAACAGCCAGGCATCCTCCTGCTCTTGTAATTGTTCACCGCATTATAAGAATTGATTCAGACAAAGAAATTCAGTTGTCCTTGGCAATGAGACAGTCAAAGACTTTTGCTGGTTGGCGTTTCAGAGAATTCATCAGACATCTTAATCTGTTCATTGTTTCACTCTGTCTGGGAACAGCTACAATGAAAATAACAAATATAGGAAATTTGAGAAGGAATTGCCATAAAAGCCAGTTCATTGGAACAATTTATTTTTTACAAGGCAATAAAGATTGGCAGCAGGCCATAGAGCCTTGATGGTGTTCATCTTACTTTGATTATTACAAAAATGAGGTGAAAAAAATAAGATCAGGTTAAGAAAGATAAGAGCATGAATGAGTTTTGATCTGTTATTTGCTTACAACAAGCAGTACAGTTTTTCATTATGTTGGCTCCATCAGATATTAATGAAATATGCAGTGACCCTTAGACACTGCCAGCCCCCTCTCTATCAAAATTTCAGAAATTGGTCTTAGATCTCATCAGAGACATTACAGAGCCATTTAACCTTCTCCCTTCTCTGGGAATGGGCACTGACACCAAGTTAAAAGATTACACTAACGCTTTGCTTAGTGGCATATGCACAGAAAAGAACAGAGTTTGAGACAAAAGCTTCAAGGCAGAATACTTCAAAGTGTAATGAAAAATGGTGGTGTGGTATATTGAATTTCAGAGGCCTGAATGGCGCGTTGCTTTTTCAAAGATCCCATTAAATGCTATTTCCCTTTCTTCAGTACTGGAAAGAGAGGCTAGGAGGCTTTTAGGGGGAAAGCGTGGCTGCAGCAGAAGGAGAGAAAGGCAGAAAGTGTTGCAACGAGACAGCTGTGGCTGGGGCTGTGCAAAAGGGGGAGATATCACTGATTGAAATGGAAGCACTGGCAGCGGAGGGGATCCCCTGAGTCCAAGAGAGCCATTTCAAAGCATTAAGTGCTTTATCTCATGGGCAGAGTGAGTCCCCTTCAAGCTGATAAAGGTAGTGATGCCGGATCTGGGAGCTCAAGTAAAATGCTTCCCGATGTTTCTGCATCCAGAAATCACAGCGATCGTTTTTCTGGTCCCGTGGCAGAGGGAACCCAGTAGATGGCGGTCGTTTTTCCTTATAGCATGTATACCCCTGTGATTTTGGGAAAAAACTATACTTTTCCTCCAGCCTATCGGTTACACGTTTTTTTGGGGTTTTTTTAAGTCAAAAAAACGCTAAAAAAATAATTAAAATAGAGTCACACATCACATGAAGAGCCAGCTCAAATAATGAAACTGCCAAAGTGGTGGATTTGAGAGTCACTGAAGGACGCAGGAAAGTATTGACAACTCTGAAAGCTGCTGTTCTGTGCTACAGGGGATTAACTGAGTGAAATGAATATTGTCTAGAATATGGAAAAAAATCTCTCAGAGCCTTCAGCGGGAATTCAAAGGGACCAAAGGAACTGTTTTACACATAGAAATAAAGAGAATGTTTTAGACATCACTGTGGATACCACATTGAACGATAACTTTTCCACATTTCTGTCTAATTTGATGGATGACAGCTCTTCCTCTTAGCTTATCATGTATATGCATTGTGGGAAAGCACTTTACAACTCTCATGACAGAGTGAGATTTTTTCATTAGTGTTCTTGTTCAAAAATGCATGAGTTTCACTACACAGACAATAAAGTACCTTTACAGCTCCATAACTGTATAGGAAGTTACTTCTGATAGGAAACACTGTAATAGAGAGACTGTAATTTTTTATTTTCTATTTTATTGGACAGAGAAAAGGTCTGTGATGAGGAGGACTCCGGTTACTGGTGCTGTTCAGTGTTAGCACTGCCATCGTCTGAGCTGTCAGAGGTTAGGCACTGTTTAAAACCCTCTATACAAAACATCTCATGGTCCCTACCCAAAGGACATCTCTCTTGTCCTGTGGCACCTAACAGATAAGATACAGCCAGGTGAAAAAAATCCTGGAAATTCTTGAGAGTCTCAGACAATTCTCACACATCAAACGGGGAGAGGAGGGGAAGAAAAGATAAAAAAAAGATAGCTATCTTGGGCAGAAAAATGCTGTCAGCAGAAATAAGAGAAACTTATGGTAAGACAGGTAAAAGGCAGAGGTCGGCCTCAAATGACTGGAATTAATCGTGTGGAAAAAACCCACTATCTTTTTTATTACTGCAATAATTCTAATTCCCTTATGAGTGCAGAGATCTACCATCAAGGCAAAAGAATGAACCACTCAGACAGGAGCATCTTGCTTTGCTAATGTGCCCTACACTAAACAGCCAGGGGCTGAGGGAGGAAGGAAAAGCTCATCAGTGAACCAACCAAACCACTTTAAAAACCTGCATGTCAGAGGTAACGATGCAAACTTGTGACTTTAACTTTCCTGCTTTCACAGAGATGCTCCTGTCGTGTCCCCTCCAGCTCGTCCCTTTGCTGTAAGCCTTGTAACAATTGCTGGCAAACCTCAGCAAACAAAAGCTGCAATTCAGATGAGCAGCGGTGTGTTTAATCAGTGAGTAGAGCTAGAGAAGGAGCTACATAAATAGATTTAGAGAACACTGGTAATGTCAAGAGACACTGGCAGGGGCAAGGATGAGCCATTTTTCTTTCCATCGCGGAGCCGCGCTCATGCCCTTCGAACAACCTTTTTGGGTTCATTATTAAACATTTGTCTTTTGATGTAGCTCATCGCTCCTGCAAGCCTACGTTGATTAACACATTTTAAGCTGCAGCACCTGCTCACAGGATCCCCTGGTTGGGCACGTAATGCTTCAGATGCCAGAGATCCCAGCGAAAAAGCAAAACCACTTTTTGATGACTCATTTGAGTCAACTGTCGTGCTGTGCTGCTGAATTACAAGGAGAAATAAGGGGGGCGTCAGGTGGAGACTATCTGTGGCTTTTTCCATTTTGTCGGGGATGTCACCCCGCAGCACAGGAGCAGTGCTCCTGCAGGGATTCACACGGAGGAAAAACCAGGTAGGATCTGAACTACGTACATTGTGTGCTCTGAAAAGGTGGAGGTACCTAAGAATTACTAAGAAGAGCTCATGAAACACCTGGCAGACAAGCACAGGCTGAGCTGAGCTCTCCCTGCTGGTGTTTCCAGCAGGACCTACACCATCTCTGATGTGGATGGTGAGTTCTGTGGCCCTGTGCTTGAGCAGAAACAGAGGTGGGAAGGGATGGAAACCCGGGCCTGTCCCTTCTCCATTTCTATGTAGGCAACAACATGTTTCTTCCCCCGAAACCCTCATCAAAGGAGATGTGAAATCATCCCTTTCTAGTGGGTTGCTGAAGATGCTCTGGGAGTACCAGCAAACATCAACAGGGATGGAAGAAACTCAGGGAAAGGTGGAAGCAGGATATTACTGTTGTTCCCTGAAGGGTAAAGACTATCCTGCATTTCACCAAAGAGGATTAGATGAATTAAAGTGTAAACACATGCCCACGTGCACAAAACAGAAGAAAAAGGCAATGAAAATATTGAAGCAAAACATAATAACTTTGCTTTTGAACCACTTCTAATTTTTTAAGATTCCTTTGATATTTTAAGTATTTTTTAGTCTCAAAGCCTAAACAAAGAATCTGTATTTATACTGAATAAAATAATTTTCTTGGACTGAAACGTAATTTTGTTGAATTTCAAAACAAAACCAAACCTTGGAAAAACTGAAAAATACATCAGGACATTTTTTTGGTCCCATGAAAGACCCACCTGCTTGGAGAGTCATCAGGAGATGAAAAAAGCTGAGTGGAAATTATTGAAGCTTGCTAGGAAATACACAGTACAGGAAAAAGCCAAGATATGCATATGCCTGTTCTTATCTTCACCTTGTGCTCTGTTCTGTGAACCTCCAACTGAACAAAGAGACCTCTGTTTTGAAGAAACTATTCTGAGAAACTTTAACGGAAGCAGATGGGATATAATGCTCTGATTTAATAATCCAGAGTGCGGAAAAAAAATCTGCCTTTAGCAAGTGGTTGTGCTATTAAACAATGACAAATGAGGCTGTCAAAGGGTAAATATGGCTGGAACTTGCTCACTGTTCACTGTTGTACCTGATAACGGGTGCAGGTAAAATTTTAGAAAGTTTCAGAAAGAAATAGAAAACTACTTGCCCTGTTATTTACGAATTCAAAATAATAAGTAAAGTTCCAATCCAAACACCCGTGCTGTGAGACTGTGACCTTTTCACAAAAGAGACCTACTGTAATTATAGTTAAATTCTATCCATGGCCACAGGCCCAGTTTTTAAAACACTTTGCACTAAAATAACCTTACAAAGGAGAGGAAATCAGGAGGTCCAAATTCCTTCATCCAGAAGCAAAAAAAGAATTTCATGGAACCCTGTTCAACTTGTATGAAAGAAAATCCAACTGATGAAGACAAATTTCAGTGGGATCTGACTGTAGCATAAAAATAAACACGACATGAGAAAAGGTTCTCTGAGATATTGCAGTTGCTGCAGACACCCAGAGAGCATGAAGCAAAGGAACGTCCCTGCCCTGAGGTTTTCTGCAGCTTTCCCTCTGTCCCTGGGGTGCATTTGACTGTCTAATGGCATCACACACATGTTCATGAAATTCTTGCTCATCCTGTAGATGATCTGAGTGACAGTCTTGGTGAATATTCAGACCTGGTATCTGAAGTCTAACGTCAGCATTTACAAACCCAGTGGCAAAGGGAAAAGGTTTATATTTGTAGGCAAAGGTCAGATAAGCTGGAATTATCAGGACAAAATAAAAGCAAATTGTGCAACCGTAGTCTCTTAATTACTTTTAAGGCATAACACGAGAAGCATTTATTCTGTTTTTTTCATAATAAATTACACCTTTGTAAAACCTTTCATGTGCTCCTTTCTTAACCAAAAAACCCTTTCTTATTAGATCCACTTTACCATGGGGAAATACTTGCATGCCTCAAATCCCGAGATAGCCGTACATTCCCCCGTTTTATGGAAATCGAATATCTGGATTCGCTTGCTGTTGACCTGAGTTATCTAATCCAAAATTCTGATTTTGAGCACTTAAAAGCTTAACATAGTTACACCTCTTTCCTGTGCCTCAGTCTGCTCTATAAAAGCAAGCATGTTGTTTGAGATAGATCTTTTGCTCCCACCTAAATCAGTGAGTACATTGATAGGACTGGGATCTCACCGTCCAAAGGTGAGAAGACAGAATCAAGGCAGTGAAGGTCATCCCAGCATCCCGAAGCTTGTGTATAATTGCCCCAAACCACCCGTGCTGCGCAGCTCCATAAGGAGAGGGTATGGTCCCATTAGAGTGAGCAACGTGGATGGAAACAGGATTTGACCAGGCACCGGAACGGTGAACAGGCACAAAATAAAACCCAATAAAAACAAATTAGTCTAATAGAAAACAAAAATAACGGGGTAAATGAAACTGCCAGGACCATTTCAAATGCAATTCGCCTATTGATGGAAATGCTCTCCAGTGCTGACTGAAAACACAAAATTAATAACCCTCTTAGTAGTGGAAGGAATGGAGGGGAATTTATTTTGTCATTCTGTTAGAATTTCAATTCATGTGATATTAAATTAAGTCAAATATATTTGAAGTATATAATGAGAAAATGTAGAGATTACAAAAATTCTTTAATTGGTTCAGTTTAATCCTTGTTCTGTCTCAAATTTATTTATATTTTCACTTCCCCAGGACAAGGATAGAGGCTCTTTTTTGTGCTAAGAGCTATATAGCATAGCGAATATAGCATAGCGAATATAGCATAGCGAATATAGCATAGCATAGCAAAAAAGGTGGTTGGCTCTTGAGCAAACTTTTGTTTCATATTCTACTGGGCTTCATGTCCTCTGAAGAGATTTATTGCTAATGTTTCATTTCACCTCTTTTTAAATGTCTGAATAAAACTAATCACTGAATTACTTATCTGAAAACAAGCAAATGAATTGGATCTCCTAGCCTCTAACATTCCAAGGTTTTCATATCTGTGCAGAATAAAAACCACTTGGAAAACCTTATTATTTAATTATTCATCTGAAAACATCCCACAATAAAAAGCTACCAAACAACAAGTTCCCTTTGGTATCTATAAAAAAACCCCAACTTTCTGTGAGCATAGGAGAAATGTAAAATGCTGTAGCCTCTTCCTCCCCCGGGAGAGTCGGTAAACTCTTTTCCCTTGGCTATGTGATAAGGAAAGTCTGGGCTGATGCTTAAACTCAGAAGCCTCCACTATAGATGGTTTCAGTCCCAGCAGAGCTGATGGAGAGTAGGACTCACTCATAGGATGAGACTCCTCTAACCGTGAGGTATAGAATCCCCAAAATGTACTGAAATGTAGACACTTACAGGTGCGTGACAAGAGCAGTATGAAGGAGGGCTGCACACTGGGTCAGTACCCATGCAGATACCCAAATTTGAACACCACTTAGGAAAATTCCCTCAGTAACTTGAAATACTGACTTTTATTATTATTTCACGGGGTTGTATTCATCCCCACCTGACTTTCTATCCAAAATGCGCTTTAACAGGTCTACTGCCTAGGGGGAGATAGACAAAGACAAAATTGGGGACAACTAAGGTCAGGTTTATAGCAGACCATATTAATTGCTCTTTTCTAAGTGAATTTTATTATTAATAAAGGTAATTTTAAGTCCTTTCACCTGTGATGGGTATCCATGCAATGGTTTTGATGTGTTCCCGTGCTATCTTGTCAATGTCTTGATGGATATCTAAGACTCTGTGGCACTTTGCAAATGAAAATAATTAAGTCTGCATATTACAGTAAATGAGGAATATTGCAAACACCACTCAGGATGGAGAAATGATTCATTCAAGCCTTGAGAAGATGGCTATATGGGCAGGAAATAACAAAATGAGTTTCATCTTGGAAAAGAAAATAAATTGAAACATCTGGGCAAAAGGAAATCATCAGAACCACAGATTTCAGTGGGAGGAAGGAACCTTCCTAATGTAATACTCAGAGACATAGAAAGACTTTCTGTGAGGAAGGGAAGTAACTCCTTCCCTTTCCAATCTCTGACAAAATGTCTGTAATACGCAATTAAAAATGTAAAAAGAAAAATTACATGGATATGCTTAAAAGAATGACCGCTGTGTTTCTACTATTCACATAGAAATTAAACTACATTTGTACAGTATCAACTGTCTCTCCAGGGGTGAAGAGACATTTTTCATCCCACCACCACAGTCCAAGCCATCAGTGACTCCACAAGACCTCAGTTAAACATTCCTGAAACTAGAGTGCGAAAAAATTAACCAGGTATTACAGAAACCAAAGCAAAAAGCCAACTTCCTGAAAGCCTTTTTTCTTGAGAAGTTCTCCTCCTTGAGGCTTCACATTTAAATGGCAAAGCATAACCTTGTCCTGCCTCAAGCCATATCTGTGCACGTTACAACCATCGGGGTACAGAAGAATCAATGTTTGTCCCGTGGGAAATTCCTAAACTTAATTTGGTTCCAAAGAAGGACAAAGGGAAGCAAGAGAGGTGATCTGTGACCTAGACAGCTCTGAAAGCTGTGGAGCTGAAACATTCCATTTGGGTTACCGAAATGTAGTTTTCCGTTTGTGTTAAGGCTCATGCACAGGCTGTATTGGAGGTCGTGGGCGGTGAGACCCAGTGTGCCCTCTCCACCTCTTTCCTGCAGCAACCCCTCACCAGGGCATGGCATTGCAGGAATTTGCAGGATAACTGTAAATTGAGAGCTGACAGAGCCATAGCTACCCACCATTTGGCATGGCACAGATGGATTCCTTGCTCTCCAAAGGGAGGAGGTTTCAGAACTTCTTGTCATCCCTGGGCTTCTCCTGCCCTCTGTTCTCCAGCTTATTTTCTTATGCTTCTCTTGCAAACGCCAAGCTTTTCCAGTTAATCTTCGTAAAGGTGTGCTAGCTGAGCTCTGCCCCCACCTGTGTTTGGGGCACTGTCTGTTACTGCACATTTTGGGGGTCAAAGCTGTCTCCTCAGCAGGAGCAAGCCTGGTTTGTCTGCCCATTCAAGGACTAACCTTCTCTAGCTCCCATGTGGGATGGAAATGCTGCAGGTGGGGCCCCATTCAATGGTGAGAAGGACCCTGAAAAGCATTTAATCCACAAGTTATTGTGCAGGTAAAACCACGTCCTCTGAGCAAATGAGTGGGGAGCACAAATTGTTGAAGCAGTTGGTGAGAGCTGGGATGTCTCATGCCCTTGAGTGTTTGAGTTGCATGACCAATGCAATGAAAAATTACCATGAGTATTCTGTTCGGAGCATCTTCCATATGTTAATTATTAATAATACAGTTATGAGAAAAGTTCCTGTTCCAGCTCTCTATTAAATAGGATTTACACAGCCATCTGGTGTTCTGTTTAATTCTTATTAATTTTTTTTTTTCAAACCCAATTTGTATGTCTTATTGTTAATTAAATTAAAACTCGTGAAAGAGAAAGGTGCTCTGGCTTTGCGATGGCTAAGAACTGAGCTGCTGAGAAAACAGAGGTGGGCACTTGGCATTTGCAGTCAAAAGAATACAGCAATGATAATCCTGACATTGGGAAAGAAGGAGAATGAATGTCACCTCCTACAGAGAAGCAACAGCTTTAGACCTGAAGGTAAATGTCGATATATAAGCCCCCCGCCAGCATTAAAGGATGACAAGAAAGGAGCATAGCTGCACAGACAAAAATGAGAACAGAAAATATGAAGGGCTCTGTGAAATTGATATACACCAGTAAAATCATTTTGTGGTGGTACATCAAAAACTGCATTTTCTCACTACGGGCTGTCAAAGGGAAAAGTCCAAGACAGAGTTGTCTCAGCGTCTGTACCTATGCCTCTCACAGGTAGAAATGACACCCTGGCTTAATTAGAAATGAGTTTACACACAGGGAAACCCTGTGCTACCCTTATATTTCCAGCATCTGCTTGGAATAATTTTTTTCTGTTTGTTTCAAGAAAAGAAAAAAGATTATTCTGAAATTTTCAGGTAAGAACATGAAGAAAACTCTCACTTAAATGTTGTAAGCCTACATGAAGAACAGCTGAGAGTATCCCTGGCTCAAGAAGCTAAGAACAGTTTTATTTTCTTTCCTTGGGACTAGAACTCCAATTTAGCAATGGAAGCCAGGTTTTGGCTATAATCCACCAGAAACACCCAAGCGAAATAATTCCTGTTTCACTTTAATGCTGCGTTTAATTTTGCCATTTCCACGAGTAGCTGGCTGGAGTCTGTCATGGTGTTTGCTCTCACACCACGATGGCTCCTCAACTTTCTCCTACAACATCCAAAGAAACCACCCGAGCAGCCCTGCTGCAGCACCACCAGTGTTCTCTGTTGCTCTTCCTGCACCCAACCTTTCTTCTGCCTTTGCCTCAGACCCTGCACATCTGGAGGAGAAAGAAATCAGTTCCTGACTGGAGGATGCAAGTGCCTAAGCATAGCTAACTAACACCAGGGGAGACAATAGCAAATTTGTTACAATTCCTGTAACATGGGCTAAAAGTCCATTTCTTGGAAAGCATCCAGGACTCAGTAAATGCTCAAATGTTCACAAATTGTTTGGTTTGTTCTTGACAAACTGTTCCCATTGTAATAATATCTGAGGAATTATGAATCATTAAAACAACTAACTGGAAGGGAGAAATTACTCTGGAAAACTTGAACAGAGGCTATTTGAGTGCAGTTTTCCAAGAATCCAGGGGTACAGAGCGATTATTTAGTTCTTTCAGGAAGGGTAGGGAATTAGAGTCATACAGAGTTTTTAAGGACTACTTTGTAAAACACTGTAATTTTAGCTTTCTCCTTGCTGTGAAATACATACGAGCAGAGTTTCTTAATTCTTCAATGATCCCCTCCAATTATATAAGAGCCTTAAACTCGTTTTCTTGTCAGCATCTCATATGTGCTAGTAGCATGCTTTGCAGAAACAAAAGAGGAAAAAGAGACTGACAAGAGAATTCTGGAACTTCTCATGCTTTCCTGACTGACTTTCCAAGATTCACCTCAAATGTGTTCAGCCTACTGTAGGCACTTAAAGTCCTAATATGGAAATACGAATAAAGAAGCTAATGACAGAAATTTTTTTTTTTTTTTAAATCAAATACTTCTTAAAATTTCAGACGTGAATGCAAATATTTAGTTTGCATACTAACTTGGTTTTAAAAAACCAATAACAACTAACATCTCTTTTATTTTCTCAGACCATTATAGAATCCCTAAAGTTGTCTTGTCTAAAATTCTTCTTGCTGGTCGCAGGAAAGAATAAATATAAAATACTTCAGGAGCTCTACACTCATTTAAGTTGGCACATCTTTATTTCTTTAGCTCATCTAGAACTTGCTGAGCTGGGTAATACAAAACTGACCTGAAGACTGATGCTAGGGGTGAAAGTGGGGAGGTTTTGGTAGCAGGGATGGCAGGCACAGCTGTAGTCCCTTTGTTAGTCCTACCCTGCCAACTGAATATCCAGAACAAAAAAAAAAAAAAGAAAAAAGAAAAAAAAAGGCAAACACAGCTATTTTTCCTTGTCATTCCAGTTCTAGGGTGCAGTTAAAAAAATTGGAAAGGTCTCCATGTCTCTGGGACTGTTTCTGGGTGAGTTAGAGCCACCCACGTCCCAGTGCCTGGACGTGGCCTGGGCAGGCAGCACCATCAGACCAAGTGATGGGACTTGGGTGCTCACTTGGTGTGCCTGCCTTGTTCTGCCTTTCACACTTGGAGGGCCACGTGCGATCGCGCTTACGCCTATGAGTCATTGCATTAGCTTTGAAAAAGTGACTTGAAATTTACAGAATCTTCCCAAGAATTGATTTATCAAATATGCATAATCATTCACCCTCCATCTCACCCCCCTCTGTTATAGAACTTTCTTAAAATGAAAATGGCTTTCAAAGCACAGAGTTTTTATACATAAGCCTAAATATCTCTAAGCTGGGTAAAAACATTGCACCTGTATTTATTGCCTCTTAAGGAAATCATTACTGTGTTATCATAACACAATCTCTTTTTTCAGCAAGTGTGATAAATATCAGTCTATTATCATAAGTCACTGTCAACAACCAAAGCCATTAATCTGAATGTCTCTGCCTCCCACGAATGAAACTATCTTATTTCGAGTTAGCAGTTAAATGCTTATCTTACACATAAACATATACTTCCTGCTGAAAAGAATATCTAAGAGTCAACTAAGAGTTCTAAGAGAAACCTAAGAGTCAACATGAGGGTGACAAACACTCATGTTTATGTTCCGTAATTAGTTTAACAGTTATTATCAGTGAGTAACAGGCTGCTGTGGTGCAAAGGATGCTCAGCTTTCCTGGGCATAGGAAGATATTTATAAGGAAAAAGACTAACTGTACATGACCCACCACAGATGCTTTAGGTCAGCATTCATGTATTAGGAAAATGTGCACATATATGAAATATAAGAAATGAAGGAAATGTTCCTCTGAAACCGACTGAGCTAGGATGAATGGGCTCAAAGCAGCACAATAACTAACAGCAATTCAGCTCTGGCTAATGGTCTTGGTATCTAAAGGACGACACAAATATTTAGAAGAATAAACAAGTGAAATAATGCAGACAACTTCATGCGTTGAAAAGGCTTGAGGTTCTTATCAACTTCATGATAATTCTCAGACCATAGGTCACTGGGGACTATTCCTTGATGATGTGCTATCAGTCTATTTTAGATGAGTTCAGTTTCTGAAAGAGCACCAGAGCAGGTTTGGCCTCCTGTTACCAAAGTGACAGCTTGAATAACTAAACTTGACCCAGCTTGTTGAGAGGCATCTAACTAACAACGAGCTGCAACGTTATGCTCAGTTTTGGTGATGGAACTATGCAGAGACACAAAATCCCAGGAGGAAATATTTGGCTTCATACCATGTGCTCCTGCATGAAAGCTATTCATTTCAAATAAGAGTTTTAAGATTCTTTTTAATTAATGGCTTTCATAACAGGAAAAGGCCTTCTCTGGCCAGCACAGCAACACAGTCAAGAGGCAAACTGGAGCAGGTGGTGAGTTTGGGAGGGGATAGAGAGAGCAGATGTTAGCTTGAAAATTTGGAACGCTCTCCGAGTCCCATAGCAGGAGCCCAGTTTCCATCAATGCATATTGTAGGAGCAATTAATTGGGACCACCCAGGCCTAGGATTTGCCAGAATCAAATTTTCCATTCACGCAACATACTTCCGTAAAGCTGAATGTTTGTTTAAAATACTTCTAAAAGTCCATCATTATGTTTTTCCTCAAAATATACATCTTCCTTCTGTTTCATAGATTTGGTGGCAATCTGAACTCTCAGAATATGGATCTGGAGCTTTAGGAGGGTGGAAGCTGGGAATGTATCACTTTTTAGCAATGTTTATCTACATTCCCATACTTTCCAAAAAATCAAAATTCCAAGTTAATAAGAAAATTATTTTAGAGGTTTTGATCTAATTCTGAATAAAATCATAAAATCACAGAATCATTTATGTTGGAAAAGACCTTTAAGATCATCAAGCCCAGCTGTTAAATTTACAAATTACAAAATTACAAAGCTTCTTTTTAAAAAAATTAAATACTACTTTCTATCACTGCAGTAAACGATCTTGACTATGACAAAATTGCTACCTTATGTACATGTTCTTTCTGTAACATTACAGAAAGGGTAATATTTTTTATATTTACAAGTGGATTTGGAGACTAAAACGGGATGTGAGTCAGAGCTGAGTGGTCAGGGAGCATTTGAGAGCAGTCAGGTGAGATTGGAGACTTGGTCTACCGACTTCAGTCGAACTGCAGAGTCCAGCTATTTCCTCGGTCTAAGCAGAAGATTAAGTTTGAAGGAAAGACAGATGGTTTGGGAATGGTGAGGATCTGGACTAAATTCTCTACTTTTGTAATTTGCGGCCAAAGATGCCACAGCATCTGCCAGGTTCATCCCTTACCTTCATGGAAATCACGGTGCAAGAAGGAAGACCCTCAGTTTGGTATGGTAACAACTTTTGCTCACTACTGAAGTCTTCAGAGGTTCATAGTCATGACCTGCACAAGAAGCAGTGTGCACTATGGCAGTCCCTTTGGTCACCTATACATTCATGTCTATCACTTTAAAATAAATGCCATATCTGCTGTAACCTGTCCTTTGCAAATACCCTTCTCCACAATAAAGTATGTGAGAAAATGCAAATCAGGGCAAAAAATATTAAAAATCTAGGTATAGTCCTGGTCCCACTGAAATCTATCTTTCATTTATTATTTCCTAGGTGAGACCAAGGGAGCATAATTCAGATGTGAAGATGTATCCACCAGGAACCCAAAAAAGTATCTTACCTTTTTGACCTCGTATTTAATAGCAAGTTTAATCCTGCTCAGACTTGGCCGGTGGTGGTCAGGGCACAGATGTATGTTCACATCTCCGTTGAGAATCGCCTCTACTTCTTCAGTGTCTCTGCACAGGTCCAGCACCCCCACGACAAAGTCCTTGCATTGCATAGATAGCTTCCTATAGTCATTCTAAAGAAAAATAGAGAGACACTGTTTATTTAATTTTGCACTTAAAAGCACACCTCAAACAAACAAACAAAACCAAGAGAGCAATTGTGAGCAAGGTTACTTCTACAAAACTACTGGCTGGAGCAGTAAGAAAGCACTTGATTTCATCCAGGTCATAGCAAAAATACATGAACTCCTCCAGATTTAATTAGAAATGTTTCTATCAGCAACAGAGTTTACATTACATTAGACCGTGCCTTACAGATCAACCAGTAAATAATGTGTAGAGAAATTTTGTTTTTAAGCATTGCTTGACCTCTCCTCTCTGTGTGACATATCTTTTGGGAATGTGAAAAGAGGGAAAAACCAAGGTCTTTCTGCTGGGTTAGAAATTACAACAGATTTTACAATTTAAAGTCTTCACTAGTAATGTTTTCTTTAGTAACTTTCAAGGAGTTTCAGGCTGGTACAACAAGTTGCAGATATTTTAAAAATGAAATATATAGCTGTAACACAAATCTCAGTTTCAAATTTATTACCCAACAATTTGGTTAAACAGTCCAAAAAGAGCATCCAGAGAATAATTTTTATCATAACACTTCTCCTGGAAATGGGACCTCAGACACTCAACATGATTTCCTCTGAAATAATTTCACCTTGCAAACCCAAATTAGACTTACAGGAAAAGAGATGGTATGTAGCTGACTTGACAGAGGGCTAGAAGACCAATTTCACTGCCTTAAATTAAATTGTGATTGAATTTCACATGCTGACACTTAAAAAATGAGGAAACCACCACCACCTGAGTAAATGCAGTAAATTAGAACACAATTAAGGCTACCATTAAGATCCTAACAAAATGGTGATATTAAAGACTCAATGCAACCAATAGAAATAATAAGCATAAGACAAGCTCTTACTGACTTGAGAGATCTTTTCAAATTAGGTTTGATGAGTTAATTAAATTCAGCAACTTATCTAATTAAGCCAGCAGCCAAAAAAAGAAGATAGTTGAACCTGGCTTTGATAAAATGATAACAGTAACCTGGTTTTGTACTCCTTTATTTCCTAAATTATTTATTATAACATTTACACGTAGCAACATATTAGCCTTCCTTGTTAGGCAAAGATCTCAAAGCACTGTGCAAACATTCATTAATTAAGTAGATTAACACTGTCTAAAATAATGTGTTACTAGAGATGACTACATTTCTTTGGACAGTTTCTCCCCTTCAGAACTGAGTTGCTCTTGATAATGAGTATTTTTTAAATTAGTTGTTTAATGACTTTGTCATAGGTCTAAGGTTGCTTCTAATGTGTCTGTGTGTCTCACCTTTGCTTACTGTGCTCTCCTGCAAACTGAAGGGTATGAAGAGCTGCTTCACTCAGCACAGAAAAAGTCAACAGTCTCAGGGAACCAGAAAGCTCTTCAGGGCTGGGATTAGAGCATTATCCCAGAAGCAAGATAATGCCATTTCTGATAGGACTTTAGAAGAATGTGCCGAAGAAGAGATCTGCAGAACAGTCTGCATTTGAGTGGTGACACCTTCTGCAAGGTGGAGGTTGCATGTTTACTTCCTCTTATCTATCACTATTATCTATTATGGAGATCAGCAAGAACTCCAAATCTTCATTGAACAGAGATACAATATAACAATAAGCAGTTGCTTATCTCTAGTAGAGCAGGTGCATGCCCCAATGCAGAAACAGGGGCACTGAGGTTTCTATAAATGTGCCAATTTAGTGCACTAAGATTCAAGATGTCCTCAAGGTTCAGCAGAAAATGATTGTACATTTGCATCTAAATCTACTACCTAAGTATTTTGTGGAGGTAGGACTTGCAGAGTGAGTGTTATCAAATATGGGGTGAAGTAAGGTCTGAAATGTAAATGAAAGATGGGTTGTACTTTACAGATTCAAAGCGCTCTGCTTTAATAAATTCTGTGCTTTAATCTTCACCATACCGAGATGAATTTCAATAAATAGAAAGATTTTCTGTTCCCTAAGAGAGTAGATGCCCAAACACAAATATCAGTCTTGAAATAGCTGCAGGAATTGTGAAGAAAAGCCAACAGAGATAGATCTGAAAATAACCATAGTTTGAGAATGAAATGCCTACCTGCCACAGGTGATGGAGACACACAGTTGGACCAGCAGGTGAAAAAAACCTAAGAGTCAGAACTCTGCTAAGCTTTAATATCATTCTATACATACTGTCTGCAAAGTTCACAAGCTTATCTCTTAGCCAGTGCATTTTAGGTAAAACCCATCACCATTTCCCCATCACCCGAACATCTAGTACGTATTAGCTCAGATTATTTTTCCTCTTCTGCTTTCTTTAAGGAAGATAGTTTAGGTAACAACTAGAAAAGTTCTAAAGCAGTAAATGGCAGGCCCCCAGCTGGCAAACACCATCAAGACCCAACTTTATTCACATCTCCAAGCCTGATGTTTTTACTTGTTCTATGCATTTGCGGAGACTATGAATGATTTTTCTGTTCAAAATTATTTACTCCATTATTTACATAAGCAGCAAGACAATGTACCCATGATACAGGCTGTAAAAATAAAAAAAATAAAATAAAAAATAAAAAATAAAAAATAAAAAATAAAATAAAATAAAATAAAATAACATAGCTTTCCAGCCAATCTGCAGCCAGGTAGGACAGCAGTTAACTGCTCTCAGGAGGCACTGCTCACATGTCAAGACAAGCTTCAACGATCACTGAACCTGCTGTGTCTTCTGATGATCCCTTTTACAAAAGCATTTGTCATCTTTGTTCTGGCTTCCTTAATACTCACAGTCAGCACAGAAAATCCAGTTCATTCTGACGGAGAGAACACAGCCACTCAGTGACTCTCCTAATGTCAGTGTTTTTCCCTTTGCAAGCACAGGTTATTGAAGGTATATTTACTAAAAACCGAGATTAACAGTAGACTGACAGCTAAGCTTCTCCTGACCCTGGCTACCATAATGTAGCTTTGATGATGCAAGCAGAAATAACCTACCTGCATCTAAAATACTGAGTTGCAAGTCATGACACACAGTAAAATACTCAAGGAAGCCAAGAAGATTTACAAGCAGCACGTGAGCTATATTGGTGTATGTACCAGTGCTGTATAAATTGCCTGCATTTCACACATTTGGAAGCATCTGAGGTCCTTCATACCCTACACAAAGGAGATCTGTGACAGTGGTGGGGCTTGCTTTTCGGTAAGACAAGGGTTAGCCATGGGTGGAAGAGTCAGGAGGAAGAGGTAAAGGAGAACCAGAATGCATTTCCCATTATTATTTGTTACACCAAGGTTTTTGAAGATCGGAGCCCTGAAGAATCTTGGTGACTCTGCCAGGCGATAGAGGAGCAGACTGCCACTGTGTTTCAGGGTGCAAAGAGCCAGTCCCCACCCTACCACTGCCTCCACCAGCTGGGTTCAAGCCCCAGACTAGGTGCTTCCTGGTCTAAATACGTTTCTGGGGGGGAGCCAGGCAGTGGGCTGCAAGCGGGGGTCTTCCCTCCCACCGCAACAAGAAACTCATGGCTGGAGACACGAAATCCAGCTCAATCTTCTCATCAGCTTTGCAAAAACGGACACAGACAATGACAGCAACCCAAACCTTCCTGAGCACTCTGATTAGCTACCACATTATAGAAGCTTGAGGAATACGAGTTTCGTAAAACAGATGGATCTTTGCAGTAATGAAAACCACAAATCACACATGAGGGATTTTGGGGCCTCATCCTGACAAGCTGAGCACTCTCAAGCCTCAGAAGAAAGGTGAAGAATACAACTAAGTACACAAGAGAGCCGGTATGCTTCAAAAAACACATAGAACAGTATTTTATTTGCTTTCGAGACAGCAAGCAGAGAAGGATCAGGGTAATGCTTGAGAATGTTACAATATAATTTTTTAAAAAGTAGAACATAATAAAAGGATTCCAAATTAGTAATTTCCTGCTTTTTCTAACACTGTTGTGCATGTGGAGTTAAAAATGTCTGATTTTGCTCTTTTAAAAAAGCTGATGGTACTTGTCATTCACTGCAATATCTCTGAGTACCCTATTATTATCCGCTGATTATGTTCTAAATGAACTCTGTCATGTCTCCACATCTGTTCAAAACCACCCAGATTTCTTCAGAAAAGAGCTGTTTCATGTCATAGGGATACAGTCTGAGTAAAAAGTTAAATGAAATGAGAAAAAGTAAGACCAGCAAGCTACCTTGGCTAGTTAATTTAAAAAAAAAAAGAAAGACTATTTCAAAAGCAATCACAGTCAAGGATTGAAAATGAAGTTCTTCATCCATGGGAGCCTACCTCCGAAATGCCAGCATTGCAGGTGCACCTTGGCTGGCACATAGAGAAGTCTGGCCTCGATGCTGCAATATATAGTGAGCAAGTCTGAGATTT
>JAOQGH010000051.1:43544500-43603112 GCA_025769975.1 Gallinago jamesoni
TTTCCCTACTCAGGTGGATGTTGCTAAGTATCTCTGGACGTAGCAACAGATGCCGCTGGTTCATTTTTCCAACGATCTTCACCCCCATCAAGCATAATATAATAAGCAATCTGTTCAAATACAAGAGTTTGATATTTCAAAAGTGTGTCTCTATTGCTTTCCAAGCAATTTGGACCTTCTTAAATGGAGCCAAGATAAATATGGCAACAGTTTGCTCTCTGAAGAATGCCCGGCTGCAGCACGGTGGAGCAGAGGGGCAGTGCCTCCAGGCAAAGGGTGGTTTTAAAACATATGAGCATCGTCAAGAGACACCAAGGGATGTGTCAAATGAAAGAGCCCAAGCACAAAGCAGACAGTGCTGTTGACATTATTTTTTGGCCACAGGAGTCCAGAAAAAAACAGTAAGATTTGACAGAGAGCCAAAAATTCTATGGCTTCCAAATGAGCCACGAAAATAACATCTCTTGCATCATTACAAGGATTTCAATGACAGATGCATGGACTGCTTTACCTCAACAATTTTTTTTTGTGTGCCTCTTTTCTCCTCAATAAGTTAGACTTCCTACCTGCAATTCCTCTCTTCATATGCACTGCAGAAGCTGATCTCTAAGACAGCGTGTCCCTTGAACAAGGGGATAAAGTAGTAAAAATTAAAAAAAAAAATAAAAAAAAAAAATCAATCAAAACACTGACTTTGGATTTCACCTTATACCTATTTTCTGATAGCTATATCAAATCATTAAAGAAGATGGTGTTAATTATTTCCATGATGGAGTTAGCAAATGTCTTAAAATTTGCTACTGTGCTTTTACAGCATCCTTCACAGGTGCAGGCATATGTGTAACCTTCAACAATAACATTTCCACTGTCAAAAGCAGCAGAAAGGACAGGCTTCCACCACCCTGTTTTATTTCTACTCTTTAGCGTTCTAGCTGCTGTGTATCTACCAACTCCACTGATAATTGCTTCTGGGAAATAGTTCATTTTTGTGACAAACACAGCTTCTGTGGGACCAAAACCAATGCATAGATTTTTCAGGCCCTTTCCATCAATAAAAGCATTGGAAAATACAAAGTACTTCACTTTGATATCCCCCTGAAACATTTAAAAAAAACAAACGACAACAAAAAAAACACCCCCCAAAAATCAAAACAACAAAATTCTTTCAAATGTATGTTTTTTTTTCTTTTTTAATCTAAAATTAATGGATGGATTACTTGGGGAAGTAAAGGCAGGAATCCATTCACATAATCCTAGGAGAAAGCTAAGGACTGAGACTGAACACAATTCCTGTTTCTAGCCAAAGTTTTAGATTCCTTAGCATAAGAAATTTCAGAATCAGTCCACTCCTAACTTTTCTTATTACTTATATTGAATTCTCTGTAGATTTTCAAGACATGCCTAGATGCAGTCCTGACTAATGTGCTCTAGGCAATCTTGCTTTAGCAGGGCAGCTGGACTAGATGATTTCTAGTGGTCCCTTCCACCTCTGACAATTCTGTGAATTTTTTCTGTTTGAAACTTAAAATAATTTTCCTGTACATGTGAGCTCTTTCTACACTGAAATCAGTGGATTAGTTCACTTATTTAAATTCTCATCCTGAACAGAGTACAATTTTTTTTTTTTTCAATATGTGTCTAACAAGTTGCCTAAAGAACACCTCCATCTCCTCCACTCCTTTCCCACAAAGTCACCTTCTTCCTGACAAGTACCATTACTGAGCATCTCCGTAGCACGCATGCATGTGGAAACATCAGTGCTATTCAGCATAGAACTCACACCCTATTTTAAGTCACTGAAGATACTTAAATATACATAGAAGAGAAATCAGGTTGGTTGACAATAATTTTTTTAAATTAGAGTATTTAAAATCTCAAGGTTGGCGTTGCAGCTTTTCAGCATAAGATGGCATTTGATGCTTGATGTACTTCTCTTTCACGTCATCTCAGCTGGTTTTCAAACTCACGTCAAAAATAAGCCACATAATTTTGATTCCTCAACTACTTAAATGGTAGTTTTTTACCTTCTTTCAATTTTTCCCAGCTCATTTGAATGTTTATGCTGAAGCACCTGTTTTCAGAAGATAAACTATTGCATCCCTGAATGTCACATAAACAGGGCAGGCTATACAGAGGTATTAACTGAATGCTTTGGCACGCAAAATGCACGGAAGACACACATTCATTGAAGGAGTGGGTCTGTCTCCTTGTGCCCTTTCAACTTCTTTTCTTTATTAAATACAAACCACACATTTCAAAATGATACTCTGCTAATTTTCTCAGTGAAGACGAGTTTAGGATCTGTCAATGTCAGCTACAAATGCAAGCTCAGGATGATGCGGTGCAAAACTCCCAATCCCTATCCATTATTTTCAAATATTTAATTGCTCCTTGCATGGGAATGTGACACTGAGAAATGGCTTTTCTTTTTTTTTTTTTAAAAAAAAGGCCATTGCATTAGAGGACCCTTTATCTCAACCTTACTTTTAATGTCATGCAGAAAGAATTTCTCTTTTACCCTCAGATGCATTTCCTAAGGGGAGGAGTCCAATGCCGCGTTAATTTCTTTTGTTTGTCACCTATTCAGTTTTCACCCTGAGAGTGTGTAAGAGCACTTACACGCAAGACAATGGGCAGCAAATCTGCAGCTCTGATGTGCCAGATGCATCAAAGCACAGAATTTACCTCTAGGTCAAGCTCTTCATTTCACATGCCAGCCGTACTTTTTCTCTCTGGCCTTTTTGCATTTTTATTACATTCCTGATCTGTCTGTTACAAGCACCACTGGGGAAGATCCACATTTCCTACACGGTTTGAGACGGAACAGATAGCTTCCTTGTGCTAAATGCATTAGCCGCTCTCCTTCAAGCTCTTTTCAGCTCAGCTGCTTGAAGTCCCTGTGTTTCCTGAAAACCAGATGGGGAAATCAGGGAGAAAATAATGGATTTAAATTTAAAGCAATTGTTTGCTTAACACAGCTACGTTTATCCCCTAAACTGAGCTAAATTCAGCACTTTCAGCTTGCTTAAGGAACAAGTTTATGTGTTCAAAAACAATATGAGTCCCATCTCTCATGGGAATTTTGGCTACAAACTGCACCTGTATATTAGGAGAAAGACTCTTAAATCCAGCTGCAAGTGAATGCTGGCTTAACTGAGAGCCGTGATACAACTACATCAGTAACTGAAATAACCATATGTCTTCCAGATCTCAGCCAGCCAACTACCAGAGTCTCCAGTGTCCAATAACAGCAGCTCCTTGGAAAAGTAGTCACCAGCATCAGAGTGGATGAAATTCTGGTCCCCACAGCACCCAAATAGCAACTTTGATTGACTCACTTTAGAAAAATGGGATCCCAACTGTAGAGTCCTGGCACTGTGTACTCTTGACCATATGGACACCATCCTCTCTCTAAGAAGAGCAGACTTAGAAGTGATGCTGAAGCACTCTCTTAAGCAGAAATATGAACATAAAAAGTGTATAATTACTTTTTTCTGTTCTGAAATGAGTCCAAATCCCAGAGTTGGATAGTGACAATGAAACCACACACTTACAATGAGCAATTTCCACAGGCACCGGTGTAAAGTTCCCTGCAAAAACTTATAATTCAGGAAACTGCAATTTTTGATCATGTAAATGCCAAAAAAGCATAGACACTAAAGTACCTAGGACCATTTTGGGGCAATGTAAAATTGTTTGTATACCATTCCTGTTTATCCACAATCCAGTGGGTAGTCTGCCTACAGGCACTGAGGATGAGTTCATTATAATTATCTACAATAACAACAATTAACAACACAATGAGGGATAAACT
The DNA here is from genome assembly GCA_025769975.1 of Gallinago jamesoni. Lineage (NCBI taxonomy): Eukaryota > Metazoa > Chordata > Aves > Charadriiformes > Scolopacidae > Gallinago > Gallinago jamesoni. The sequence continues at coordinate 43,548,315 of JAOQGH010000051.1, forward strand.
AAATCACTTCCCATCTGCATCCTCTATAATGTTGGACTTGAGATCCTGAGAATGTGTTACTTCGTTTACATTCATTAATATGATATTAATTCCCTACAGTGCCTTGGATAAACGTACCTGACTCCATTCTCCCATCTGCTGATCTAGTAGTATTATTCTATTCAGAGCAATAGTCCTAATTATGCTCATTTGTCGTTCCAGTGAATATCCTTGCCCAATATGAATAACGAGCAGCACATCGTCTTGCTTGTAATAAACTGCTCGGTTCCTAACTATTCCCTGAAAGACAATGCTGGTATTAGCAGCTGAATGCTTGGGCATTTGGTGTTACTAATTAAACACAAAGCTTACCAATATTGTATTGGACTGATATTGCAATAGTGATAGTATCATTTTCTGTCTGTTTTCCTCACCAATAATTTGATTTTGTCTTTCTGAAAAATGTCTTTTTCTTTGATGCTCCAGAGTAGGCTCCCTCTTGGTACCAAGGGGAGGGGGAAGGGTAATTGTATTACTTTGTAATTTTATACCAGTAAATGCTCTGAGAAAACTCTCTAAGAGGAACTCTCTAAGTGAGTGTGCTAGTAAGGGCAAGCTCAAAGTCATACAAGCTCTGGACTCGTTGCAGAGGACCCAGTGACTAGGATGGACAGGGCCAACACGTCTTTCCTTTCAAAGCAGCCAGCTGCAGGTGGCAGGAGCCCTCTCTGCCCAACCATCGCGTAGGTGCACCAGTTTGAATACCAGGACTCATTTTGTCTTGCATGCTCAGTGGGTAAGAAAGGAAAACACTGTCACTGTTAACTAAACACAGGCAACTGGCCAAATCGTTCCCCCTATTTATCACAGCGCTACGAGCAGCTGGCAGCAAACCTGGCAGAGAAACTCAAGCTGCTCCTCTCCCGAGCTGCAGCGAGGGCCGTGGCTGAGCGCAGTCCCGGGAGGTTCAGCTCTTCTGCGGCAGCTTCCATCTGCCTGCACGAACAGAAAGTCCCCTGGCACCTGGGCTGGGCAGCTGGCAGAGCAGCTAGAGGCAGCACAGAGGAGTTTTTCACCCCTTTGCTGCTTAGAGACTGGAGAGACAAAGGTACATTTCTGTGGGATAACCCGGATTGTCGGGAAAGGTTGTGGTAGGACATAAATCCTACCTACTAATGTATCTGCTGATCCATTAGTTTGCTGTGATGGATCTCTTAATCCAAGATGCCATCTCTTCTGGCTCATTTGTACAAAGAGAGGGACCTATAAGCAATGGTCGGCCTCAGATCAGACCCACCAGTTAGTCCACCAGCTTCACTTTACAGATTTCTTTCAAAGGGTGAGGATGAAAACATGATTTCAAGAAATCCTAAGCTGATATGATGGTCAAATGAGCCATGATTTTGCCAGCTACTGGGGCTTTTCTCCAATGTTAAAGCTGTTATAAAATACAAAATGTGAAATTAATAACGTTGTGGTAAGCTGAAGATTTTATGTTTAATTACATTTTGAAAGTATTTCTAAACCATTTGTTGCCTGTCAGCTGGGTTTGTGACAGTCATTATAGCTGTTATGTTCATCCTTCTAAGCATCTGTACTGAAAAAGCTGCTGTAGAGGAGTAGTGCTTGCACACAAAAGACTAACACAAAGCAGGCAAATCATCTTCACAAATCAAAGTAATCTCTAAAACCAAACAATCTTCTTAACACCTTGCCTCTGAGAAGCAGAAATGGGGCGAGAAACACGTATCACAGCATCAGTGTTGCTAAAAGGGCTCCCAAAAACCAGTTAAATGCCATTTGTATTTGATAACTACTGACCTTTACTCAGCTGTGTGTGGTGTATATGACTCTACAACGCACATGGCCACTGTATTAATTTAATTTAACCTTATTTCACTTGCTTTTATATCACAGTAACTTTAATTTAATATAACCCAGTATTTAACCTTGCCCTCATACGTATCCCTTCCACATACAACAAATTATCTCAAAATGTCAGGGTTTTTGTTTTTCCTTCTACTTAGTCAAAACATTTTATGTTCCTTATTAACATGTTACAAGCTTTATTATGTCTCACTGACTACAAGAGATTGTCTGTATCAAAGGTAAATGACTATCCCCTTGTATTCACTATGGAAAGTTCAGGTTCAAGGATGAAAACTCTAAACTCCTTTCTTCTAAACAAATTCAACATGCTTCAAGTTACTCTATGTAAGATGTCACGCACACAAATGTATTTCCTGAACATCACAGCTCAGTAAAATTAGTTGTCGCTAAGCTTTGGTAGTTCAGAATGAATTACAAAAGTCACCTTACATAACAATAAATAATTTCTAAATTCCTCCAACATACCCAGGGTTTAAGAACTATATGGAAAATCTGGACTTAATACAATCATCACAGCAGACAAGAAGATGAAGAAAAATAAAAGTCACCAGCTGTTTATGCAGAGAGAAAGCATTCTGACAGCCCGATGCAAGCCAGTTACTGGAGTGTTGAAGTTTCACATTCAGAAATTTAATATCAGATGGTTTTGGTAGGGGAGGAACAAATGCATTAATACTGCTGAGTTTTCCCCTCTTTTGCTACAGATTCCTCCCAGGGTTATTTATATATAAGGGATTTAACTCTGCTCACCACCCTCACCAAATTCTGCCCTTCATGTCCTTTAAAAACATGCTCATTAATAGGGATTTTTCACCTCGACAGAAATGCACTCCTGATGGAGGATGGGCTGCTTATTTGTAAGGAAACACTGACATTCCAGGAGCAGAATGACCTTGAAGCAACTGAGATATGCTCCATTCCAACTAGTTCCAGATTTTGCACTTATCTCTACCTGGCTAAGACATTGCAATTGCTCAGCTTAAAACTTATCTACATGAAAATGCTGCCAAAATGATGACAGTGGTGAGGCAGCTGCTGGGCTGCTTTGTTATACGAACTATTTCCATTGCTCTCCCCTTCCCACCCAGCTCATAAATGCACCTATTTTCTCCCATTAATGATTATTAAGGGTTTCCATGTTATTGTATATTTTCACCATCATGGCTGTTGCTCACCCAAACTGGAATCCTGCTCTGGTATTAGGGCTGTTATGTGCAATCAAACTGGGAACAGTAAGCCGTAAGTGGCACAGTTGCAATGTTGTTCATCCCTAACTGAGCAGGACTAGAAATGACGTCCCATGGAGCTGTTCCCACGCGCGCTGATGGTGTGCAAACTGGCATTGCCAAAAGTCTCACTTGCAGTAGCATCAAGCAAAGCAAAAGCATCCCAGCTGTACTCTCGGGGAGATTCAAATATTTCCAGGGTTGCTTCTGCTTTGCCACCTCCAAATGCCGAAAGGTTCCTCCGAGTCTTTTTTTTTTTTTTTTTTAAGGGAACAAAACCCTCTAGGCATTAATTAAAACTTTACGTTTTCTCACACTGATGCATTGTCTCTGATTTGCTGTGTTGAAAGAACCTTTTATCCCTCCACTCTTTCAAAAGAGTGGCATGGGCTTGTTCCTCTGGGAAAATAAAGAGAACATTTTCCTGCAGAAAGTATTTTGTCAATTTTTAAAGAAGCTTTCTTTTTCGACCAAAGTTAGCTGGGAGATTTTAACAAAAATATCACTCAATCATCCATAAAGTAGGTCAAATGACCTTGCAGGCAGTGGCCAGGATCCAATTTTATGCGACTGCTCAGAGGCTAATGCTGTCACTAGAGTTACAACTTTCACGAATAATGGTCTTATTTTTTCCAGGTGCAGATGTGGGCTGTAGACAGCTGAGTTATACCCTTCACTATGAATCACTGCATCTACTACTCTGTTTTACTGGGAATAGACATAGGCAGATGTTAACATACCTCCACATTCACAGCTACAAATACATTTTTTTCAAGATAGCTCCAGGCGTCACAGCTTTGGCATCGGCTCTAAACCACTCTGAAAAGCTGTGGAGATTTTTCTTCTCATACAACATTTCAAAACCATTTTGCTTGGGCAACGTGCCAAATAGAAAATGATTTAATCACAGAACAGACATAGAAAGAGCACTTGCAATAACAGCTCTCATAATACAGAGGGTATTTCTTAATTTGTAAATATGTAAAGAGAACAATAGAAGAGTCACAGATTTGGGTTTTTTTTAAGGTCAGGAGAGTTCTCAACATCCATTTGTCACAGTCTCTGCTACATATCCGTGCAAAACATATCTGCAATTAATTAATTTAGTTCTCTAGACAAACCCAATGTGGCATCTATTATTAGTGGATTTGTCTCTAAAAAAGAACAGCATGGGGAATGAGCCTTCACGTACAGAGCGAGTCTCACTCAGTGAGCCAAATAAAAATTTCACTACAAGGATTAAATACATTCTTCCTTCTCCCAGGCTGTTTCCTCTCCATTTTTAATTTCCTCTCCTATTTTAATACCAGATTTGTTCCAATAAGAAGTTAAAATTTTAATAATAGGAAATTTGTTTTCCTGGTTTACTGGGGTTTAATTCAGTCCTTGATTATAAGTTGGGTAATTGGTTGTACCTGCTTATGTGTTTGCTTTGCATGAGTGAAAATTGCAAAAAGAATCATCGCTTTTAAATGCATATGTTTTTGAGGCAGCAGAGAAAAGCAACTTTTAGGTGAGAGGGGAAAAAAAAGAAGAAAAATTCCTTTTCTTTAAGGTTAAAGAACACTAAGCCATATGCCTGGCCCCATCTCTAAGAAAAAATAATGTTCTCAATAAAGACTGACCTGGAAAAGTTCATATCCAAAATTTGAAAAAAAATTATACATTACTAAACTGTCTTTAGAAACAGGAATTTTCATGATTTCTACATAATTGCACAGTTCTTGGCTATGTACTAGCAGTGTAAATGCATTTAACAAAATACACATTTTTGTTTTTTCTCAGGTAGCATACATATTTAGACAAAAAAATAATCAAAAAGCAAGTCATCCTCTTAACTTTGAGTACCAAGATGACTTCAAAGGCAGCAGGGATCTCCCTTAGAAAAACCAGAGGTACTGAAGTAGCATAGAGCCAAAGGGAGAAGCAGAGAACAAGCTAATTAAAACATAAATTGCAACACAAAAAGGGTCTGAAAGAGATCTTCTGGCCCAGCCACATCAAAGCCCAGTGGCATCAGGCATTAATTTGGAATAAAGCTGAATAACCCAGTGGCCTGTATTCTCAATTAGAAATTTAGCAACGAAAATCAGAAAAAGTAGCAGAGGAAAGAGATGCAATGGGAAGAGGTGGTTTTCACTCCCAAGCAGCTGCTTTTTGGTTGTCAGAAAACATATAGGAGGGGAAATAGCAGTTGCTTCACTTCTCCATACAGGACCTGGTGCAAGAAAAATATCACTTCAGAATAACAACCATTCGTACACTCAAAACTATATATAATGGTGATGCTTAATTTTCAAAAGAGCAATTAGGTAAGATTTATGATACTCATGCAGGAGAAAATATAAACAGTAGCAAAAAGGAATGAGTGCATTCTGCCTACCAGGCCAGATTTTTGAAGCTCCCTTCTGTCTTCTAAAGCCCAGCAAAGTGTAACAGCAGAAAAAAAGGAAGTTGCACAAATAAAAAGACACCTATCTACAAAGCACACGTCCTATGTGGAAGAAATAGATAGAAAAGAACAGAAATTCTGGAAAAATAAATGAAAACCTAAAGTAAGGCCAGACAAAAAAAGTACCTTGTTGAAATAATAAATGAGACTCAAAAAGATGTTCCCAAACATATCAAAAGCGAGATATCTGCCAGAGTGTATGTTGAGGTGAGAGACTACGAAGGGATAAAAGGATCACTCAAGGAAGAATGGGTCAGAATGGAAAAATTAAGTGATTGATTTACAAGAGTAAATGAGGCTAATTAGGGAGGTTCCCACAGCAATCTCTTTTTTTAATAGGAGATGAGTTTCAGGTGTTATCTCCAATCCGTCAGCCCTGAGAGCAAACAAGTCTCAGCTTGTTCAGTTTGGGAAGGAAGCAGAAATTCCAAGTGCAGTCTTACCAGTTTACAGCTGGATAGATTTCAAGAATTTTTCTTTTTCCAAGTTCACTGCTGTTGTCTATTCTCACAAAATATTTCCCCTGGCTGATATTCTGCTTCCCAATATTTTCTGCCCTTTCCTTTTTTTAATCATTCATTTCCAAAAACAATAGTCTAATAATGATTTTTTAACTCCATGGAGCTTGTATTTTTCATGCCAAAATATTTCTTGGTAATGACCACAGAGATCAACTTTTGCAGTCATCTTGTCTTTCCTAGTTTTCTTAGGCCTTCACATAATTTTTATACCTTATGTTCTTTATATTTATTACCATCTCTTCTTATTTTCTTACAAATTAAAAAAAAAACAAACCCAAAACTATTTATTTTGTGTTTGACTGGTTAGACCTCTTTCATTAAATAAAATTTCATCAAATTTAGCAATCAACATGGGAAAAGTTTACAAGCTCAAATGTGATTATCCTCAGCAATGCCCATGATTTGCAGGTGAGAAATGAAGAGGTTAGGAGGTTTTCTTGAAAGCTGCAGAGCCACAAACCCTAAAAAGCTGCAGCTCCTCAGCAAGATACAACCCGATATACCAGTGCTCGTTACTTTGCAACAGCAGTATGGTGTCATCCTCAAAGTGGTGAATCTGGTCCCCATTTCTCAATTGCAGAGATAAAACCAGAAATACTGAGAAAATTTACAAGGTCATTTCTCTTAAAAAAGTGCAAGCCAAGCACATCATATGAAGTTAGCAATTTATATTTAGGTAGAAAAAAAGGTGGGGCTGACTTACTAGAGCAAGAACTGTGCTGCAGGAATGCAGATTATCCTTAACAGATAGAAGTCATTGAGTCTCCAAGGCTCTTTTGCCTCTCTTTCAGCATGGAGAGAATTTGGGGAATTGAGCCTCAGCTGTTTTACATTACTGCAGCCCCAGTGAAACAACAAGCAGCTCCTAGCAGGCATATCTCTGTAGGCATCTACACACTTGACTTGCTGCCACACAAGCCATCGCTCCCCACAAATAGCATCATAGCCAGTTGCAGTCCATCTGCCAGCTGATCCTGGACATGATGCTCACCTGCACACAGGAGCAGGCCCACAGCTAGAGTCTGCTTTTAGTTCCCAACATTTTTTAGAGAAAGGGTAACAGTTAAAAGAAATGTGACAGTAAGAGGCGAATAATTTAGAAACAAAACCATGTTATGCTGTAGTAAACAAACTGACAGTGTTGGTAGGATTGATAAACAAAGACCATGCACCATATGTCTTCCAGATGTTGGTTTTGATCGTGCTTTCAGTAACATTTTAATCAACAGGAGCTGAGATCTTTTTTACCACTTATGGTTGGTGAGATCTTTCCATAGTCTTCTTTGTGATTCTATAATTTAATTCGTCTGGATTGCTAAATGGAATGAATTGGCTGATTGTCTTCATCACAAGGGCATTTCCTGACATACACAAGCATGTAGTCTAATTTGAGAGCGCGCAAAGCTGTAAAACAGACCTGGGTATAGACCGGGGTCTCAGCAGAAACAGGGATGCACAGTTATACCTTTTAAAGAAAAGTAAACAGAGTTGTTGATCTGTGTTTCGCTCACTGTTTCCAGGAGAGGGATAGAAATATTGAGTCTAGTACCGCTGTTAGAGACACTTACAAGGGCATTTCCTGCGGACTGTTTGTGAGAAATGTAATCTCCTAAGGAGTTTGATGGACATATGAAAATGATTCTGTTGACTCTGCTTTTAATATTCCAGTCTTAGAAATCAGACATATGGCTGTGGACAGCTGGTAACTGTGAAGACATCTGCATATGGTTTCACACCAAGGTGACACAGGGAAGATCGATTTCTCTGGACCAAAGAGGTGAACAATTCTCATCAGCCTGGCTTATGGGTGATGACTTGTTCATATGGACAAATCCTGGCTCTTTTATTCACATTGGAAGTGACATCAAGCTTTCTTGCATGAGCGAAAAAAAAACCCAGAACACACTGGTAGACGAGAGGAGGACTATTTGCTTTATGATTCAGGCACAAGGTCTGCCAACTTTTAAAGAAGTGGGAATGTAAACAGATTTTTTTTCAATTCAAGTAAAAATGCAGAATGGTCCAGTAGCCTCAGATGTGTAACATCTCCTTTTAAAGTCATCTGTGTTTAACACTCAGCTCTACTTAGGAGCTGTAAAATATCTTAACACAGTATGAAACATAGATAAACTGATTGGGAGTTATTAAGCTATAATTTGCCTAGAATCCAGGATGGCATTTCATTGGTGAGCATGCTTCTGCAGACTGTAGGCACAACTGGGTGGGAAACTGAGGGTTTCATTTCAATTGAAAATGAAAAGTAAAATTAAAACAGAAACATAGGACAAAGTTAATGTGATTTGTAGTTTTCCCTGAAGGGTGGAAAACAGCTGTGAGTCCACTGATTAAAAGATGAAACTGCTTTGGGGGAGAAAACAAATAACTTCAGCCTAGCAGAGCTGGGATCCCTCTAATCCCCAAAGTGGGGAAGGTTCCCTGCTCTTCCTCTCTCTTTCCATGGGCAATACAGGCCAAGGGTGCAACCCAGTGGACTAAATCAGGCCTCTGATATGTATCTCCCTTGCTCCAGTGGATTTCAATTTTTTAATTTTTCTTTTTTAATTTTTCTTTCACAGAGTGAAAATTGGAAAGAACGAGACAGTCACAAATTGCTTCTTAATTTTGAGCTTTAGAACGGGATATAAAAAAATGACAAAACACTGAATTAAGGTTGTTTTTTTTAACTTCTACTGCCTCCACTATGGAAAGATATTATTGCATAAAAGCCTACAGACATGTACGGTGACTCTGACATTTACTTCTCTCTTTTCTGAAATTTCAAGAATCCACCTCTGAAGGATTTTCTCCCCACCTTGTTTCTAGGCTAATTTCCAGGACATCTAATGCAATCACATTGCCATTATTTTTAGTAGAAACAACTAATTCAATTTTTTCATCTTATTCTGGATAAGGGGGATTATTTATTTCTAGACTTGCAGACTACACCTTTCAAAGCAATTTGTTTTCTCCCATGAATAAGAAGACTTTTTTTGCAAGATTTTGTCACTAGAGAATTTAAGGGAAAAAACAAAATTACTTCTATGTGAAGGTAACATTATTCCACTTTTTAAAAAACCTTCTCTTCAATAAGCATTGGAAAAGCTGACATTTATTTGTAATAATGGCACAGGAACATTGATCCAAACTATACATTTGTTCTAAATAGTAGGACAGATCCTTATCTTCTATGATGTCAACTAAGCTTCAGTGAAAAGGCACTGATTTACCCAGTAGAGTAGCTGTTCCAACAAAACTATCAGCATTGATGAGCTTTGACACCTTCCCTCTTTCTTCCAGCTCCAATCCTTCACTCTTATTACTCTTTGCAGCTTGAAGGAAGACAGATAGTAGCTGACTGTCTTGACCTCGCTTTTGAGCCAAAATCAACACATCAAGAAAGGATTTCAATAGAGCAGTATATCCACTCCAGACTGATAGCCAGAACATCTACTCTTGCTATTAAAGACCTATTGATTGGTCAACAGAAACGATTCTAAAGGCCAGCAGCGTGTTCTTGCATATGTTCAGACTCCCATTTTCACGACCTTCATAACATTCCCATACCTGCTTTGTGATGTGCAATTCTTATGCAAAGACATTTCATAAGAACTGCAGTGTATGGCTGAATCTTAGCAATTTAGGCTGAGAACAATCTACTCAGTTTCTGCCACTGTAAAAAAGAATTGATAAAATTCTTTTCACCTAGTAATCTTGGAGTAATGGGAGTCTCTCTTAAACTGTGGCCAACCACAGCTAATGCAACTTTTCTCCTTTATTTGGTTCAAGTGGCTGCTTTGTTTCACTTCATATCCGTACAAAGATGAAACTCACCTAAAAAGTTTCATGTTCTCTAAAAACATAGTGTATGTTTTTAGACTGGCTCCTCAGTCTGATGTGCTGAATGGTGCTGTTGCATAAGAGATTTAGGGCAGCAAGCAGCAGGTGAGAGGTACTGCATTTATCTTTTAATTAGTTCATGCTAGGAGTTTCTTCAGAGGTAGGTTATCTAACCCTTAATTACTATTTGTCCACCTACATTATTAAAATGTTACTTGATACTTCCGTATCAAGGACTTTTTGTACCTCCTGAGAACTGTATTGTTAAAATTGCATATAAATAACGACTCTGAAATAATCCCAAGTGATAATTTTAAAAATCTGTTGAGCAACAATTGTAGTTAAAGAACTTTAGCAATAAAAATTAAAAAGTCTAGTAAAGTATTATTTTAAGTCACAAAAAAGTGTCCTCAGAGCTTGTCTGACTCCATAAATTTTCATCATTTGTGGGCTTCTTAAATACATTTTCAACAATCACATCCATCTCTAGAAACAAATTCTCAAAATTTGTGAAAAAAGCCTACTGTTTTATTCCTTATTCCACATCACACTGATTATGTTAATAAGAATAAATATTTTTGCATAAATACATACATAAGATTCTTTTCTACAGAGGGAATACGTTATAATGTTGAGATGTTTCTTATTTCTGGAAGCATTAATACACTAAAGGAATATGACAACTTTGAAGTTGGGTGCTTCTGAGGTACTTCCCTAACGTACATAGATGTGTGTTGTACAAAACCTTCCAATAAAGCAATGAAATTGGAAAACCTTCCTGGAAATATAATAATTTGGCAAAGGGTTTCTAATGCTTTTCCTGTAGTGATTTACTCACATGCATTTGCCAATGCTGGGGAGATATAACCACCATGAGAGTATTTAACATTTGATTGCTTGTTTGCTCCTGGAGGATTCATGTAACTGCCAGTGCCAGTTTAGACCGTGCTGGCAGCTCTGTGAAGAAAAGAAGGGATTCTGGTAGGAATAGGTTTGCTTTTCTGCAGCAAGACACTTATCAGAACCGACAGGCATGCAATGCTGAGGCCGGCTCACGCTCCAAACCATATACATTTTTCTACTGAAAAGAAGCTGCGACATTAATGAGATATTAATGTTGTTAACTGTGGGTGTGACCCTTCAGTGCCTCCACGCTTGGGTAATCTCACTCCAGCAGCCAGATTCAGTGAACGCAATGAGGTGGGTTTACCAGGACTGAACACCAGGCAGGTGAAAACTCCTTTTCAAATTGTTATGTCCTTCCAATTCACATTTGCATGGGTAAAATGAGTTTGCAAGTTTTTGGCCTAAGTTTATTGCCAAAAGAGCTTCATGGTTTGGGTATGTTTTCCTGCTAGAGACTTACTACAGTTTCAAAGGCAACAGCATGAGAACGTGGTTTCTTGCCACTTTTAAATTAGGGAGTAGAGCTACAAATCCCGAAATAGATGCTTTAACACTTGAATAGTTTTCTAAATTAAAAATAATGGATTCCTGGCAGGCATCCTACCCCAGTTTACTCACAAAATAGATTTTATTACCCCAGTGTCACTATAGCTGCACAATAGTCATAAGTCAGAAAACAGTCTTATGTTGATCACTGAGCCACTGAAAATTAGTTTTTTCATGACTAATTTATTTTAGAAACGGAGACAATGCTATTTATGTCATGTAAATGACTTAGAAAAACAATGCAAATGACATTGGACGTTTACATACTCATTATGGCAATGGGAATCTTGGATAACTTGTAAGAGTTCTGCAAGTTCCACTGTTGTTTGGCATGATGATAAACTTCTTAGCAATCTCTTGATGATTCCCCCCTCCTTTTTCATGAAAATAATCATATACAGATGCAGTACTAAACCATTAGGATGCAAAGGAATTTCAGTTATTTTACAAAGAACCAACTGCTTAATTTATACTTTTTATCATCTTAACAGAACTAGGTGTGCTGGATTCTTAATCCATTAAACCAACCTCTAGACCTCTGCCTCTAAAATAGATTGGTCATTTAAAAAAACTTACCTTTCTTACCAAAAAATGACTCTCCATTTTGGTAATAATCTAGTATTTATTCCTGCTGCAAACTAGAGATTCTAAGCAATCACATTGTGCAACATAAAGACTCCAAGTAAGGATGGCTCTGCTATAATATGCAATATTCTGTTCCAAATATTTATTAACTGGAGAATGCACAGTGATTTGAATCTATGGATAGTTAGCACATCTGCCAGTTTTTGTAGCTTCTCTTTCCTCCCCCAACCCCTCAAACGGCAAACCAAGACTTGATCAAACATGTAAAATATACAGTAACCTGAACGTATTCAGCCCAAGGAGAAAGGCACAGTGGTAAATTACCTTAAATTCAGTTTCAATGTTGGCTAGTCTGGCCAATTCATTGCTTAGCTCTAAAGCAGTAAGGACAGGGTCTTCACTGGAAAGAGACAAATAAGCGGCACTGGCTAATCCTTTGTAGGCATTCATTCTCGATCGAGAGTGACTAAAGGAATCTTTCCTCTGCTTCTCAATACATTCATTGCACTTGCAAAAATAGTCATGTGGCCTTTCAATCCGTGCGCCTTTTAGAAGTAAGATGTGAACGATTTCATACTCCTGGCAGTGGGCAGCAAGTATGATAGGGGTAATGTCATGGGAGAAACGAGTTCCGTCTTCATCGTAGGCATAAAAATCATCATCTCTCAGTTCCTGCTCAAGGGGACTGAGCGTGAGACGTTGTCCTTGTGCAAAGGCTGGATGGTTCAATATTGCTTCTACAATGCGCACGTATCCTTTACTGATGGCTAACAAAAGCGCGTCTCCAACTCGAGCAAGATTCTCCTTTTTGAGGAGAAGCTCTGTCACTTCCAGATGTTCATTCCCCACAGCTAACTGTAGCGCATTTTGTCCCATATAATCGACGCAATTAAAGTTCAAGGTTTTGGATTCCTCCAGCATTTTTCGCACAACAGGAATGTTGCCATATTCTGCAGAATCAAGAAAGCGTTCCTCTTCTGCAGTCAGGCTGGTGCCTTTCTCATTGAACATGTAGGCTGGGCCCCGGATGGCCTGCCTCCGGCCCTTCTCCCGAAGGGTTGTGTGCCTTCGATGCATGTTTTTATAATTGCTGTTTCTCAACCTGCAGAAAACCAGAAAGGAACGTTGGTTATATTCTTGGAGATTCATAATCTCACATAACCTGAAATAAGACTAGAAACGTCTCATTATGATCAGGTCCTGCCAAGTTTTTGGCCAGTTGTTTAAAATCATTTGGGATACATGTGGAATAAAGAAAATTATTTTTCTGAACAGAGAAATTCTCTTCTGACTTGTACAACCTTCTGGATTTCAACAAAGATACACAGCACATTCTTAACTTGAGAAACAGCAAAAAAAACCCTACAGTATTAGCACATTGTTTTCCATTTGTATTGTTTAGATGTTCAGTACACAGTATTTAGGGGTGATAACCACAGCTTAATCGTTCTCTTAATTACTCTTGAGTTTTATCCTTAAAGGCACAAGGCAAGCTAAAGAAAGCTAGCAGGACTCCCCACATCAATAGACCTTGGATCAGGCCAATAAACTATTTTCCATAAAGTTAAAAAGCATGCTTCTAATTTTAAACACAGAACAACAAGGATAAACATATTGCTTATTCTATTGTATGAAAATAACTGAAACCCAATATCTATCTGTCTTTTTGAAACATTCACACTTTGCATTCCATGGCATCTCAACGTTATTTTTCTTTTTTCATTTTATTGCAGTAGCATCTCAACAAAATCAGAGTCCCTCTTTTGTAGTCTGAGCACGTGGTGTTAATTGCCATCCTGAGCCCACAGAATGTGCAGCCTGAGTAAAAAGGTATAAACAACACCTCTTTCACAAAAAGCATTTGCACTCAGTCCAATAGCAAGTCCTAAATCACTTGGGGAAAATTTTCAGGAGCCTCTAAGTTGCAGTGGGCAGATGTAACAAATAAGCAGGTGTTAATGCGCAGTGGGTGGCAAAGGTTCATCTTTCCATGCTCCATCTGTTCACCAAGTCAGTTTTGACCTTCAGTCAATGAAAAGTTCATGTGTTGCTCTGAAAAAATACTACTGGAGTTTGAAAGAGTTGTGAATGATGAGATCGAAGGTGCTAGGAGACAAACATTGCCTTCAGTAATGCTTTTTGGGAGAAGAAAAGCGTAAGACAATCAAGCAAATAAGTGGAGAAAAAATGAGGGTATCAGAAATACCCAAAAAACTTCAAGTACCAGGACACAGAAATTCTCAATGTAGCTGTTCTTAGGGAACTAACATATACATATATATCTATTATTTTAATTCATCACTTTTCTACTGATCTAGGCCAAAAAGCTAGTACTGCAGAGTTTCAAACAAATTTTACAGCAAATTTTTAGCAGCTACATTGAAATTTAAATAAATCCTAAGAAAGCAATTTTGTGACTATACAAAGTTGAAAGCGAGGTTCATAATTACAAAACTCCCCCCCTCAGCTTCAATGCATCAGAATAACAACTTCATAAAAACTGGAAGAAATTGAACATATCATCCCCTGCTCCACTGAGAGACAAACTGTTATATGAATCTTAAAACTAATCCCTTCCAGTGTGGTTGAAAGTTGAAGTACACAGAAAGGAGGGACATAAGAATAATGGAGGAGGTATAGTTAAGTAAATTAATTCCCAAGACTGCATGACTTTTCCTTTAAGAGAAAACAATAGCACCTAAAAAAAATATACTGCCAACATATCTAACACTAACAGGGACTCTAAAGCAGGGAGTAAAATTGGGGCCTCTTTGAAGTCAACAGGACAAGTTTTGTTGATTTCAGTGAAGTCCAAATTTTGCAAACACATGTGCACATGCATATGCACACACACAGAGTGTCCCCAGCAATTACCTTTCATCTCAGAAAGAGTCCCAGTGAGGCCAAGAGGACTAACATGTACTTAAAATGAAGTATTTAGCTATATCCAAAAATGCTTATGTAAACTGGAGTCCAAGTCCTTAGCTATTCAGGACAGAATTTTACACCTGCACTGAAGTCTTGCTGAGTTCAAGTAAGGACTATACATACAAATAAACATGTCTGAACTCTGACTTTGTTAAACGGGGACTTATAGAGCCAGAAAGCCCTTCACACATTTGCAGTTTTGACATTTCCTGGATATTAAATTAAACCTCTTATAATTGTAAGCAACTCAAAAGGATGAGCTGATGATGGCTTAAGCAATTGTTGCTGGGATCAAGTGGAAACTGATGCACCTTCAGTAGCTGCTCACTGATGACCCATGAGTGTGGCAGGATTGTACATGGCTAAATATTTCAGGGCAGGTAATTGTAGTAGTTCAGCTACTTGCAGCTTCTTCAATCTAGAGGAATTTCACTGGGCACTTCTGGTGTTCGGAAATCGTATATTTTTATGTTCTAAAAACATTGTATGGTAAGATATTTGGCAGCCTTATCTTTGTTGTCATATTTAATGGAAGCAGCTCAGAAATATGGAACATTTCCAGCAGTAAGGAATCTATTAGACATTTTCTTGATGTCCAAATATAATTATTGATAACTTGTTCTTTTTTTCTTAGAAAACTTTTCTTTCCTGATATGTTATTATTACCTCTAAATGAGAATCCACAAGGGTGGGACAGACAACCGTACCATTATACCCAAAGTAAATATAAAACTACATAAAATATTACCTTTGGCCCAGTTCTAGGATTTCTGCACAGAAAAGGTTAGTGTTTGGCCTAGAGCTAATTGCCACCAGTTTGTTGTATATGCAATAACATACCAAAAAAAGGACCTTCATTTCACTTTCTTCAACTCAGAGAGAAAAGTGGTTTCATACGCTGTTTCTAGCAACAGATATTGCATCAGAAAATGAGGAAACAGAAAAGCATACCAGCCCTCTGAAAAGATAATTACTACACAACATTTACCTTACAATAACTGTTCCGCAGGGATGTCCCTACAGCACAGAGTTGATCACTGCCTGCAGGTAAGGGTAAGAGCACCACAATTCAGAGGGTTTCACCTCAGATGAATTATGACCTCCAGTCTTGCTCATGAGCAGGGAAGATCAATATCTCAGCTATTGCACTTTATCATCTTTATAGAGAACAGGAGATGAATAAAAAATTATACTTTTAACTTTGAATAATTTCAGGAGAAATGCTCAGTTATAAACTCCTGTTCTGAAAAGAAAGTTATAATTATGTTTGACCTGAACACTGAATCGTGATAGAGAAGTGGTAGTGTAAAGAGTAATATATGCAGTACCTGAAGATCTTGGAGTCTGAACCCTACTGTAATGTTATGACTGTACTTTGCACCTTTTTCTATTCTGCTTTTCAGTTATGTGCAGGCAGTTTTAGAACTAATCATATTTACTGAGTGCTTGTAATGTGCTCTCTTAAAAAAAAAAAAAAGTAATTGTGACTTGATTGCATTTATCTTACCATTTTTGTTTAAAGGTGCTTTGCATGGAAATGACTCTGCATTTGCATATTTTATTGAGACAGCTAGTGATCAAACTCATCAGGCACTGCAATTAAATATTGTGTTTTTCTAGGAAAGAATGCCAATGTATGCAGTGTTGTTGGAGAGAAAATGTTCTGGGAAAAGAAAACCAAAAATTTCAGGGCCTAAGCACTGCTTGCAGCAAAGTGCATTCAGCTTTACAGAGCTGAGGAAGCCATAAGATGTCTGGACTCCTGTGGTGAGTGGAGAAGAATAACAATTTCTGAAAGGTGATTTAGCTCTTAACAAAGCATCCTCTGGGAGCTTCTCAGCTCCTAATTAAAGTGGTTTAGAGTAGGTCCTTGCAGCTTGCCCTGACGGCACCAGGCACTGAGCCACTCAACATCTGAAAAGGGAACATGGAGTAACATGAGATTTGTTCTTCATGTGGTGTCGCTGAAAACATTGTTGAAGCTGAAACTTTCTGGTTTTACAACCACACTCTCTTAGCTAGTCTGAGCACCAGACATGTAGGACAAGGTAGACATAGGAAAGAAACTGTCCTGCTTCCTATTGAACTCACCCCAGCAAACAACCTTTCTCCTTGATTCCCCTTTCCACAGTGCTCCAGACCATGCCATGAAGAACCTTCTCCTGCCTCTCTCATCCCACACAAGAACCTATGGAGGGGCAGGGCTATCACCTAGAGCTAAAGCTTGGAGAAAATGTTCAAAGTCCTAAATGCCTTAAGAGGCTAAACTGGAGTTTTTACACATGGCTTTGAACCAGAACTTTAAAAGCATGCAGGACAGGCTGAATAGAATCTGCTTGAGTTTTTAAAACATCTGAAGTCTGAATAGGTATTGAAATCAGTGAGTATTAGGTACTGCAACAATTCTTGAATTCTAAGGTGATGTCAACCTTTACTTGTCTTGAAGCCTAAAAATTGAGCAGGGCATTTACAAAGACAGCTTTAAGAACCTATGGTCTCTGGCAACCCTTTGGGTTTGCTTTCACTCAGTTGAGGGAGGTTGGCAGGAGTCTCTCTCTGTGCCCTTTCAGTGCTCCCCTTTGTCCAGAAACTTCAGAAGAAACTTAGTATAAGTAACCATTACTGTGTCCCACGTTTGTTAAAGCGCCATCAGAGTAGACTTTGATGAGACATTGACTCTCTCTTGCTGAAAAGAAAATTTAAGTTTCTGAAAGCCCTTTTGAAAGCATTACTCTTGGCTCCTGCAGAGCCTCAGAAACTGTCAGATTGACACTTTACTTATTATTTTTCTTTCTACTTACACCAATATTTCTGAAAAGAATCAGGGCACACAAAGGCTGCAGACTCCCTGAGGCCTCTTTGGAATTGCCACAGCTTTTATATGTCAAATGGACTCTTTCGCTTTATTAAACCTTGCTTCAAACACAGAAAACCTCAAGACATGCTGTAAACACTAATTAAAATTAAAGAAATTAAGTTCTACAAGTAGACACAAACTGATATAGAAAATAATCCTTTCAAAAGAGCAAGTCAAATTGTTCAGAGCAAAAATAGTAGGATGTTGCATCTTTTAGTTAAACAAATTGCAACATATTTTGTAGCAGACTCCAGACTTCAGGTCAGGAGCACAAACTGAATACAAACTGCACATGTTTATTGTCCTATATGCAATAAGCTACTGTGGTGTTCCAAAGGTTGCATGGGCATATATTACTAAAGTTCTCTGATACCCTCTTTTTCTCTGGTATCTTAAATATCCTTCTAAATCTTACTTTAAATCAAAATATTATTCCTTAAGGCAAAAGCTTTAAGTATTGTTTTTCACATATTACTGACTTACTATGTATAGACACTCAGTATCATTTTGGTTGGTGCCTTTTGATTAACAGCAACTTATTCCAAACCTTTCTATGCATTCAAGTGCTTTAAGTATGATTTTATTTAATCATAGAATCTTTTAGTTTGGAAAAGACCCTTGGGATCATCAAGTCCAACCATCTGCCCCACTCTACAAAATTCTCCCCTACACCAATCCCCTAATCTTGGCATGTCCAGCACACTAACTCAGTACTGTTAGCAACATGATCCTTTTCCTATATGAAAAGTTGCATACGTATCTAGGGGCAATTACTAGAGTTTTTTTAGCTCTATTCAGGCCGATATTCATTCACTTGCAAAATAGCTCTACAAAGCAGTTAGAGGAAGTAATATCCCGTCCCCACCATTCCCACTGCTTATAGAGAGAAAAGAAATTATATTTCAAGGTCAAAATTTGCAAACAGGCCTCTCTCCTTGTGGAAGTACAGATGCAGTCAGCAAAACCACACCTTTTCAAATCCCTTTAAGAAACGGCAGGGTAAGCTACGTTCAGGAAGACTAAACAGGCATCTCATGTCATTAAAAGATGCTGAAGAATGATACACACTAACACTCTGATTATCTTGTCGTGAAGCATAAGGTCTGAGGCCAATAGCCTAGAAACACTAGGGACAGAGAACCAAATCTTTAGCAGCATCTAAATTTTCATGTCCTCCCTGATCTCTGTTAGAAAGAAGGCAGCTCTGCCCTGTGTTTTGAAAAAAGGAAATGGAATTTGGCTTTCTGCCAGGTATTTTTCACAAAAACCCATTCACAGCTTCTCAGTTGTCTCACCCTCCCCTTTCTTATAAACTAAGCATCAGCATTTTCTTTCCCATTCCAAGCAAAACAATATTTTTACAGCAAGAGAGAGACTGTAAATCACCTTGGGGTTTGTATTCAATTTCTTCTTGGTTTAGAATAGACATACTGGTTTTTATTTTCCTTCCTTCCTTGCTTGCTTCCCCCTAGTATGGTTGTGAAGATGATTTATTATCTCAATGGTATCATAGAACTCATGTGAGATAAATATACCAAAACGAAGACTATTTTTACATTCTCTCCAATTGTCCACTCATTAACAGGTTTGACCACCAAATGAACTGCCATGACAAGAATGAGTCCTACTTCTTTTTTTTTTTTTTTTTTAATCTGGTTTAGGGAACTAGGAATAATTCACCCTCCATGTTGAAGCACTTCAAAATTCAGGCTCAAATCATACCGAGAACACAACAGAGGAATACCTGTTCATTCATAAATTTTTACTACTGATGAGAGCAACGAAAAATATTTCTAAATGTGCAAGCAGGGGGCAGTGTAACGCTGATTTTCACCAAACAGTTCTATTAAAAAGAAAGAAAAAGCTCTGAAAAGAACCGGTAATCTCGGTTCTGGCTGTATTTCATTTTTCCCTAGTGCTGCACCCTTTTCATTGCTCACTTCTTAGTTATTTCAAGACAAGAAAAAGCGTGGAGAGAAGGACTCTTGACGACTGTCAGACCAAATAAGCTGCAACAGGCATGATACAGTGTCCTGTATTTACACCTCTCATTTTTTCCTCATTTCACCTTCACCACACCTTTTGCAGGAAAAACCAAACCTTTAAAAAAATTCAACAACAACAAACAACAACAAAACCCAACAGCGTGGCTCCAAACCATGTGGCCGGGAATGAAGAAGCCCTTCAAGGTACACCGAGACCGAGCATGTTTACACAAATTCCAAGGGCGGAAAGCCAAACCAATTACACGCGCAGCCACCCACCTCACTCAAGCCAGCCCGTAGCCGGGCTTGGAGGGGACCGAGTCGCACCGAGCCACCTCTAACCCCAGCAAAACTTCCCAGTGCGTGACTAGGGACTCAGTTTGAGCTCAAACCCCGCTGTTTGAGCCGGGGCACTTCTGGGAGGAGCGGAAAGGAGACTTAGCTCTGGAATAGACAGAACCGCTCCCCGCGGGAGCAGCCGCTTACATGTGCGCGTCGGGGCCGGGGCCGCTTCACTCCAGAGGCGCGGGGCGGGCGCGGCCCCCCATGGCGCTACGGCGGGCGCTGTCCCCGGTGCTGAAGCGTCGCTGTCCCCGGTGCTGAAGCCTCGCTCAGCGCGGCCGGACGGGGCGGGCGCTGTCCTCGGTGCTGCAGCAGCCGCCGCCGGCGCGGTCGAGGCGGCGTCTCATCCTTATCCCCTCCGCGTCGCCGGGGCAGAGCTGCCCGGGAGCGCCGGGGATTCGCTTCCTAGAGGAAGAGCCTGCTGCGAGGTTGGCATGTGAGTTTGCGTTGTCCTCCTCCCCGTGTTCCCTCCCCCTCTTCTCCACGCCGTCGTCCTCCTGTAGGTGTGGATTTGATGGGGTTTTTTTGTTGGGTTTTTTTTTTTTTTCGGCGCGCCCCCTTCCTGTCCGGAGGTGGGGGAGTGCCCCTGAGCCCTCCTAAGGGCTGCCCCAGAGCAGGCGTGGCGAGGGAGCTTTCCCGGAGACGGCAGGGTTGCCTGCAGGCAGCTCGGCGGGGCGGGGGGGCTCCGTCGGGGGCTCTCCCCCTCATAAACCTCATCCGGCTGTGCCGCCCCTCCGCTGGGAGTGGTTAGCGCCACTTTTCCCCGTCCGCTCTACCCAGGTTGAGATGGTTTTCTGCCTTCCCTAGGAGACCTTGTCTCTTAGGGGGTGGCCAAGGAGGGAAGTGGATAGTGGAGGGGGGAGAAATGAAACCAACACGCAAAATAATCAGCCAATAAATCAATCCCCGCTCTTGCTTGCCAGAGGAGAGCCACCAGAATATCAGCTTCAAACTGCAGCTGACAGCATCGGTGCACCCTTCTGCACTCTGTCCCAAGTAGAAAAGGTAGGTTGTTCTTCCTGGGACACCACACAACCCCTCACGCTCTCCTGCCTCCCACATAGCTCCAGCCACAACTGGTTCTGCAAGCCTATGACCTTCCCCGTCCTTCCCCATATTTGCAACTCCTCTCCCCACCCATTCTTCCTTACCTGGATATGGGGATCCCAGCCACATTACGAAGCCCACTGCAATTACCAAATAACACCATCTCACCTGGTGTGTCGTCAGGAGTTTAAGCCTGGAGAAAACACTCTGCTTGAAGTGGTGACAGTGGGAGGCAGACCAGGGCTCCCTGAGGAACACAAACAAGAGGCAGGATGTTGATTCTTCCCCAAGTTCTCCCTCTCCCACTCCTTCACAATGCTGGGTGAAGTGAAGGCATTGATTAAGAGGAGATTTCTCACCAACGTTCAGTCTCAAATTCGTGCAATCAGCTTGGCTGAAGGGGTTATTTGATGGAAACACCTAAGTGAAACGATGGGTGCAGACACTGAACATTTTAGCAGGAATAATGAGAGCTTGGGGTGGCCTCTGTAGTAGCAGTATAAGAGCATCCCAGACCATGCCTTTCAGAAACCTTTAAAGATAGCTGGTGCAGGGCTTTCATCCCACATCCCCAGGCAGCTAAATTACCTTCACCAGCCTGAACTGTACTCACAATTGTGAGTCCAGTGAGCCTTGTTCTAAGAGGTTCTACGTCTTGGATAAGAGGGAAAATGGATTAACCTCTACCAATTGTGGGAGGCACCCATACCTGTAGGATTCACTCCACTTTGTTTTTACAGTCTTCCTGTGCTCATGCCTCCTGCCCACTAAAATGCACTGATTGTTTTGTTCTTGCCCCCATTTATGGATTCTTGGAATTCACTGAGAAAATGAGGAGGGCCTATATGGGTAAACATATGAGAAAGTTGTGGATGTTACCTGGCTCAGGGGAGAGAAGCATTCTGTGGAGAAAGATAACCTGTGAAAATAAAAAAAAAAAAAAAAAAAAAGGGGGGGGGGGGAGGAAGAGAGACTTCACACCTATACATTCACTTATGCTGTTGAAATGAACTTGAAATGATATATCACTGCACAGACACAAATACCTGCTTTAGGTAGATTGGGGGTAAGAGCAACAAGCAACCCCTCCCTTTTGCTTTTGGAACATGTTTTCTCTAAGCAAAAAAATAGCTCTCTAAGTGTCTTGGTATTTGTCTGGACCTTGCTCCTTCAGGTTTTTATTTTCTGCCATTCAATACTTGTCATTATAACAAACTAATTAAGAATCATGTATGTTTACAGGCCCCTTCATTAGAAGTATGTGTTACATTTCCTTTCTAAGGCTTGGGAAAATCTATAGTCTTTTATTATCAATGCACAATATTCAAACTACTGTTGTAGGTTTCTGGTGAGGTACATTTCAGAATCAGTGGAAACACACAGCTACAGAATGAAGAAATCTTGCACCTGGCTCTCTTAAAAGGCATTTATCACAAGGTTCTGAACTTCTACAAGTTGCTTTTCATCTTGATTAGCTTTGCATTTTGCTATTGCAACAGTTTCACATGAAAAGACTGTGCTGAGAAATCTATTTCTAATATTATACAAAACCCTTCTGACTAAAGTCTTATTGACTAAAGAATTACAGAAACCTTTTTATTTTCCCCTGCACATCATCAACTGTTTGCATTGTTGTACACTGTACCAAATATGTCCTTACCTCACTGGGGACAAGAACAACGGTTGTTTGAAAGAATGGAGTTGTTATTTGTTTCATCTCACCTGTATCTTTAAAGCAAAACAAAACACAAAGTAAATGTTGCATCTCACCAAAACCAAGAAAGCACACACACTTCTCTGCAGGAATAAAAATGTGGAAATAATTAAGCAATTTTAGAAGTCGTGGAATTATGTAGTCATGACATTGAATGAATGAATGAAATATGAAGACTTCAGATTCCTCTCAAGGTTTTTAATTTTGAAAGCTTTTGAGTTCATATTGAGCTCAGTATTCTTTATTGGCAAATATTATCGTATTCCCAGACATATAGCAGAAAGCAAATTCTATGAGAAAGCATTAAAATGAATGTAAAGTTCTACTTTTGCTTTGTTCTACTTGTTCACATCTGACGTTTCAGACAGTTATCCATATGCCAGCAAAAAAGACTGAAGAAATATTTTCAGGGGAAAGAGCTTAAGTGAAATGGAACAAAAAGATTTGGAAATCATGGTAATAAACTTGTGATTCATTTTCAGAGTAGTTAATTCTCCAGTAGCTCAAAAGAGTCATCTCTGCTGTCTCTTAACCATTTCCACTGCTCAACCCCTTTACTGCTGCCACAACCAGAACAAACCAGGCCAAGTGCAAGGTCCTGCGTGTGGGTCAGGGCAATCCCAAGTACAGGCTGGGTGGAGAATGGAGTGATAGCAGCCCTGAGTAGAAGGACTTGGGGGTATCGGTGGATGAGAAGCAATGTGCACTCGCAGCCCAGAAAGCCAAACACATGCTGGGCTGCATCAAAAGAAGTATGACCAGCAGGGCAAGGGAGGGGATTCTGCCTCTCTGCTCTGCTCTTGTGAGACCTCACCTGAAGTACTACATCCAGCTCTGTGATCTCCAACAGAAGTACATGGACCTGTTGGGTCAAGTCCAGAGGAGGGCCAAGAGGATGATCAGAAGCTGGAGCACCTCTACTATGAAGAGAGACTCAGAGAGTTGGGATTGTTCAGCTGGAGAAGAGAAGGCTCCAGGGGGACCTTATAGCCCCTTCCAGTACCTAAAGGGAGCCAGCAGGAAAGATGGGGAAGGGACTGTTTATCAAGGAGTGTAGTGATACATTATTTCCCACCAAGCCACAAAGAACTAGCTGTACCAATGTCCTACTACTCATAACTAGATATTAGCACATAGGCCTACCTTGCATAATCTTAAAAAAATCAAGAGGATAATTACAACATATATGGCATGTATTTGTAATTATTTCTGGAATCGCACCAACCTGAACCAGCTCTGTCCCAGGCACAAAAGGCAAAATATTGCTTTACATCTTTATATTACTTTTACTATCTCATGAATTTTCCATTCTCCAGAGCTATTGGTTGTGATGATTGGCAGCTTACAAGGGTATCTATGAATAGTAACCCCGTTGGCTGTACACTATAATCTAATATCTTTCCCTATGAAAAAAGGGAAATAAATGCCAAAGTGTCCTCATGTTAGAAAACATAAGTGGAATACATTTTGATTACTCACTCTCAGTCTAGCTGTGAACTGTTATATTTTAAGATGGTTTTATTCACTTCAGTGATATTTTTGGGGTCTTTTAACTACTACTCTTACTGACCTAACTACTTCAGGATAACTTTACTAAGACCAGCAGCAATCTACCCCCAACAAAGATAAATTTGATCATAAGTAATTGATATCCCTCAGGTAAAAAAAGCAGCAGGGGAACAAAAGTGATGGGCTGATTTAAGATACTACCAGCAGTAGGATTGGTCTGACAAGTGCCTAGTTCTTTTAACCCATTTTATTTCAAGAACAATTTATATGATAATCAGATCTGGTGCAATTTTTTCCCCATTAAAAGTAAATGATCCTTACATGTCAAAAAAGAAGCCTTCTGTTAATAAATTGGACAGTTAACATTTGAATCAGAAGAAACTCTGCAATAAAAATAAGTGTGTTAAATTTCTTATTGAACCTCATTCCCATTATAGATTAAAGTTATAAATATGGAAAAAAAATTATTTACAAGTTCAAAAGCTAGGGAAAGGTAAGCTGGAAAGGGGAATTCTACTCCTTTGTTTTAATAAGCATAATCTATGCCCTTTTGTATATTACACTCATTTGCTTGTAAAAGTCACGTCTAGGTTGAAGTCAGAGTGTATGTTTTCCTCTCACAATAACTTCCCATCTTAGCATTTCTACACGTGTTCGGAATTGCTCCTATCCCAATTAAATATTACTCCCTCCAGAACTATCACGTAACAGGAAGGATTTGGAAGGATTTAGTAAAGATTTTTTTTCTTGAGGAAGATATAGAATCTGAAGACCAATTGGAGAATATCTGTCTCCGGTATAAAAAAAAATGAATATTTATTTTGTGTCCAGGTGCAGTTAATTATCTGTTTCATTAGTTTATTTCCCTCTTAGACATTCTCAGTTTTTATATAGCATTCTATTAATTTTTTGTGCCTCTGTTCACAGTATTGTAAATTGGCATAATTTCAAGGAAGAAAAGGATTTTATTCTAATTGCATAGCCAAGATTTTTTACATTTGTTAATGTCAAATCCTCCTTTACTTTGTGAAATGAAATAACTACCTATGGGAAATGAACTTCACAATGTACAAAATTGCATACAATTGTGCGATTACTACAGAGAGAATTCAGAGTAATCATGTGATTTTCCCTTATTTTTCTTTCCTTACAAGTATTCCCATGGACAAGATTATTCATAAGACCATTCCCTACTATGTTTTACATACAGAAAAATAAACATAAGAATTATTGCTATATCATTTTCATGATAATACACACAATGAACAGCTGAAATAATAGCCCTGAAAAAGAAGAATGTGGGTTTTGTTGTTTGG
Organism: Gallinago jamesoni; assembly: GCA_025769975.1. Classification (NCBI taxonomy): domain Eukaryota; kingdom Metazoa; phylum Chordata; class Aves; order Charadriiformes; family Scolopacidae; genus Gallinago; species Gallinago jamesoni. Next base: position 43,573,955 of record JAOQGH010000051.1, read on the forward strand.
ATTCAAAAAATCTCTCTATAGAGAATATTTAAGAGGGGAAAAAAATGCATAAAATAAAACCAGATATTCCATGTTAGAATTTCCATAATGGGAAATTATCTTTCTAGGAAAAGTTTTCTTGCAAAACAAAAATAGAAAATTACAAAAATCACAACTGATTTTTTACATGTCATTAATTACAGGTCAAAGAGACATTTTTTCTTTTGTGATAGTAAGATACTTTATACCTACTGTCACTATCTGATTCTAGAGTGCAATCTGTAAATATGACATAATTTTAAAGTGGAAAAATGCAAAACATCAATGTTATAGTATGTTTTTAAAAAAATACTCAAGCATATTTTAAAGAAATAGCCAGCTCATGGAAAATATTCTCTCAACACTAAATTTTCAGTACTGGTTCAAATGTTGACACAAACATGTTCTTTGACTTGAACCCCTCAGAAACTGTTTTTGTACTGGAAACCATACACAATGTAGGACAGATGATCTGCTTCATTCAATCTTACCTTAATTCAGAAAAGCCTTAGGTAACACCCCAAACTACAAAATGAAAAAGCTTAGCCCTTGAAATCAGGGTTTCCATTAAATTTTCACTTTAGTACTTGAAAACACAGAGGGCGCAGACTGTATTGGTGACAGCTAAGTTAGTACACTTTGGCACCAATTCCATGAACTTTTGTAGTTGGAAGCCCATGTGTCCTAAAGCATCCTGCTATGTGTCCTGGGCCTGAAAGATAACATCTGAAAATACTGCTGTGAATCTGGCTTGGTTTTGGCCTTTCTTCCTCTCTGGGGCATTATTGTAAACAGCGTTATCGCCAGACCAAGCTTGTCTAAAGCACATCCGCTTACGGATGCTGATGTGATGCCAGTACTTTCAGAGTTATCAGCTAAAGCAAGCTAGCTGAAGGTGAACTTTCCAGCAGTACTTAAAAAAACTTTAATCTCAAAAAAAAAAAAAAAAAAGTCATTTGAGGTATTTCAGAAGCAAGAAAGTTGTTAGAAACATTTCCAGAACTGTCAGTAACCAGTCAAAAGCAGTTGCTCTTGGAAATAGCACAGTGTGATCAGCAGTATCTGAGAGCAAGGCTGTCCCAGGGCCCTTTTTGGCTTCAAGACAGTGACATTGACGAAGAACCAGCTTATACACACATCAATCTCCGCAAGTGAAGGAAACGAGTCTCAAAATAACTAACAATTTCATAGAGGAGATTAAAGTCCCCCTCAGCAACCTCTAGAGTCAACAGGTAAAAAGGTTCAAATCTTGGGTTGGCAGATCTACCACTAAAAGCTAATGACAGTAAGATTGATTAAGTGCATCACATTTAGGCTGGAGAAATCCCATGCATTTTCAAAAATATTTGAAACAATATATCGACTCGTTGATTGAACAAAAGAGAAAATCAGCTCAGTTCAAAAAAACACTAGTAAATTCTTTGTCTGCAGTATGTTGAATGAAGTCAACAGGCTTCAGGCACTGTATTTATTTAATTCGTTCCTTCTGTCTTTGATCTTCCATCACAAACACTTTCATCTCTAATAATTTTTCTTTCCTTAGAATAAAATCCACAAAAGAAGGGCTATTCCATATAACATTGTATTACATCCAACATGCAGCTTAGATTTGTGGATCCCTCATCGAATTCTGCATTTCCATCACAGAAGAAAAGATGGAGAAAGAAAATATGAAACAACACAGGCTTTCTAGTGAGACTCTGCCAATGTCCTTCCACACTGGCTTTGTCAGGTTCACACTTGGATGCTGTGAGAACAGTAGAGAAGAAAAGCATCACCAACCTGCAGTATCTCCATCACTTTCTCCCAGAAGTTAAAACAGAGCTTCTCACTGGCATCCTTCTCAGCTTTTGTAGCTCAAAAACAAATAAACAAACAAATGAAAAAAAGATCTTGTGACTTATGTGCATGTGACTTAGCTCCTTTTAGAAAAATCTGTGCTAATGTCATCATTTTTGTGCTGTGAAATGTGACTGGTATACTAGAATCTCAGAAAAATCCCAGCTCTCAATAGTATTTGAGATACTTGCATCTAATGAACATAATAGTAATAAATATATATGCCAAAGTGGAACCTGCCTGTAGCTGAATCCCAGAAAAGCTGGGAAATTTCCTGCTTCTGGTTAATACAAAAGAGAAAACGAGGGGAGGGCTCCAAGTCCTCCGGGTATCCTCACTACAAAGTGGGCAGTTCACTTTGTCACTAACACTACCAGCGTGTCCACACATTAGTGCTAAAAAGGAATTGATAGCCTCTATGCAGTATTGAGGGCAGAACCTAAAGCAAATCCCAAGACAAACTGAATGAATAAAGTATTTTTCAAAACTTGAGAAATTCAGATTAATCTGTGTTACTATGGAGTGAACAAATAGCGTTGCCTTCTGGAAACCTTCACTTACGAGTGTACCGAGGTGGTAGGGGGGCTAAGGAGCTCACACTTTTGTTGAAAACAGTTTCAAAACATCCAAAAGACTCCTGTAAAATGTGGTAGTTCAGGGAAAGAATCAGAAATAACCTGAAATGTATTTGGGATGACTCAAAAGCTGAGGATTTATTTCATCCAACAATAATCCTCTAAAGAGTAAAAGCTCGGGCACCTTCTTTTGTCAATGGTCAGAAATTGTTTGAAGAAAACAGGCAATTTCTAGCCCTTCTGAAATACTTTAATAAAGAATATCCATGTCATGGCAGCTAGATTGTGAGCTTCAGATATGCCTAACAAGTCCTTACTTTCAGTGATAAAAAAATCAGCCTGAGAGACACTTTACATAGACAGATAGTTTTCTGGGTCTATTTTTCTTCCAAGGACAAGTTTATTTGTCCAGTAAGATAACACAAGGAAGGGATTACACGAGCATTCATCTGGAGATGAATTTAAATTGTTATCAGTACTAGATACATGATATCTGGCTTCCAACATTAAACTCTATTATATGCTCTAAGTGAAATACTACAGATAATAAATTCACATCAGATTTCTTTTTGAAGGCTACCAGTCAATTCCTTGCCTTTCTTAAGCACTTATTTCTAGTTTGACTATTGCCTTTGCTTTCCTCAGTCCTGGATAAGAGAAACTCAAGAAAGGAATAAACTTCTTCTTCTTCCTTTACCTCATTTTTTGAACTGAACACCAATACTTAAATTATATAAGATCTCTCTTATCACTCTCAATGCAGTCCCTGCTAAGTGAAGTGAGCTCAGAGATGGGAGTTTTAAGCTCACAGTGAGTTTCGATATTTGGATTAAGTTGCAACCTTAATCACAGTATCTTTCTCCTGTCCGTTGCAAACCAGGAGTGCACCCAACAATGGCATGCCCTGCAGTATTGAAATTACCATCTCTACTTCTCTCTCATCATTCACAGTTTCATCACGGATTCGATACAGACAATGTGCAGAAGGAACTTGAAGCACATATCCCAATGTGCCACAGGATACTGTCAGAGGTGGGAAGTGTAAGACTTGGCACAGGGTGTTATTTAACCCTAGCATAACACGACAGTCGAGAAACTATGTTGCACACTTCTGCTCAGGAATATTAAGCACGAAATTTTACACTTCTAAAAAGCCACGATCATTAGTAATCAGCCACACGCTGGTATCACTGGGGTTCTTGTTTGGTACCTGAGGAAATCAAAGGCAAATCGGCCTCTTAGCATGTGTTTAGCAGCCTGGGGGTGAAGGGGTTAAATACCGTGCAAATTCCTTCAACATCAGTTCAACAGGGGACCAATGTAATCCAAGTAATCCTAGGGCAGGGCAGGAATTGCAGTAAATCAGTGTGTATGCCAATTGACTTCAAATAAGTTTCTATTCCATTGCACTTACTACCCTGATATACTTTGTTTTCTTCATGTGCCTAGAGCACGTATTTCTTGCTGTTTGCTATTCCGGAAAATGAGCTTTTTGAATGACCCCCTCAGAGCATTTGAAATGCACTTTATTTTAAAGGCAGCAGCATTTGAGCATCCTTGAAACTGCATGCTTTGTTTCATGATAAAAACAAAATGTCAATACTGTCACCTTTGAGAGTCGGGGAAAATAGGTCTTTCATTCCACCATGTCAAGTACAGCAGTAATTCACTTAAAGTTATACTTGCCATGTCCTATTTTGCAAGGAAGGATGCAAGAAAAATCAGATTTATGAAAGAGACATACCGGTCATGCTACATTATTACCAGAAAACAGTAAAAACATTGCAGGCCTTTCAAACAACGCTGAAAGGCTTCGAAATCTCTCTGGCCTTTCACATTCTGCATTTCATGTCATATCTTTTGTGAATCTAATTTATGTGATAAATAATTCGTGCTTAAACCCTGATTTTTAATCATCAACTCTGATTTTCAATAGTCAACAGTGACATTTCAGAATCCTGCATGAGGTGACAGAGAGTTGAGTAACTTTGTTGTTCACAGGTTTAAAATATGCAAATATTTGTAGCAAAAGAGGTTTGAATATCACACTGAAAATATTTTTTTCAAACATTACTAAAATGTATTGCCTGCCAAGTATAAGGCAATATAATATATTACACACTGAGCCCAGATTGGTAATTCTTTCCAGAACATATCTGTGGTTATTTAATATCTCTGCCACATATAGCTTTCCCTGCTCTTCAGAAGGGGATGGTATCAGCAAAAGGACATAAATAGGAGAACATTTACTTCTTTTTTAACTAGACATTTATCTGGGGGAAAAAATTGTGATCATTGAAACAGCAGTGAAAGCAGGTTCTCTGTGTCCCTGCTTATTTTCTTTTCTTGTGCTGTTCAGCTTGGACTTAGAGATCAGATACACTATTTATTCTTCAAACTGTGCCAGAACTACACAAGTAGGTTAGCAGACCGATGCATATGTGTAAGAAAAGGAAAAAATGAAAAAGAAGATTCCTTTTACTCAAACACAGGCCAGGCAGATGACAATCTGACAACATACGCATTGGTTTGCTAGGGCAAACTTCTGAAATGACAGCTTTCTAAATTTCATTCATTGCTTTTAGCTGGTTTAGTTTGTGTTCCTCTAACCTGCATTTTCGTTTACTGTATATGAGCCTTCTGATTAGACACCAGGTTTTAATTTCTCCCAAAATTAAAGCAATGAGCCCAAAGAGCGTTATTTTTGGAGTTTCACACACTCCATACATTGCTCCACCCAAACCTGCTTCAATATGCTAGCCTGGGAGCATCCACATGTGTTCTTTTAAACAACCTTCAGATTGCATCTTAAGCAGATTTTGTCTCTTTCCTTTGTTCTTACAAACAAATGCTCTCCTGATCAACCCACACCAATTCCTTGGGAAGAACAGCCGTGGTAAGAATCCCCCTTTTCTCCCCAACCTGACCCTCCTGCTGACTGCATGACTGCACAGTTCATCCTCATTAATGTGAAGAGGTGACTTACCCATTAGAAATTGTACTGTTTGCCTCCCTCCTCTATTTACGGTTCAGGACAAGCTAGCAAGAAAAGTTATGAATGATGAGGTTTAATTAAGCTGCAACTCCATTAACTGAGATCCTCCAGGAATTACCCAGCCATCATTCACCCACAACAGGTCATCCTGCTGCATTTTCCACCTAGTGAAAGGAGCTTTCATTGATCCCTCACAAATCAGTTTGAGGTTTGCATGAGAAGCTTGCTGCCAGAGCAGGTGCCTACCTTCTTTCTGTGTCTTTTGGAGTGGGATTCATCTTGCCTAACTTTGGGGTTTTACAGAGCAGAGGATTTAATGACAATCTCTGCTGGACATATTGTCTCGTGCTTTGCTTAGATGACTCAAATCTGTTCTCAGCATACATATTTTTCTCCTGACAAGAAATTAATGTGAACAATTATTTCAGGTATAGCTATAGACTGTCTGAAAGAGTCTGAAAGGACAAATCCTACTTTTAGAGACTCAAGTTACTATTTATAAATTACCTAGACCCCTAACAGATGATGTTCAGCCTGAACACTTGCCACAAGATGACCGTCCTGCATGCATCCATCCAGCAAAACGTTCCTGGATTTGGAGAGTCAACAATTGCCTAATGGTAATCAGAAACAAATTTATTCACCAGATGTAGACATGACCCTCATTTTCCATAACTTCAGAATCTAGTCTCTGGGGGCTTTGGATCATTTCCAAAATTCTTTTGAAAAAAAGAACAAGATAATTCACAGTCTACCCATCCTATTGTCATCTTGACCCAAAAGAAGTCTGACAGCTCCTTTATGCCTTAGCTTTTGTTCCAGAATTTCAGATCAGTTTAGAAACCTTTCTTTCCCTGAAATATAGTAATCATCATCTCATACTAAATCTTTCTTTGTCCTGATACTGAACTTTAAACCTCAAACCGCCTTCAGTCCTTCTTGTTAAAGCCAAGTCAATGATCCATCATTTTTAAGTTCCTCCTTCAAGCCGAGTCAGAAAAATGGCTGTCTCAATTCTAGAAAAGTGAGACCCAACCAACTGTATGAGCAGAAAACCTTGCTATTCTAACTCTCCTTTTATTCAAACCAGTGACAACTCAGTATTTTGCAAAGCAACTGCCTGGGTTGACCTCTGCTATGTAAAAGAAGTATTTCGTGAAAAAATTGCGCAAATCTTATTACTGTGGATTTTGCACTTGCAGTTAGCAATAGACTATGGGTTTGCATTGCTTAATTAATAACACATGGTTGCTGATGTTTTTTCTATTATTATGGTTTCACGGTGGTGACTGAAATAATCAAATGGAAATCCTCTTTCCAATGACCATGTAAGCAAACAAGCAGGTTGGATTTTCCGGATCTTTACAAGTCTTGTTTATGCTTTGTCTGGAATCAGTAGAAGTTTTGTGACAAAGTCCCTGAGAATCAGTAAAGTTCCAAATGAAACCAGACTGATTTTCTTTTTTTTTAATCTTCTCATAAACATAAAACAACTGAGCATTATGGGAGTGGCACAGATTAACCTGGTGGTATAAAACACCTTGCGGTTTAGCACCCTCTAACGTGGCCAGTGTGTAAACAGGAGCCAAGGTTTTCTGGAGGTAAAAAAAATGGACCTATTTGTCTTGCTTTTGGAGTCATCCTCAGAGACCTGGATTGAACCATCATTTGGAAAACAACGTCAGCCACACCAGCAACAACTGTAAAAAGGCTGTTTTCATTAGTGGTATAATTTGGATGAGGCAACTGGGACTCATCCAAGTCTTTAAGAAAGGCTTTTCGTGGTACAAAGACAAAGTCTGCGGCTGAGACTTGTAAACTAGAACATTAAGTAAATCATCTTTCTATTATTAGTTTCATTCTTCTTTTTTTTTTTTTTTCTACTGCTTTAAGATGCACATATAAAGAACATTCCCTAAATTTTTGTTACACACATTCAGCCCACAACCAATTTTGAAAGCCTGATAAAAAGACCTTATCTCCCCAAGACACAGATAGACAGTGCTGTCAATAAGAGAGGATTCATGAATGCCATTTATCTTATAGTGTTCCTCTGAGAAACTTGGAAGGGCAAGAATGTGCATCTGAAAGAGATTTATCAAGGTGATAATGGGAGAGGAGAGAAATCTTTCTTTTTCAAAGTTCTAATGGAAATCTAACATTATTTCCTCCACCAGTTCTGAATTTTAAGAGGATTTTCAAGGGATAACGTGTGGGTTTGTCCATCTATTGCGGCACATAGGAAGCCCAGGGGACCATTTAGCAGTATCACAGGCTCAGTGGCACCAGGATATGACCAAAAGTCTAAAATAAACCTAAATCCACTAGGTATAAAGACCACTGAGCTTCCAGGGGTTCCCTTGAGGCTGATTATCCACGGCACTTCACGACAATGGGAATGATGCTCCTCCTGAAGCTTCCCTGTACATCTTTTTCTCATAAAGATGCTGAGTTGATAACTGGACACAGATTTATATATTTTGATTCACATTTCTGACTAGGGTGAATTTTTCAACATGTTCTTTAATGCTTATTTTGAAAGAGGCTAACCATAGTCAAAGAGTCTAATGCTTCCACTGCTAACAAGCTTCCATGGCAAGCTTTTGAAGGTAGCTCTGAGGGTCCTACTCAGGTTCACAGAGAGAAAATAAGTCACCTTTTAAAACTGGTTTTCTTTCAGGAAGAGAGAGTGTTTTTACCTAAACCAAACCTGAGTAATTTCTACAGAGGTCAGTATGGTCACTGTCCTTTCACTTTTCTTTCAGTATTCAGAAAGCGAGCTTTCTATCCTCTTCTCCAGCCTTCTGCTTTAACTATGAGAAGAGTTAGAACCTTTTGCCCCTGCTTACTTTGAATACAGAATTAAACAAGGAAGCTTTCACAGTTATGTTCAAGTTAATTTTTCAAATCATTCCATTCAGGCTGCAGAGAGAAATAACAAAGGAGAAATTTTTCTTTATAAAATGCAGAGATTATAAGATTGTTTCAGTATGTCAAAACCAAAGAAAAACAAGATTCAAAGGGAACTGTTTTTGCAGCATTGGCAAAATCCTTGTTGCATCAAATTTCAGTCTGTTCCTGTAAAAGTACCTGCAAAGCCAGTTCCTGTTTCTAAGCAGAAATGGCGAGTAAACATGTAACTTCCCTAACAGCTTGTCTGTGTACTTCATCTTGTTACGCAGCAAGGGGAATCCAAAACATCACCACTACAACCTCACTACTTCCTGAGGCCAAAATCAATGTACTTCAGTACCTGGTGTTTTGGCTACAGGATCAGCTCTTCAACCATAGTAAGTAAAATGGAGAGTCGACACCAGTAGACTCACCACGCTCTTTGAAGATGCTTAGGAAGACAAGGAGGTGGCTTGTAGGTACATCTAAAGCTCAGGTCTCCTTTTCCTTGTTTATCTGTAAATAAACACAGGGATGCAGTTTCCAGATACAGCAACGTGCTGGGTTTTTTTTTGCTTTAAATTGGTTTGCTAAAATGACCAGAAAGCAAATCCAACACTGGAGTATTTTTGGGAGATTGAAGGGAAAAGATACAGCTGCAGCCCCTTGTAAGCCTAATGGGAAAATAAATTTCATATGAAATGAGGAGTGGATAATTATGTGTTGCCTAAGAAAAAGAAAACTGTTCCCTCCTAGAGCTTATTTTGTTTTGAACTTAAGTGCTGCTGGTGAATTTCTGTCTATGCAAAGTGATTGGAACAGAGGAGAGCAGTCAGGAGAAGCTACACAAGAAGTGTACATACAGGAGCAAGCAAATGCTCCAGATGAATTAGGCTTTGTCATATTGAAATGTGGGTATTTTGGAGAAGGTGAAGTAGCTGTCTCATGGAAGAGAAAGCAGCATGACTGCTTAAAGAGGGATTTAGTGTGTTACATGTGAGTCAGTGGATTTCTGTTCCTTAAGAGAAAAAAAATCAAGTGCTTTAAAGGAAAAAATGCAGCCTGTGGTTTCCCAATCAACTTTCAAAAGATAAAACTATCAATCATAGAAGGACACAATGGTTCCTATAAACCAACAGCAATATCTACACAGGGAGATGAGGCAAAACTGCAGGAGGCTTCTTAATGGTTTGAAACCTAAGAGAAAAAACCCAACCAAACAGCAAAACAAAATGTCCCTTTTAAAATATCCCTTTGAAAACATGCAGAGATTGGAAGGAATATGAAATTCAGATTCCTCTTAAACTGTCATTATGGTGACAAGAGGATTTTTTTTCTAGGACGTGCTATCCTGCAGTCTGCTCTGGATGCAGTCAGAAGCATACAAGTCAGGCAGGGTTATAGTGAGGACAGAAACAAGCTGGCTCCAGGTATGAAAACCCTGAGGTAGCTCAGGGCAAAAACTGCATATAAATAGTTCAGCACCAGCCTGGATGTAAAACAAAGGAATTTCTTGGCTGAACAAAAAAATGAGGCAAGACACATAAAGACAAGAGAGACCAGTCACAGTAACTATGCAATGAGCGAAGAAATTTTTTACAAGGATTGCTGTGTTCATTTTAGGTCACTCTTTCTGAATTCGCAGTATCAAAGACTGATTGAAGTTGGAAAGGATCTTGGAAGGTCAGATAGTCCAACCTCCTAGTCAAGCAGGACCACCTAGAGCCAGTTACCCAGGACAATGTCCTGACAGCTTTTCAATATCTCCAAGGATGAAGACTCCACAAACTCTCTGGGCAACGTGTGCCAGCGCTCAGTCACCCTCATGGTAAAAAAGCATTTCCTATTGCATTACCAGCCACTTGTGGATGAAGGTTTAGCATTGGACATCTTTAATTCCACAGTGTGAAATATTACTTTCAGTCAACTCAACAAACATTTTTCTTCCAGAACATAGTCTTTGAATCTGCAAATCTCAGCAACATGCACCCCACCTATCTTTAACACTGGAAAGTGGGACCTGCTGATTTTAATTCTCTTTTAACCTTGGCTGAGCTGTTGTTCTTTAAAATGCTGCCACAGGCACTTAATTTCCCTCCCCATCATTACCAGTTGGTGCTGGTTTTGTGGCTGGGGGTTTTGTTGTTGGCGTTTTGGTTTTTTTTTTTGTTTGTTTGTTTGTTTTGTTTGTTTGTTTGTTTTTTTACGAGCTATTGTTTGGGCTTTTATTGTTATTAATTGTTTCTTCTTTTTTTGTGTTGTGGAAGGTAACAGCCACTTGACAGTGATTCATGGAAACCAACCCTGGTGACATCCTGACTGTACCACAGCAGGCAGAACATAGGCAGTGGCTGTGTCACTGTGAGGCTGGTGACACAGGTGGTCCAAGGCAAATATAAAAAGGGATGCTAGAACTGCCAATGCCCCAAGAGAAGCTTGCTCTCTCCTTTAACAAAATAAGCTTTCTTGTACAACGGACAAATGCAGCACAGGGTGAGGTTGCGTGTGAGGGCTTGTGCTTTAATGCAGAAGGAATATACTCCATGGCAGGCGCTTAACCTACATTTACAGCTGAAGAGGTAAAGCTGACCCACAGGGACTTGCATCCAACCTACCAACACAGAAACAGTGCTAGTCAAATGGACTGTCCCTTTCAGGATTATAAACTGAGCAGGAGCAGCTGCATGGGGACAGTTGTTTGTTTTTGGTTTTTTTCCTGCTGCCATACATAAGAAGCAAACAAGATCAATACTTAATTACCAAGGATTAGCTATAATTGATGATACCCATTATGTAAGATGAAGTTAGACAAGCCCACAACATTTTCCAGTGCAATACTTGCTCCTTAGTGACCAAAAAAAAGGGGTTTTTTCCACCCCCAATCTCATTTAAGCAATACCTGTCCCACTGTTCTCCTGGCTCCCAGCAAATGGATGAACTGCTCCAAGATACAATTACCGTTCAGAACTAAAAGATTTTTGCTCTATTTACAATTTTAAGGCAAGTTTATTTTCATAAATTCTAGACTTGTCTGTTTAGAGGTTTGACATTTTATTGACAGCCATACAAGTTAGGTTATGCAGATAGAACAGACACTGCCATTTTTAGGTATAATTAGCATTTCATTTCCTTTCAAACAATTTCCCCATCACATTGAGCACTGCCAGGGCAATGGGAATGTTCAAAAGAACACTCCACTGCAGCTTTATGCTATTTTTTTAAATAAGGACCACAGGAATTTCTGAACTAAGGTTTGGGTTTTTTTTTTAAGGTTGTATTTTTCTGTACAATGATGTTCTACCGAGTTAATACCAGGTAGCATATCTAAAGCTTTAGGAAGGGTAGAATTCTGTGTCTTTTTTTAGTGTTATTTAATTTCCCTCACAGACTTAAAAAGTTACCTTGTTAAAACTTTTCTTGCAGAACGGAAGTTTTCAGTGAATAATATAATAGAAAGGAGACCAGGAATCTCCCCGGCTTTTGCACAAATGACTGGGGATGATTTCTCATCGTCCCTGGTTCCTGGCTGTATACACACAGCAGCCCCAATCACAGTCCTGGTGAGCTTCTGAGGGGCACGAAAGGGGTCCTGAACCTCTTATTAGACCCGTGTCAGGCTCCATTGGTATTTGGGTGAGATGCTGAAGAAAGGGATGAGGAACAGTGGGTCCATCAGGTCACAAATCCAACCTCAAGAGTCCAAATACCTCACACCTTAAGTGGACTATTACAGGCAATTTTTAGCCACATCTCCTGCTTTGAGAAACTTTCCAAGGGGAGTTGTGTTAAAACTGGTGAATGTCCATAAGAATTTTGGGAATTAGTCAGCGGTTCTCACTGCTTCCCCATTGACCCCTCCTCTGGGGGCTGAGGTCCTCTAGGCTCTGGCTGAAGACCAGACAGAAAATGACCCCTTCATGTCACAATGCTACATGATCATAACAGTGCTTTCTTAGTTACTTGGAGGCTCTCTGAAGACATTAAAAAAAAATAAAAAAATAAAAAAATAAAAATCAAACTGCCTGATTCCTGCTGAATCCTAGCCCAAAATTCACGATCCTCCAGACTTCTCAGCATGGCAAGAGAGACCAACATCTGACAGTAATTTACAAAGCTTCTCCCTGACAGGATTTAACTACAGTTTGAAACTGACATCAGCCTCTGCTTTAATAGACCCAATGTGTCATTTATGCTATTCTTGCTTCCCACCCATTTTCTGCAAAACATAAGGAATTTTCATTTCACTGTTCACTTCAGTGACAGCAGGAGAATGCCCCAAACAGAGTGTCTGGTGTGTGTCAGTCTAGTCATAGAGATAAATATACCAAGAAAAGCAGCCTGTAGACTTAGAGTCTGTAATAGTGGAATTTAATGCTTGCCAGGGGTACATTGCCATGCAGTGGAACTACAGGATCCTCACACTGTCACAATAACAGAAATAAGTTACAAGGAAAGAAAAACCCCAGTGGTATTTCCCATGCTAAAGGAAAGCTTCTAGAAAGTCATTGTGTGACCTTGGCTGTCCTTTGCAGAGCATCTTATAGAACAACTACAGGAAAAGAAATAATAAAGAAAAAGAACAAAAGTTTATGGCCTCTAATCATATTATTTTTTCCTTTGAAATGCATTAACCACTTTGCAATTTAGATTTGTCTGGTCATGCTTTCAGTAGAACAGATCTGAGTGGCAGCTGTCCCCTTGCAAATAGAAGCATCCACATCTGATACAACAGGACACTTTTGAATACCCTGTACGTAGAGGACAAGATTCCTTGAGACATGCTCTGTACTCACTGTCACTTGGCAGGAAGTTTAAAGGGTTTGTTTGCAGAGCAACCAGTTACTTTCTACTTAAACAGTACTATTGACTGATCATGTGCTATTATTTATGCGTGTCTCAACCTGACCATCAATGGAAAGAAGTTTCAAAGAGACAATTTAATAATACTTAAAGAGCAAGAGTTCATGCACCCCAACTGTATTGTTTTAAGTTGAAAAGTGAACTGTGAAAGTTGCTAGCAGCAGGGGTTTGATTTTCATGGTAATCAGATGTATACAACAGGATTTTACTTGTGTAAGATATTACCTGTAGGATTGTGGTTTCTGAGCTTTTTAAATGCCTGATACCCACGTAGTCATCCTTAAACAAAAGGAAAAATAATAATCTAATTACTCTCATGCTTTCCTGTCACCTTGAGATAAATATCAAAATTCAACTAATCTCTAAGGCAACCTGACTGAGCCAGAAAGAAGCAGGAAAAAAGAAAAAAAAAAAAAAAAGAGACAATTGGGCAACCATTCATAATTATTGAAAGCATAAAAAAGATTAATTTTCTGTATAATCAAATACCCACATAAGCATCCATTTCTACTATTGCAGTCCAATAAAAGTAAATTAAACGGTGTTAGAATAGATGGCTTTTCCCTGTGAGACAGATAACAGCCACAAACGAGGCTATGAAATTAATCAAACTAACTATGAGTGCAGTTGACACTGTTTACAGAGAGCAGGAAAACCCAGAAGCCACATGGGAACAGATTATGCAACAGTAATTGAAAAAAAACCAAAAACCAGCAAACTTCACTCCTCTTAGGCTAAAAAGAAAGCTTTCATTTTCTTCTTTATTTTTTTTCTGAGTCTTAAAAGATTAGGAATGATAATGTAAGCCAGTGGCAGCCAAAGAAAAGAGAAAAAAAAAAAAATCTCTCGTGATGGGAAAGTTTCAAACATTGCCAAATCTCAGTCAGCTCCTTATACAAAAGCATTTTTAATGCAGGCTGTTTCTTTGGGCTGCGCTGCCAGATGAGTCACTGATGGATGGAGGAGTTTGTAGTGCAGCAGACATGAAAACTGTTCCTTATTATAAACCAATATAGGAAATTGCATATGGGAAAACTATATATAAAGACAAACACACAAAATGAGTTTAATGAAGCTGTTCCTGCAATCTCCCTTCAGCCTCCCCAGACACAGACATTTCCTTGTTCCTCCCAGCATCACACAGACACACTGACACAGCCAGCAACAGAAACACACTTTCGGGGCTCCACTCGAAGGAGGAGACTTTCCTTTCTTCAATTTTTTTTTAATTTTTCTGCCTTAATTTCTATTCAATCTGTATATGAAAGGAGACAGGGACCTTCAGTTCAAAGGTCCCTGTCCAAAACCAGGCTGGACTACAAGTCTTGCACAAAATATGGCACTGCCTTAAGGCATTTACTGAACACATTGCTTGACTTTGAAAATCAGTGCTCTCACATTGGAAGTTAACCATTCTTGAACCAGTTTGTCCAAAAAGGCTTAAACTTGTTGTGTGGCCCAGTCAGCTATTCATTGAGTCCATAAAAAAAAAAATCATATCTAAGTTTTAGTCAAGTCAACAACCCTTGAATTAAAAACTCAGGGTTCACTTTGGATTTCAGTTCAAGGTCCATCCCTGCAAGGAAGCTGAAGAAGCAGGTGGCAGCAAGGATTTGTGTCTCTAATAAGCACTATCTGCTGCCCAGAGGAGCAGACAGTGGTTCCTACAGCTCTTGACCTGAGAGCAGAGGACTTGAGAGCCCGATTCCTCTTTGGGATGAGGGCAGTGATGGTGCCCTACAGAGCTGGCACATCAGTCCAAGTCCTTGTATGTGGGAAGAACGGCACCTGCTTGGGGGCAGGAACCTGAGGACTTCGGCCAAAGCAATGTACTTGGTTAAGCTTGTGGAAAATTAGGGACTTGTGACTCCAGACTTTGGTAATCTAGGCAATCCTTTTCCAAGTATCTGTCCTCAATATTGGCTCAATAAAATGCCCTGCAAAGTGCCCAGGAGGAGCAGTTGTCAGTGGAAGAGCCAAGACCTGATAGAAAGCCTGGTAAAGAGATGAAAGATGAGAGCTGCTGCTGACTACTTCTGCCAGCCTACTGCTGGGACTCCAGACAGGAACAGAGAAACAGGATCACTTAGACATCCAGACATTTTAAGATGTTAAAATAAGATAAAGACTATCAGTATTTTTGCTCTTATTTTCAGGACTTGGCCTCTGTGCAAAGTTAGTTGACCTAATGTAAAAGAGCAGGGCTACGTCTTGTTTTCTGTTCTCCCTGCCATGGGAATCAGGCGCAGCAAAGGCACAAGGGATCTCCTTGAGGTTCTCTCAAGGCATCTCAAATGACCTCAGAGATCTGCTACAAGAGTATTGCTTGTATTTTGACTAGGTAAGGCTAGGCTGATTAATCTTTTTAGGGAACCTTTAAGTTATAGAAAATACACAGCCTTCGCTTACCCCTTCCAAGACCTCTAATACAGAAGAGACTCTGGCAAGACTGTTCTAGCTGTCTTACAAAAGCAACAGCAAGAGCTGAAGCTGAAATTACGAGCCAAGTAAAAACATAAATATATTTATGCAACACCAAAATACATGTTTCTCCTTAAATTGTTAATTCTCTCCCTTGCCATATTGGAAGCTAACCCTGAATCCAATAAAGCAAAACATCTCACAGTAAATTACTTGCAGGTGAAAGAATCTAATCCAATTTTTTTTTCCGGCCCAACACAAGTTAATAAACAAAACAGCTACATGAAGTAATAAAGAGAAAATATTTCTAATTTATGCAATGTTACAAAAGCTACGTCCATCAAGTTACTCTGGGGAAATGGACTGTAGTAATTGATTCCCTTTAAATATAGCCAAGGAGGAAATTAAAACTGCCTTAAAATAGAAATTGAAACCCTCACTATAAAAATATATTGCTGAACGACAGTGTCCAGATCCACAAAAAACCTGTCCAAGTCCCTGTGAGATAAATGTAAGAATGACTCATCCAAACTATTTCATAAAAGTATATGTTAGAAGAACAGCTCTTTAGGACAAATGTGAGAAAATCACAGCATTATATAGCTGCCACCCTTACATGCACTTCTGAACATTCAAGGTGTCATACGCATCTCTCTTTCTTTAAGAGATTAATATTGCCTTAGTACAACATATTACTTGAAGTATTTTTGATACTTGACTAACAGGATGGAGACATTCTCCCAGTCACAACCTGACTCTGGCAAAGGGAGAAATAGAAGTCAGACTTTACACATAACCTTCACATTAGCAGAGTTTCCCATAGCTAAATAGAATGAGCTGATCCTTCTCAAGGGCACCAAAGCTTTCAGCTGCATTTTGAAATGCATGGCATGAGCCCTCAGCAAGAACTGCTTCACTCTACAGGTCTGCCTTTGCAGACCTCGCTGCATGCTAAGGTAGACACAGAAACCCTTCCCAAGCCAGAGGGAAAGACCTAATGTGGAAAGGGAGGGGAAAAAAAAAATAAAAAAAAAGGAAGAAAAAGCAACTGTGAGAAAGTTACTATCCATTTCTCATCCATTGTCTCATACCATGAGATCCCTGCTGCAAAAGAATGGTGGGATTTTTTGGGGGACACGTTGTTTTACATTAAAATCGAGAGGCATCATAGGAAAGACTTGTAGGCAATAGTGTTATACGTCCCAGGTAGTTGGAATAGTTTTGCAACAAACTCTTACACAAGTAAAAGTAGAGAGAGATAATATCATGGCATTAAAGAAGAGAGAACTAGAGAATGGGAGAATGAAAGAACAAGAAAATAAAAATTATCCATATGTTTGCCTTTTATGTACACAAACTAAAGTCAGCTATTTAAGATAGTCAGTTATTCAAGATAACTTTTGGGTAATGTTCCTAGAAGGGTGACTAGAACTGTATTTTCCTGATCATTAAGCATTTGAACTGGCACACTGGTAGGCAGAAAGTTGAACCAATACTCAGGAATGAGAAAATTAAGTTGGTTAATTGCTATTTTCCTTTCCTAACACAGCATGGGACAACTCTGCAGAAGTACCCCCGTTCAGGCTATCAGTGCCTTTCAGAGGGGTTTACTTCTGTCTGACTCTACCTTCTGGGAAACTCACTCATCCAACACTGTGCAGTTAACACAGCTTTAAAGGATCCACAACCCCTCCCTCCATCGTCTGTGTGTCAAATTTCAAAAGACACATCACCATCTCACTTACCATCCCTCTTCCTTACCTAACTCCTCAAAAATTTGCTAAACCACCTAATTGTTTATTCTCAAACCACCAATTTTTCCCCCCTCTTAAGAAGTCTTGATAGGAGTCAGTCTATTGGTGTGTGAAGATCAACCCCTATCATGCTGACAAATATCTTCTTATTACCTTGTTTACTCTCATCTGCCCGTCAGCATCCATCACATCCAGCTCTCATGTGCTTAGACTAAAACGTTTTTCAGCAGTTGTTAACTTTTTCTGTTCAAGAGACCAGTGCATCTCTGAATTTTAGTTCTTCCCCTTCCCAAAAGGGTCAGGCAAGCCCATAGTAGGCCAAATAAATTGACTTTAGTTGCTTTCATTAGAAAAGGGACCAAATAGCTTTGATTCAGCATTTTCTTAATTAAGGACTAGAGAAACAAGATAAGAAAAATGCAAGAAAAATTGCGAAATTATTTATATTAAATATGGCTGGATTTTATCATCAGATAGCAAAATGTATCAACTTAGGTTGAAAACAGAAGAGATGAAGCGTGTGAGAACGTGGTCTGGGTTAACGCTGATGGGCTCAAACCTGTGGGACACTTTGTCATCCCAGTGCTACACACAACTGGCAAATACAGGCCATGCATCACCCACAAAGCTACATTTTCATGCACATGCATTTTCCCTTGATCCTTTACCTACAGTACGCAATTAACATTTCAAATGAGACAAAGCATTATCATTTTGATAGGGCGGCTAGATAAAATGGATAAAATATGTATTTTAATTCTAGGTTTTGCTCAAGTTATGTTTTTATTCATGACTTGTATTTTTTAATTACTTCTCAATCCCTGGAGTTTACCAGCTGGAAATTTGAGGGTATATCTTTAAAGGCAAAGAACTGAAATCCGTATACGCTCTACTGTATTATGTTTAAGATTCACAGTGAAGAAACGGTCAAACAAGAACCCTGATTGAAAAACAAAAGGCAGGAAAATACATATTCCCAAAAGAATAATAAAATATCCTAGGATTCCCTTTTAAAATGCCTAGAAATTCCCATCTCTACAGAGCCATAGGATGTTCTTATCACTGTCAGGTACAGGCTGCAGAGCTAAGTCAGTGCATTGCAGTTGTAGGTAGTACACAAAGATGTCAATTCTTTCCACATCCAATACCTCAGTACATCCAGCTATGAGACTGAGAAGCCCAGCATCTTAAAAAGTTTAGAATGCTCTTCTCATGAAGGTCCAGCAGAGAAAGACTTCTTCAATACTGAATTACTGAAACTGTATGCTGAAAACATGGATTTTTCAGTAGATGAGCCTAAAGCACAATCATGCAGGAAACATCTAATACCTATACTTAATCTGTTGGCTTCAGGTATACAGCTATAAATTTCTCATTAGAGTCCAAGATAAGCCCTTAGTAGTTACAATCAAAAGTAAATACAAAATACTAACCATAGAAATCAATTTAATTTTCCAACTAGTTATTATTTCCACACTTCACTATGAGCTGTTTCGAGTGATGAATAAGATTCTCGCTTCACCTCCCCAGTAGTTAGTAGATCTGAATCTCTTCACAAGCTCCACAGACATAATTCATTTTATAAGAAAAGAAATAATAATACAAGCAATAGAACCATTAGATGAGAAAAAGAACATTATAATTACTGTCAACAACACAGATATTCTTCATATGGTAAAGTCCTCTCAATTTCTCTATCTACAGAGAGCTATTTTTCATATTTTGCTTTTGAGAAAATATTGACTTGATTACATAAATGTAATGTTCATGTTTTACATATGCTTGTTTGGATTTTGAAGAGATGGAAAAAAGGGGAAGGCAAACAGCTTTGGGGGGAAAATATAGCTTGAGGCCTGGTTTTTCAAATACATCATCAAAAAGATTGTGGTAATGAGGAGAAGTGGGGGCAAAGAGGACAGTGGCTGGCAGAAAATTCTATCCATAAATCCCAACTTGCTCAAAACTTGCCTGGAATTTTAAGAGATATTTTAATGTGTTTGGTAAAAACAGGATTTTCATGTGACTTCTCCAGCTATATTAGCAGCAAATAGTTTCACTCAATATTGAAGATTTATCTGTGTGTTCATCAATTGAGTCTCTTCATAACATCGTGCTCGATTACTCCTGTCAGTGGTCTGTCTGTCTCCCACTTCTACCTCACATCTGCCACACAGAAGTTTCATAAACAAGCTAATAAGTGTAACAAGAAAAGACCATACTATGCCTCCATATTCGTGTATGATTTTGATCACACACAGTAGAATTTTTAGCTCCAAAGCTTATGGGGTTTTATAATCACCACAGATGATCTATTCAGCGCAGATGGAACTCCTTACTCAAAAGCAGAGAGGTCGTGCACACTGTCATAAAACTGAACCCCTGCAAAGTGTTTTTGGAAAAAGGATTCAAAAGCATTTTTGTCTTGCAACTGCTCCCTCACACATCTCTGCTTGCACCCTCTAGAGAAGACAGATTCACTGCAACAGGGCTGCCCTGACAGCTAGCTGCATGCTCCTGCCACACGCGTGAAAATTTAGAAAGAAACCAGTTCATATTCAAACAGCTTTTACAGATTGCATCTGGAATTATACCATCCAGGCCAAACAACTGGATTGTTCATTAAAATCATCTGCTTGCCACACACTTATCTTTGTGCTCGCAACAAAAGAGAAAAAGAAAGAGGAGCTGCTTTTTTCAATCCTTTGTACTGTCATCTCTTTCTATTAGACTCTGCCTATTGGACAGAGATTTTGCCATGATTGGTTTCTTTGACATGCATTTCTATTGCTTTTCATCTGAAACGAGAAGGTGGCTAAAAATTAAGCAAATTGTTCATTAAATAGCCACCCCTGCTTTGAGAAAAGGTTATCCTTTCTTTGGATTCTTTGATGCTGCGTTAACGATGCTTTTCCTTCCAGAGGCTTTGTGCATAAAAGGCAAGCTCTTGGAGAAAAAATTGGAAAATAAACCTTCTCTCCCTCATCCTTTCCATGATGGTAATTTAAAAGATAACTGTTTTGAAGATAAAGTTGATTTCTGATAACAAAAGACCCACTGTTTAAAATGGAAGCCTGCTACTGTTAGCAGATGATTGACGTGAAAAACAGTCCAGCAGGAGTGGCCAGATTGGCTGGTGGGGACTTGCAACAAAGAAAAATAAAGCAGCAATCATAAGTTAAAGTGACTGTACTAAATTATTTCTGGGCTAGAATAGTATTTTCTTTGTTTGTATTTTTGTTTTAACTATTGGCACACTTAGACACAGGAGGAATGTAGATTCTCTCACATGAAATTATTTCCAAAAAAGAAAAAGAAATAAGAAAAAAATCACCCACCTCCTTTCTTCACCCATCCTCAGTCTGTTTGTAGTGCTGACATTCTGAGTTGTGGGAGCACAAGCTGTTTGGATTCCTTGGTGGGCTTTTTTCTTCTCTTATCTTTCTTCTATTACTGCTAATACAATCAAGTTTACTTGTTCTTATGAAAAAAGGGGAAGTTACAGGAACAACAACAAAGGACAACAAACACAAAGATATGCTTGGGATTACGATTTATTATTTCTTGAATGGTGCCTTATTCATTCAGGAATATGTCTATAGGAATTTGTTGATCTGAGACTAAGAACATTTTCTAGGCTTATAAGAAATTTTCTGTTCCTCATGCCTAATACAAAGGCCAGCACACACATAAAAACCAATTAAGTTCTCAAAATGGGGTGCTGGTGAAATTGAAATGATCTATTAGATTCATATTGGCTTTTGCCAAGGGATACTTTCATACTTAGCTAATTACTGAAGCATACACAGAGAAAAATATCCAACAGCTCCAAAATGTCAGCACCTATGATTGCATGGCAGATATAGAAAAATGATGCACGACTAAGTTCCTTGCCTTGAGAGAAAGAATATGTGCCAGTTGGTTGTTATTATTATTCTGCAGCATTGTTCACCAACTATGAGCATACTGCCCAAAGAAGAGACGAGCATCACCCAAAATCTCCAAATCTCACCAAACATTAAACACGCAGCCAGCTACACTCAGCACAGTTCTACAGCTACACACTGCAGACCTCCAGCAGCACCAAAACACAGTCCTAAAACATATTAGAGATGATCTTTCAATCCCTACTGATATCTGTAGCCATATCAATCTCAGCAATAATACAGACATGAAAAAGGGCAGCCAGACAAAGCTTTTAATTATACAGAGGTAAGACATTTGAAAGACAACAACCAAGAATCCCATTAATCAACATTCTGGTTCCATTACTCAGCTACTCTTCCCCTCAAAATGTTTATAACCTACGTGCAAAAGCTATTACAACACCTTACTAGCCCAGGGTGGACAGAGAAGTACTGAGTAAAGGAGACAGAGATGAAAGTAGGCTAAAGAAATGAAGCTCAGTCAGGAGGCATTAATACTAATAAGCTGGTAAGGAACTGTGGAAAAATCATTTCAAGAAGAGCTTGGGTGCAGCACAACAGCTGTATACTCACAGTCACACATAAAATAAAGGGTCTGCAGTCTGCTGGCTGCGGCACCGCTGACCCTTGCACTGACAGCATTCAAGCTGCCTTTGCTTTTTACTGATAAATATGTGTTTGCCTGGCTTCACAACCAATTTCAAAGGAAGGCTTGTCATGGAATATCTTCCTTTTAGGAGGTAAAGACTGCATTGGATTTTTCTTTCAGTTCCGTATGTAAATAACCACACAAAAATTCCCTCAAAAATCAATATTTTGGGGGAAATAAGAAAGGACTGGAGAATGGCATTGTGTAGTGCTCAACCACTATCCTATCAACCTATAACTAGCTGTCAGGTTGGAGACCTCCAACACCTTGTTGCACTAGCATAGCTCAGCGGTGACATATGTGTAGGATGCATTTAGGCTCTCACAGACAGCGTGAGGAAAAGTCTCTCCTTTGTCAGTCCAGAACTTTCCAGTCTGCCTCAATGACAGCAGGAGAGCAGCGAGTTGAATCCAGTATCAGGGCAAGCTCCTGGAGCGTTGCCTTCTTTTTATCAACATCCTCTTCCTCTGGAGTGGAGTGTAGCTGGCTGTTGCTCCACATATACTTCTGATTAAGTCCTGGGGACATCTGGAGAGCACATCTGCTGCAGAAGACACATACAGCTGCGTGTCCACAGGATACCGAAGCAAGGGAGCTCCCAGAGGTCTCAAATATGCGCTGCAAAGCAGACCAGAAAGCCCAGTACTCATTAGGGTCCATATGCCAGGGCCACAAGGGACAAGAGCAGCAGATGTTTCTCATGCTCCTCTGGGGTCCCCAATCCTTTCTCTCCCTCCTTCCTTCCAAACTACTGTCACTGCTGGAGTGACAGGGGATCTACAGCTGCATGGTATCCTGAGGTTTTGTGGATTAGGGACAGGCAACATACATTTAACTTTTTTCTCCAAAGTCAGTCGGTCATCTTGTTCTGATCATCCTTTTCCCCAGCTGTTTGCTGCCACGGGTGCTACCAGAGCTGGTGCTGCGAGGACTATCTAGAAGATTATAGTCATTCCTGAGCGAAGCTGGTAACCCTCAACTTCCTCAGAAGGACAAGGTGTGTTTACAATGGCTGTCCCAAGCTCTGAGCCCAGATACCCCAAATGTACATCCTTCTGTCTGGATATTGATGAATTTTAGAAAGATCTGAGAAACTAAGGCTTCGGAGTAAACCTGAAGTATAACTCTGAGATGTGTTTGCAGAAATAATCAAAGATAAGACTATTTAATTGATGACATCTTTTTACTTTTAAAAAAAAATAATCATGGGAGTAAAATTCAGTAGAAGAAAGAGACAGATAAATCAATACAGCAGGAACAGACAGGAAGATTATGATCACATCTGTTGCTCTTTTGTGCTGCAGAATAATTTTACAAACCAGAGAAAAACTTGAATGTAGAAATTCAACTCAAATTTTAGTTATCCTAAAATTTGTTCTCAGTTCCAGAAGTTATTTAAATTATTTCTGCTGGATTTTTTTTTAATTTTATTTTATTTTTTAACTGAAAGCTTTATAAACCATCCAGTATGGTTTTAATTTTATAGATATTTCTTATTTCCACCCCACTGGATAAAGATATAGCACATGACTGAAAGCTTGTCAGAGACACAAGAGATATAGAAGGGATAGAAATATTAGCCAACAGAAGCAGGAAAGCCTGTTCTTCTTGGAGAATAAAGATCAAAAGGGTATTTGTAAATCTCTTTTTCTGAACTGAAAACGCAAGTTTGCTTAATAAGGAATGAACTTGTAGGAGCAATCATCCATCAGATAGTTCCTTCTGGAGAAATAATTCTTCCTTTTGGGAAGTATCAGAATTCCTTGCATTTGTCTTATAATCCTAAAAAGCTCCAGGCACCACAACATCTCCCTTCGGCTGACCCAAGTTAGATTTTTTTTTTGATAATTCACCCCGTTCTGGTATGAGTGGCCTTACTCATTTCTGTGGCTCTCCTGAAAGACAGTTTACAGTGTATGACTGTAACTGAGAAACTGAGAAGTTCAGCTTTCTCCCAACTTAGTTATTGTTCAAGCCCCCTTCCAACCACTAAGATTCTGTGATTCTGTGATGAGCTTATCCACAGATGTCACTGTGCAACTGTTCAACCTGGGAAAGACATGGGGGAGAAAGATGAGCTACTGCAGCTCACAGACCGGGTTATTTATGGTGAGAGAGTCTAGAGGCAGCCTTGATTATGAAGAACTGCATCCAATTGAGTACATTTTCTGCAATTACAATCAATTAAAAAAGAGGTTCCTGTGTCTTAATAAAATGCTTTCCTTATGCTGTCATAGTCTAAGCAGTACAACTAAAAAAAGAATATATAAAACCAAAATAAGAGTGAAAATAGAGCATTTTAATTCTTGCAAAATATAAGCAAACTGAGGCATGTTAGGCTGAGATCATGATCTTCTTGGAGTTTCAGGACATGAACTGCAGGAAAAGAGAACAACAGGGAAAAAAGATACCCATTTTGGTGAAATTTCAGAAGTAACAAAGATAAGGTAGGAATCTGGCTCACATCATACATGTCAGTATAGAAAAAGAATAACAGTATATTCAAATGTATAACCTGGAATATTCCTTGGCAGACACAAGCATAAAAGAAGTCAGTGGGTGAGTCTCAGTCAATTGCAACTTATTGGTTTATCTCTCTCGATTCTTTAAAATTAAAATGAAAAGTGGATGGCCATAGGAGTAGAAAACATGACCTACAATGAGCATTTGAAGTAACTGGAATGAACAAGCCCATAGTAGAGGAGACTTGAAGGGAAACATTAGTAATTCTCAATAAAGAAAAAAAGTGTTACATCATGACATTCTCCACAGGTATAGTATTTGTGTTGTTTTAACAAATCTTTTTTCCATATCGTTACAGTGACTTTGATCAAAATAAGGAACATAACATTTGTGAAGGAAGGGAGAAAGCCATTGATTATCCGTGTCTCCCAAATTCCTGGATTTAAAAATCAGAAGCTTAGTATAGCATGATGATGACACATTTATTTAGAAATCATTTTGCTCATCTAACCTTAGGTGGGCAAGGGATGGATTTTATCACTTAATTGTATGTATGAAACATCACTCAAAAAGGCTGAAAACATGCAACAGAAGCAAGAATATATCAAAAAGCAAAGGGAATAAGCTGCAGATGCACAGAGCTGATTACAAACCCTGTTCTGCTAACAGTACCCAAGAGGGACCTCTTTTGAAGTCTATAAAATCCCACCAGCTTAAGTGCTGTGTTGCATGGGAGTCAGCCCTATCACCCCATACGTCACATTTGCTGTTGTTATCTACCAAATTATCTCCATTTTTAGACCGTACAGACTTGGACTAGGAAAGCAAGAAAGGGGACTAAGATTCAATATAGTCAGTGTTAATATGCATCTCATGCACATCTCAGGCATTTCTCTTCACCTCCATACAAAGGTCCATTTTAAGTACTTTTTTTACCATTCTAAGGAATCATAGAAAAATACATGATCATTGATCAGCTAAAGACACACCTTCCATCTGAGACTGTAAGACATACAGCAAGCCTTCGTTGAGCCAATCAATCATATTTTATCACAGTATAGTACTTCATTCCTACAGAGTTTTAAAATTATTCTATTTCATAGTACTTTTTTTTCAAACATTTTTTCAAGGAATAAATCTAACATACACAAAACTTAACTAAAGAAGAGAGCTTACTGCTAGGAAGCTTGTGGGCTGAGTTGTGTTGTTTAAAAATAGGATTTTACGAATCCTGATATGGGCTTGAAAACCAAGAGAAACTGTATCATTATCATCACTACAACTACATAAGCATGTACTAGCTTTACACTTTCACTTGTAAAAAACTGAAGTAAACCAGAAACTCTGAGTGGACCAGCCTTTTTAACCTTAAAAAGGGAAAGTTAGGAAGTTACCTTGAACAAAACTGCACACTTCTACATGTCCATCAAGCTGTTAAACTGTGGAAGAAAAAAAACCCACACTGATATCTTCAAAACATTTACAATGAAAAGTAGGAATATTATTTCATTGCTACAAAATAAGCAATATTTTAGCTACTTGGCGAATACTAACAGAAGTAAACTAAGGAGAGCTAAACAGTAGTTAGTAGAACCCAAGAAACAGCTAGAATTTATCCACCCCTTTTGCTATTCAAGATGAAGTTCAGCTGCAACAAGGGAGGGTTAATTTCTCTTCAGCCAGCAATCTGCAGGAGGAGGAACCAGGCTGCTCCTTGACTTCTATCAACCTTGGCAATACAGGAAAGCATGCATTTTTTTTGGGAAAGGTTACCCAATTTTCTTTGAAGGTTCAAGGAAATAAGGCACACAGAAGACTTCTCTATCTCCAAAAAAAAAATCTCACACTAAAAAATCTCCAAGAAACAAAATAGCCAAAGCTGAACATCCCTAAATATAAGAAAGCGATGGTGTCTGCTGAATTACAGCCAGGAACTAAGGCTTAAGGGTCTGAACAGCAGCTGACATTCATGTGATTTCCTTGATGTTTGTCCTGTCTGCAGCTGCAGAATGATGCCTGCACGAGGACCCCAGGGTTCCTCTCCTTACCCGACAGCTGTCAGTGTGTGACAGGCATAAAGGTAGCTCACAGGACTCTTTCTGTTTATCTTATGTCTAGTAAGGAACAGAGCATACACGGGAAGTTCAATCATTCTCCATTTTCAGCAATCATAGAGCCTTTGCCAAAGGACATTGGCTCAGTCATTTGCACATGAGCACAAAGCCACTCATCTGCTCCCTCAAATGCACCCGCTCTGCAGCTCGCTCTGGGTGATAGACACAGTACAGTCTTTGCTTCCCTCCGGTGTAATGTACAAGAGAAGGGAAAATGCAGGAATGGAGAGGATATTCACTCAGTGGTCCAAGGTGGATCATGTTTGAATAACTGATTAGTATTGCTGTGCCATTGCATTTCTCATTAAAATCCTTTTCTTGCAGCCAGGCACAATTTGCACCATGTTTTCCACTTGTTTAAGCTTCAAGCTGTCGCTCAGAAATTAATTTTAGCTGGGTTCATCTTTCCATCACAATCTTTTTGTCACAGTGGTTGATTAATTCTGTGTCATTGTTTGCTCTTTTACAAGATTAATTGCAGGATGAGAGAATATATGACATTCTGCTGAGGGAATATATCAAGTTATTGTACTTCCACAATGCTGGAAAGCAACTTTTTTCCCCCATCTAAATTCAGGCAACAAACAAGTAGTGTAGTGAAATTGGTTTGGTCTGTTGCTGGATAAATAACATTAACTGAAGGAAAGAACTTCTTTAGTTGTTTAGTTAAGGTTTGACACCTTGGTGCTCATTCCCTCCAGGTCCATTCTAGCCTAGCCTTTGAGATCTGAAATGTATCTCCTGAGCTTTTGAAGGAGACAAGCCATTTTACAGTCCAGGTAAAACTGACTGAGAGCTGTAAGGAAAGGTCTAGCAATAAAACAAGTAATTCTTCTGGAATTTCATGCCAACACGAAAACCAGCCAAGATGGATAGATTTACCAAACCACAACAAACCATCAGTTTCCACATCAATTATTGTAACACCGGGTATGTCCAGAAGAGAGTAGCCTGTGCTCAGTGCAATGAACACATCCTGGGCTTTTACTCAAGACTTGCACGTCCCAAGTTTCCTTCCCTTGAATTTGGTTTGGTTTTTGGGATTTTTACTCAAAGATACAAGCCACTGAAAAATCACAGCATGGTCACTCATAAGCTTCACTTTTCCTGGTAGGAAACACTGTAACAGAGGTTTTCCACAGGTGAGGCTTGTCCAGTTCCAGTCAGGGTGAACTGACACCTCTGGTTTTAATGTCCTCAAGATATAATACATGTATCTGAAGGAAGGACATGGAGGGGGCTCTGGGACAGTCTTTAATCTGTAGTGGTGTAAGATAAGCAGTATTTTGGATGCAGTCAGCCTTTCATTGCCTTGCTTTAGTATACATTTGTTTCCCCACAGAATTGCTTTGCAAACTGTATGATGCAGTCATACAGTTCTTTTTCTATACAAACTTTATTTGTTCAGCTTTTAGTCCATTTATTCTGCTTACCTATTGTTTGGAAGACATGCCATCCACTGGTTTGACAACTGAATTGATATTACTTTACTGGTTTTCCATTTAAGGTTGAACATAAGCTTTCTGTTTCTCATTTACCCCATTGCATAAAGAAATAAAAGGTTTTCCAGCAATGTTTATGCTCCCCAGATGCATAACTGGTTTGTTCCCTCCTGCATTGAAGGAAAGGAGAATATTCTCTCCAATTTCTATGACAGCAGGTTTAGGCACTGCTTGTATAAATTACTTTCATTAATAAAGCGAAATGAATTGCTTTACATCATAATAAATTACGGCATCCAACCCAAAAAGACATAGCACTGCATAAATGCAATAATATTGTCTGTAATCTCTGAGATTTTTACTGTTTGAATGAAATCAATAAATATAGATAGACTGAGAGCGAGTTTTCAGTGTGTAGCAAAACTGTAAAAAGAAAAATGCTTTTAATGTTACCTTTTTATTATTTTTCCCCATTCAATTCTACTTGTTGTATGAACAAAGTGGATTTTTTAGAAATATGGTATTTAATGTTCAGTGCTCATTTGACATCATGACACTGGATTTTTGGAATTTTTTTCTCATTCTCTTGAAAAGTTTTTCTGCTTGTGCTTCTCTTCCTCTCCTTATGAACCAATTGAGCTCATACCATTCATGGAAATTCCTCTTCAAATTTTACTTTGGCTTTAATTGTATTAGCATCAATAAACAAAGACAAATACAACACAAATTAACCTGTTTTGAGAATTGCCTGTGTACGTGTCAGAGATGTGTCAAAGTCCTGTTGACCTTTGTAGAGATGGGGCTGGGTGTGCAATTCCAGGAGTACTTAAGTTTTTATAAGCAATCCCAGTGAAACCAATGGGGACTATTCATGTAGGAAAGGTAATAAGACATGTCATTTAGTTGGTGTAACAGAAATTACAAACAGCCCTGAAACGGCACCTACTCCAAACAGTCTTGATCTGCATGAATATAATTAATTATAATTAAATATAAATTTATGGCCTCAAGTTGCGCCAGGGGAGGTTTAGGTTGGATATTGGGAAACATTTCTTCACGGAGAGGGTTATGGGGCATTGGAATGGGCTGCCCAGGGAAGTGGTTGAGGCACCACCTTGGAGGTGTTCCAAAGACGAGTTGACGTAGTCCTTAGGAATATGGTTTAGTGATTTTTGTCAGGGTTAGGTTGATGGTTGGACTAGATGATCTTTAA
>JAOQGH010000051.1:43603212-43620113 GCA_025769975.1 Gallinago jamesoni
CAGGGTTAGGTTGATGGTTGGACTAGATGATCTTTAAGGTCCCTTCCAACCTAGACAATTCTATGATTCTATGAATACAACCTGAATGCTAATCTGAATTTTTCAACTGTCATTGAAATAGATCATGGGTACTGAGAATCTCTATAAGGAGATAAATACAGATTTATTTATATTAAATTGACTTTTGTCTGACTTTAGCCACAGTTTTAAAAAAGAATAATTGCTATTGTATAGGAATGTACTTCAGTAGAGAATGCACATTTTTAGTCACTGAAAGCTGTACTGCCCATTTTTTCCTGAAAAAACCCACCACTCTAGTTTATCCAAAAAAAATATACTACAATGTTGGAAATGTGTACTAATCTATTATAACTGTGACTGACTATAAACAAAATCCACCTCCCCCCAAAGCAAAGAGATAATAAAGCATCTGTAAACCACGCTAAACTTCTCACGCAGTAGTAAGAGAAACCTACTGGAGTTACTGGATTCAGCTACCAAAACCCAAAGTTTTTGGTTGTTACTCAGTTTGGCCATTTTTAAAGACTTCCCATAATGAATTCTGCTTGCAGAGGATCGCTGCGCACAGGGTGAACGCGTAGCTGACCACCTGCAACTTCTGCCGCCTTCTAGAAAACAGGGGGGAATAAAATCCTATAAACAGAAATTGTAAACACATGGTCCCCTTAACAGCATCCAATCGCTTCTTGATTTATGCATTGGTACTGCTTTAGGAGTGAGGAACGCGTGCTCAAGATCAAAACCCAGCAGCCTGCCCAGTTTCTTCTGTTTACTGCTTTCAATATTAAAACTTTTCCAATGTGTCATGTCATATCTTGTCAGGCAGATCTGTCTTCTGGAATTCAGCCCATGGAGGAAAGTAAAGCTGATTTGCCTTTTCCAGGTAAGAAAAATACACCCTGTACGGGGAACTTAAGTACTCAATTGAGTGAAATCATTATTGACATTAGAGCATCAAGTCTGTGATTTTTGAAAGTCATCCAATGACTTCAGGGACTTACTTTATAATTTAACATAAACTACATGGCTAAATCCCATCAGGAAAATCTCATAACTAACTTGGAATATTTCAGTATAAAATTTGAAATTCGATGAATTAGTTTGGGAAAAATCTGTCTTCCTTATATCCAGGTACCAATGGTGAAGTCATGTCCTATGAAGAAGAGGCAAAAGAAATTTATGAGATGTAATAAGTTATGAAGAATAAGCCCTTTCTAAAGCTGTTTTCCCACAGGAATATTCAATATATCCCTCCATCATGATCACTCTAACACCGCATTGCAATGTTCAAGGTGGTTGAGTCATTTCTAGAATTCCTCTTCAGTCTCAGCTCTTTCAGCCTTCCTGCAGCAGAGTAATGTATTCGGGGGACAATTTCCAATTTCTTGTCATAAGGCAGCATCTGATAATCAAAATGTCATCTGTCTTGTATTCTGCAAGTAAGGAGAAGAATTAATGAGCCACTATATATACATAAAGAAAAATGTGTACTTCATTTAAAAAACCTCTAATTTTTCTCCTTCAATGAAAAGCTTAAGTATTTACCAAGGCATCACAATTTAAACAGGATTGTTTAAATGCTCAGATGCCTGAAGCTTGTTTATATATCACATTGCATGAGGAAACTAAAGTTAATGCACGAATTGCTCATGTTCACAATATGCATTTTTTTCCTAAACTTGTGGCTCTTGGGTATTATATCGAACAACGTTAGAAAGTGTTCATAATTGGGTAGAATTGCACCCAGAAAACCTATCAGGCTGTATAAAGTAGTTTAGTATTTTATAGGGGTTTTTTCCTCCCTCCAGGCTATAATGTTCATTTAGCAAAAATGTGCAAAAGTGAAGTATACATCAGTAAATCTGACGTGCAAATTAGAGAAGTCTCAAAACAATTTACATTCTATATACCTCTGAGGAAGCAGGACACTTTTAGTAGCTACTGTCAGGTAACACATAAATAACTGCAGATCCAATTGCCTGAATTTCTGGAACTTGTCAAAGAGCTTAACAGAAAGATTTATGAGAACTTCAAGCTTTAGATTTCAAATCCTTGGTACCTGTCAAGCTACAGTCTTAATAGTAAACTTCTCATCCTCAAAACTGTCTGTAAATTCAAAATGAAGCTATAAAGAGTTCTTAAAGGCTTTTATTTTGCATCTTAAATTCTATTCTCATGTTTTGTTCAATATGCATTATTACTGAAGTAGTTTTACAGCTCATATGAAACCAAGCTGCCTTACTTTTCCCTAATATGTTTTGAATATTTTTTTTCAGTAGAATGTTGCTGACATTTCAATACTGACATATCTAATGCTAGTAATTGGGATGACTAGATTATTTTCCTTCTGAAAAAGCCTGTTAGGATATTTTGATTTCTGTATTGGTTCACTTAAGAGGGGAGGCATCTCCTGCTTTGTATTACAGGACTGTAGTCCCACGCCAGGGGACTGAGGATGGTGGAGAACATAGTTTGATAGGACACAGCAAATTTCTGTCCTTGCAGCTAACACTGGAATAACAAACATGGATATATTAGTCTCCTTTGAAGAAGCCAGTATATATATATAAATATACACACATATAGATTTATACACACGTATACTATATATATTCTTGCTGTTACAATGAGTATCTTGCATATATGTAATGTAATTTAAGAAAAGGCAAATTTCTAAATCAGAAAACGCAGATCTGTAACAACCAAACTCTTGCTCTGTATGACCATAAATTTCAAAGCCATTAAAGCATACATTTTCAGACATCCCATTATTCAGGAAATTGCTCTTTGCCTAACAGGTTTTTAATCATAGCACTTTTTTTATTGGAAAATGGCACCATTGTTTACTTACTAGAAAGGAAAAAATTCTCAAGCTGAGTTATTGCTCAAATAACTTAATTTCTGAGGAAGTCCAGTAAGGAAAGTTTTATGAGGATACCAAAAGGAGTCTAAATCTTTTCTGGATAGTTTTTGGATTTTAAAGGTTTTGATTGGTTGGCTCTGTACAAAAGTTGCAGTCTTTCTTAATTTTGAGATCAAACCCAACATAATGCTACACACATGTTATATTAATAAATTACATTACTAATAATTTAATACAAGATTTTCATACTTCAAGGTTACTATAAATTTCATTTATGGATAATAAAACTCACAGAAAAAAATACAGTAAAGGCTGTTGACTGGGCTTCTTTCTAAGATGCATCTTACTAAACAAAAAAACCAATCTTTTATTTGTAAATTTTTATTTCAAGGAAATTATATTAGAAAAAATATTTATAAGTTTTCATGGAAATATATAAAAACTCATCACCCAACATTCAAGAACAAAGCAAGAATTAAGGTTTCTAGCTAATTCCTAGCAACCACTTCTTGAAATTCTTTAATTTGGTGAATTATACAATCTTTATAGATGTTTCAAGCATTTTTAAGAGCTTTTCTCTTAAAAGAAAAGGCAAGTATATCTTTATAAACTGTGTAAGATGGCATTTGCTAGGAATTTACAGAATACTGGCAAAACAGCATACCAAAGAACAAAGACAAGTAATTCAGCAATTGACACAGAAGCACCTCAAATAACATTTACTAGGCAATGAAACTTTCTTGGCATGGTTTCAGAGGTCACACTCTGTCTATTGTAGGATATAAGGGAAATAAGATGATACCCAGTACACCAGAAAATGTTTAAAAAGTTCTTTCAGTAGCAAGTTTGCAGCTTCAGTAGATTTCACTGAAGTACCATGTAGTGACAGATTGCATAGAACAGCATATAAACTTTTTTTCTTCTTTTCAAAAATCACCCAGATTCCTCTTGAGGTTTAAATTTAGAGTCAACAGAAACTCCTAGCTCACAAAGGGGCTTTTGCAAGTGTCTAGAACAACCTTTGAAATATTGTTAGGACTCAGCATAACATCCTGTCAGAATAATAATTTTAAAAAAAAAAAAAGGTTCCATGTTCAGAGAGAGGGTGAGATTTCCAACCTGAATTTGAGCAAACTTGCTATTGCTTAGCAGCAGTAATTTCACAATGCTTTAGTCCGAATTGTATTTGAAGTTCAAAGCTGATAAAGTGAAAACACAACAAATTACTAAATTATCTTACAGCAAATGACTTCAGTATACAAGAGTGATGACCATTATGACCATTACAAATGACAGAAAAATCCTGGGGATTATACACAGTCTATTATACATTTGGTTGGGGAAAAACAGGAGAATAAGCTTTGTCATTACCATTTGGAGTAACAGAACTTGTACAAGCTGTTCTTGTAAAAGTCAGAAAACTCTTTTTCCATCTTCACTGTAGTTTTAAACTTAAGTTCTCTGATTCTTTATGCACAGAGTCTGCCAAGGTGGAATGAGCTTTCAAACCAGTAAGAGCTGAAAGGGTTAAAAGTAAGGAAAATGCTTGATATCTCATTTCTAGTATCAGTTCGAGTTCTTATGGTGTCAGTCACATAAAAGAACTCAACTGATTGAGTAAAATAATGGCTTCTCTTGGCAATGAATATTTTAGCACTAAATCAATAAACTACTTTTGGTTGTTCTTCACATGCATTAAACTCCAGCCCAAATGAAATACCCTATGGTTTTATTTAATTTTTTTTTAAATGACCCTATACAAACTAAACTCTAATTATAAATGAAATTGTTCTACCTTTCCTTCTAGACATACCAAAGCATATTTTGAAATATAGTACTGAAGGGTGTTACTTTCAGAAATTGTACATTTGAATTACAACAAGCTGTCAAGTCATATGGAACTACTAATTCCTAACAACTTTCGAAGCTGCAAATCCTTTTAAGAAAGTGGGAAAGGAAAGGGGAATACTTTACTCCATGCAAGTTTCATCATGACAACAATTGGTAGCCCCAAAACGAAAATTCTCAAACCAAGGTTTACAGGATTTTAGCAGTTTTAATTATAGTGG
Organism: Gallinago jamesoni; assembly: GCA_025769975.1. NCBI lineage: Eukaryota > Metazoa > Chordata > Aves > Charadriiformes > Scolopacidae > Gallinago > Gallinago jamesoni. The sequence goes on from JAOQGH010000051.1 coordinate 43,608,166, forward strand.
GTGGAACCGACATGAACCTTAACATATACTTGACTTCATATCATCTACACAAATTATCATATTCTGGCTAATCTAAAAATATCTGTCACAATTGGTTGACCCACAACTAATAAATCTAAAAGGATGGGGAACTGAAAAGAAGAGGGCAAATAGAATATTAAGAAACAATCACAGAAAAATGATACTTATCAAATATCACAAGACACTTGTCTGGTCAGGTCCTTCCAGAGGACTGCAGAGCTTCCCCTGGGGAACCAAGTGCCTGCGTGGGGGCATGAACCAGCCATGCCTTCACACCTCATTGGACCAGCACTAGCAATACCTCTTGTGGTTTCCTCCTTTGGATAAATTTTACAAAGAAACTACAAATTGTGGAAGAAATAAGAGCACTGGGCTTCTCTGTCCTGCACCTGTTATCATAGAGTTGTTTTTTCCCTGCAAACACCTACGGGTAGCACTAATTAGTAGTCATGATTTGATTTTCTTGGAAAAAATAATAACTCAAATAGCTCTATATCAAGCCTTTTAAGAACAAGGGGTTTTTTTTGCTGTTTTTTTTTTCCCCCAAAACATTTTGTTACCTGTATGTAATTATCCACATACTCAGATCAATTTATTACCCAATGCAGAAGCACACTCTCTCTGGTTTTTCTTTCCCTTAGGACCTTTACATTAAAATGACGACTCAGACTGTTCAAATCGCCCAATTACAAATACACTTTGATCAAATGATGACTCAAGGAGACTCAAGGATTACTTCTGGAGGGAAAGAGAAGGCAAATTGATCAGTGCTGTCGCTGGTGAGAAACAGCTCCTGAAGGAATAGTTCTAAAATGCATTATCTTTAATGCAATCAAAGGAACAGTTCATTTAATTTTAAAATGCCTTGCAATATTTGTTAGTGCTATCATTTCAGGGGGTTATGGAGATAAAAGTTAATCACACTGACTAGACAAAAACTAAATTGTTTAATTATGGCTGTCCCACTTTGTTTAATATTTTTCTAACTTGGTGTATACATAGATTATTTTTTAATTGGTAAGAGCATAGGTGTAAATAATCTTTCAGGGTAGAGGCACTGAGACTGAAGACGTAAGAGGGCTGGTGGTCTAGGAAACTAAAAAATAAAAAGATGTTTTTCTTACCACCTCATGATGCATTTTGGATTGAAATGAGAAGAGACTAAGCATGCCTCTGGCATGGCTTTTCCAGAAGGCATGAAGTAGATCATAATCTACCCATGGATTACACAGGCAGCTTGAGTAAAAATTTGGTATATTGCCTAGACACCGCTCCCAGAACCAGTGATTAGGAGGTGTCTGCAGCCTTCTGCTTATTTTCCTGTTTTGGCTTTGCACTTCTATGGCAAGGGGATGTAACTGCAGCAGCGATGGAGGGGGAAGAGTGTCTCCGGAGGCAAAACCCTTCCCTCACCACGCTGCAGGAGGTGTTGCTAACAGAGGGAGCTGAAAGCCCTTAAATCCAGGCACTCCTCACCTGGACCTCACCCAGGTGGGATGGCAGATGCAGGCTGATGCCCTGCACACACCAGAGAGAGCCCCACATCCACTTGGGATACGAGGCACATGCACGAGCTAAAGCCTGGTTTTAGCAGCCTTGTATGAGGCTGGTGAATTCTTGAGCTGAACCAAGAGACGAGTGTATTTCTTCTATTCTTAGGTATACCCATAGGCTCTAGAAAGCGAGCTACTATCCAAGCTGGCTCTTCCTTGTGGCTTTCATTTCTGTGGCAATGATTCATTACCCTTCTGCTTAATCCACTCAGAGAGGATGACGGCATTTACTTGTTAAAGAAAAACAAAACTTTATGATCCAAGGGAAAATGGATAGCTGGATTTAAATGGCTAAGAGATATAGCAGGAAAGAGATGGAAAAAAGTGGAAAGGAAGTCTTGGGAAATGAAGTTCCTGAAGCAGAAGACAGTGGGTAAAATTAATGTTATTCTTAGGGATCTTCCAATGGCTATTCCTTATGTAACAATTCACAGGCATAAAACGAAAGTTAAACCTCTAAAATGGGAAGAGATGGAGTTTGAAGAGCTTTTGTACATTATGGATATCCCGGGACATTAAACATAAACCAGGACACAACCATGTCCCTATAATAGCTGGAGAAATATCAGAATAATTACAGCTGAAAACCAGAATTGCCCCAAAGGAAAGATGTGCAGGAAGTCATAGAGGCCAGACTAGTAAAACCAGGCCAATTGTCTGTAAACCAAGTGAGAACATCTCCTCCTTGTCCTTCCACAAGCTGTGTGTGTCCCCATAAAAAGCATTAGCCTCTATATTCCATGTTTCATCTCCAGAACATGATGTCTCCTGTCCTGGTACAAAACCAGAATAAGCACATGGAGCATCGCAGGGAGGTTTTATATTTATAGCTGTTAAGTAAAAAAATTTATATCAGTGAGATTTCCCACCCCCCAGATTTTTCAGATGTGCTCTTTTGTTCAGGAACTGACATTGTTAATAATTTGCTCACAGTTCTCTGCTTCCGAGTTCTACAGCAAGAAAGTTTTTTTTTAGAGCCAGACTTTACTCTTTTCTGATTTGTCTTCTGTGAAATCTGCTTCCCTCTGCAAGAACCAGAGTTAACAATAAGTGAATTTAAGTAAAAAAGATCCCTGTTAAATAAAGCACCTATTCACTAGAAGAATGATATCAAATCATCAGCAAGACTCAGGAATTAGGTGACGTATAAATATTTTCTGGTGTTTGTATCTTTGTTTTCTTACAACAATACTATGTTTGAAGGTTTTCTCTTCAGTAGATGGGCAAAGAAATAGTTAATTTTCCAAATAGTCAACCCTTGTTCCAGCCCTGCTCACCTTCACACCAGTCACCTTCTCACTCAAGCAGAAAAGTGAAAATGGAAGTTGCACTTCAACTCGAGAAAATAATAATAATAAAAATAAAAAAATGCTCTGAATGTGGCAATTTGAACAAAAGCATTTCTGTGCATTCTCACTTTTTGTTGCAGAAACAAGAAAGCAGACACATTTGGTCTGGTTTTTATTTGCAGCTACAGCTGTGGGTGCAGCTGCGAGCAAGAGCTGCTCCCAGAGAAACTACTTGCACAGGACAAATAACAGAAAAGGTATCATTTTAGGATAAATCACAAAATAAAACTGAAAATAAATAAAGCACACTAAAATTCACAGGAAAATATGTCAGGTGAAAACATGGTTTCTCAGGGTGAGTAAATAACATTGCAACGTTGAGTTCCCACCTCCTCCCACCTCATATTTTGCACTTGCAAAAAATTCATATTACATGACGTATTTTCATGGGAAGGCAGGGAAAGGTTATGGAGAATACTCATGGCTACAGCACTTGGTCCATCAAAACACCATTTAATGAGTTGTAACTCCATTGCTGAAACTAAAGGATTAGACCCTGGCATATGCACAGTTATAGTGCCCCTGTTATAGTAGGTTATTAAGAAATGTTTAATTCACTCCCAAAGTCTATTACAATTTATTTTTTTCCTGATTCACCTTAATGTAACTCAAAATTTTTCTCAGGAATCTAAGCTTTAATTGATCTCTTCTGTCAAACAGCACTAACCAGGTTCAGCCTGCACCGATTCTTGGGGTCACTGATGTGGAAAATGCATAGAACTGCTTTAATATTCTGAAATTTGATTGTAGGGTTGTAACTAGTCATGCCATTTACTTGACTTGCAATGCAATTCCCTTCCACTACACACACAATTTACGTCATGAAAAAGGGATAACATTTCCTATTTCAAATAGCTGCATAGCATCATCAGAAAATGGTTTGCAGAAAAAAATGAGGGCATACTTAGACTAATTTCCCTTCAAGACTTCATTAAATTCAACAAGAGCAGCTGCATTTACAAACACAGTCACTTGCCCAGGACAGTTATTGCAGATCAGACTATATCTTTACAACTCAGCGTCACGTTCCTTTGGAGCGTAAACTGATTTTAGGTGCCCCTCGTCCTCATAAGGATGGAAAACAAGAAAAAATAACATACAAAACCAGCCTCTTTTATGTTTTAAATGCATTAAAGCATCTTAACTTTTGCCAACACCTTTTCTTAATGTCTTGTAATTGATGTTACAGAAAAAAGGGAAAAAATAGCAAGAATTTTATCCACTCTGTAGTTGTCAGGGACAAGTAATAAGCAGCCAGGTTCCAGAATTTATTTGCAATAATCCTGGTTTCACGCCACTAAACACCAAAAAAAGCTATCTGCATTATATATTTCATGTATTTCCTTCTCAAAGAAAGTACATTCAGAATGTACTTGTTCAAAGCTGCACCTGATAAGTTAGGCTGAAAAGAGAACCAGAGAAAATCAGTTCCGGAGGCCGGTGATATTCGGGTGAGCAGCAGCAACCCAGATACAGGGAATGGAAACAAGAAATGAGTTGAGGATTTTGAGACAGAGACAGGAAAGCATAAGGAAGGGGAAAGAAGAATGTGTCATCAGTGGGAACTGGCAGAATTTCAGCAAAAGTACCCTCATATGTGCTACCAAGAGAAGACCTTGTCACAGCAAAGCAACAAGACCCCAAGGCTTGTAAGTTTCTGGCCATAATTCGATGGCTAACGCCCTCCGCAGCCTGAAGCAAGTCGCTCCAGGTGAGGTGAGCAGCAGAAATTGAAATGACACCTTGGCAGCGGGCCCATAAAACAGGGCAGGGATCATTTCCCCAACTTCTTGTGGAAAGTCTGCAGTTCCACACCACAGCCAGATTTAAGGCTCCAGTTGGCTGGTTAAAGTTTAGTGCATCAGACACAGTCCCGCTCCCTGCCACCAAGTCACGTGGGGTCTCTGTGCCATTAGGTACTTTTGAAGAATATGATGGATGGTAGCAGTGCAGGAACAGGTGGGGAACCTCCATGTTGGGACTAAAAGCAGATAAAATTTAGGTGTCTTTTTTAGGTGACTTCACCACTGTGCTACTGGAGCTCCAGAGAGAAGGTGAAATGGTTAACTTCTACTCAGAAGGACCTAGGGTGAGCTAGACCTGTAGAAGTCAGATTGGAGGAACCTAAATGGAACTCTTCTCAAACAAAGGTAGGTTATAGTAAAAAGAAAGTATAGAAGATGACAGGACAAAGAGAGCTGTGCAGAAATGAGTTTAAGAAAGTCCCAGGCAAGTAAACTATTTCTTCAATACTGAACCATATGCTATTTGTTTTATACTACAGTATCTTGGACTGCTGCTGAGTACCCCTGACCATATTAAGTACCCCTGACCATATTAAGAAAGTTCAAAAGTTGGCCTCTAGATGTATACAACACACAGAATAGAAAGTAAAATTTAAAAAAAAAATTAAAGAATGAGAAAAGTTCCCTTCATGTAGGCAAGTACTTTCCCATTTAACGTTACTGATAATTTTCCAATAGCTCCCACTGAAGAACACTTCTATCATGTACGAATCATTGAGACAAAGAGTTGTCTTTGCAACACACTTGACCCCTTTAGGTGTCATCGGGTGAAGTTTAGGGTTAAAAGCAAAACAACTGGTGGGGTTTTTTCCATTCATTTTACATGTTTTCTACCACAACAGCATCAAAAGTTTATTCCAGCTTTAATTTTCTTCACAAATTCTTCATCTCCATAGCAAATTAAAGGAGCAGATGCAGCCCTGGGAAGGCTTCCAGACTGATTTTGAAGAAAGTGAGACATCCAATACTTTCTGAGCTGAGCTGGGTTTTCTGATCAATGATAATACCACACATAGGATCAAAGAAAAGCTTGGAGCAAACATCTGATGTGTAGAGTTGTATGAAATGTTTGGAATCCAGATGGTTTCTGTACCTCCCCATGGAGTCCTGCTGAAGATACAAATCGCTGATTCTCATCTGTGATTATCACGCAGATGAACTATATCGCTTTATCCTTTGATGCAGCTGAACGCTTTGCTTTCCTACGTGGCTAACTATTATGTTGAGACTTATTTTCAAAGATTAAAGAAAGCCTTTCAAAAAATATATTTGTAAATGTTTCATGACTAATATTGTTAAGCTAGTATGTTAGGACCCAAAGTATTTTCTACAAAGAACCTGGCTTTTATCTCTATTTTATGGGATGCAAATAGCAAGTCCTGATACTTCTCTGCTTCCCCAGGCAGTGCAACAAAGGAAAACATCAGGTCTTTTGCTCTTAGTGCAGGTTCAAACTAACTGTCGCAGAGCATTTCAAACACTAGCTTATTCATCTGTTCAGTTTATTGTACATTAATTCCACCTAATTTTCATGGGGTTAATGAGCATAGAAAATGCAGTTGAGAAAATTCAATTACGAAATTAAGCTGACCATGGTACATCTGAATGAGGAAAGTTTAATCCTTTATGCATAGGCAAACAAGAGTTTCAGGCAGGGATGTGGATTAATCTCAGAGGGTGTATGTGAAAGCTGACCGAGATGGCACACTTTTTCTAAAATACTTCTGCATGACTGCAATGTTTAGAACTAAGTTCAGTTGAATTTGGTACATCAGGTAGAATGCTGCAAACAGATGCTTAAAACGCTACTAAATGACTGTTTAAGCAATGCAAACAAGCAAAAAAATTAGGCTAAGAAGCCAAACTCTAATTTCTAATACATATAGTAATGTCTTCAGTGGCCAGTTGCCCTTTTCTCAATATGCATCCTTGTCATTTATTGGAAAAATGCATTCCTTTAGAAGACTGTTTTGGTTTTAATCACATAGATAAAGCCTGTGAGGAAATTATATTATAAGTTGTAATTCATTCATTTTCTTTTAGCTGCAGATTTTACTCTGGCTGAGAAATTGTCCCAGACAGCTTTCATTTCATGCTTGTAACTTTATATTTCCCCTAGTATGGAGTAAAGAGACATTTTTGTTGCTCTTATTGAAGTTATTATCCCTGTTTTAAGATCAAAATTACAAATACAAAAAGAATTATTTCATTTATAATAAAAGAAACATAAAAAATATTTTTCTCTGAATTATATTGGAAATATGTGTTCATTCCCTCAAAAGTGCAGTTAATTATACAGTATAAAGCAATATTACTGAACTACATAACTGGAGCCTTTAACAGAGCCCTGAAGGCCAGATCTTGCAGCTCTACCACATAGCTGCTGAACAAGGAGGGAAAAAAAAAAAAAAAAAGAGGGAGGAAAAAAACAAAGAAAAGGAAATGCTGCAGTATCATTAGGAACAAGGAAAAGGGATTCCTAAGCTCTTGTGTTGAAAACTTGTATCCCAAAGGTCTAAGTTCCTACCCAGTGAAATGTTTTCAATACTGGCTTTTGGAAGTAGCTATCTACTAATGAAGTCAATGTGCAGAAGTGAGATAGAGCACTCATAACTATTAAGGATCCGATCATGGTGGTGAAGATATATATTCAATGTAAAAAGTAATTTCAATATCATAGAATTTCCTCATTCCACCATGGAACAAAAGCAAGAGCTTCAGACATTTAAAATCCATGCAAACAAACATTTGTAACAAAGTATGCATCCCAGCTGGACATCAAGGCATTTGGCTGTTTTGGAGTAGAAGAACAGATCAGGATAAGGACGTAGGTCCTGAAGTTCCTAGCCTTCCATCTCTCTAGTTTTGACCATCTCCAAAATGATAAATGTCCGATTTTAATTCCCAATTAAATTTCCTCAAAACAGGTATAACTCTACTATATATTTCACTTTTGGCAATAAAAATTCACAACTGTTTCTAGCTCAGTGTGAATAATTTTCTCTTAAACACTTGAAAGCTCACAAACTTGGAAAGATTCTGAAAGTAGACTTTTCCAGGGAAAGTGCCGGCAGCTACAGCTAAGCACTGCACAAACTGCCTGTAAAGCTTATTAGTGATGGCAACCTGCTATGGAGAAAGATTATTAATAGACTATGAATCGTTCTTATCACAGTTAATATTTCTGCAGTGATTAAAACGATATTCCTCATGGAGGGAGGGGAAAGCTGATACGACATTAAACCAACTGCACGGATGCACTTTGTTCAAGTGACAAATGAGGTGGAGCACTAACCTATGGCTGAAAGGCTGGATGCTCTGGTCCTCATAAAAGACTTTGAATGTGTGGTTTCCTAGCTTGCTGATGCCCTTAATTCAATGACCTAAAGGAAGGCATTGAAGGAAAAGTCTCTATTGTTTTGTTTCATTTTGTTATTTAGGTAAAGCTCTTTCTCCTGAAACATCCTCATGGAAGCAGTCTCATTGCAAATGCCTTCCCATGCTAAAATCAGATGGGAAAATTTGCCACCATTGCTCATTCCATGCAAGGTGAAGAAAATAACCAAGAAATACTGTAGCAACACATTTATTATGCACTGAAAACACTGGAAAACAGCTTTTGTCCCTTCATTTTATGTTTTCCTTCCAATAATTGGGGGGAGGGGAGACATGAGTGGTTTAAGAAAGATGATTTTCCTTCAAGTTGTGTTCTCCCAGAGGTTTTTCATTTTGGTTAGGATTTGTTGAGCTTTGAGCCTCAAGATACCAAGTGCTCTCCCACTTAAGCTCTCGCCCACCAGAAATCAGCCTGCAGGAAGTACCGATGGTTCATATAAACCAGTGTCCCTCCCACAAAGCCCCCCCTGCCCAGAGAGCCCGAGCACCTCTTGCATTGTCACCCACAAATCAGCATCGTGCTCTTGTCAGGTGGGGAAAAGCAAAACTCTTTGGGGAAAACAGTCTTCCTGCTTTGGGAACCATGGTTGGACACTCATAGCATATTTTAACAATTTAACAGACTCACAGCATTCCCCAAAACAGTCCAGTAACATCCTGTAATGAACTAAATCAAAGTCCAGTGACAGGAGCCTGGTTTGTCATTCATGTTCTGAGCAACAAGATAACATCTCAGGAGAGGCAAAGATTTTCTTCTCACACAATCTCTGTGATTCTCTTTGCAGATAATCTCTTCAGCAGAGATTATTTTCCTTCAGAGTAGCAATCTCACAGGGGAAAAGAAGAAAAAAAACAAACAGCATTTTCCTTTTAATTCTCCTGTACACATTCATTTGCCAAAGACTAAATAAGATGCAATTATTCTTCACACAGAGTCGCAGCCAGCCGGAGGGTCAGAGTAAGTGCTCTCCAGCAGCTACCTGGAGACAGCAGGAGGAAGCCGTGCAGAGGTACGGCCACAATCAGCAGCTGGCAATATCTTTTGAATCACACCATGTATTCAGAGCTGCATTTGAAAGGTCAAAGCTCACCATCTGATGTTGTAGCATTCAAATTTCCCATCTACCTCTTGCATTTGTAGTCTGCACACAGTAAATTTTTAGCCATCGAGGCATTTCTCAGTCATTCAGCGGCACAAATCCAGACAGCAAGGAAAAGTTAAAACTTCAAAGAGGTTTTTTGTTTTGGATTTTTTTTTATTATTATTCTTTTTAATACAGGCCTCAGTCTGCATTACAGGTCTCAATGTGGGAAGGCTCAGAATGATAGAATAAGAGGACCTGCTTTTTCAGGGCAACTGAGTATAACTTCATTTTAAAATGCAGGAGATGGACACCAAAAGAAGCATTGAAAGACATCGTATCTTTCTGTCTGAAAGGAAGGGGGGGTTTGTCTATAGTGGGCTGAAACAGCTGCATTGAAAGAATTTTATAATTTGAACTAATTAAAAAAAAAAAAAAAGGAAAAAATTAAAGGTCAGAAGATTTCAATATGACTAAAGTAAGACCAGAACAAACGATTCAGCTTATCTCCAAATTAAATTTTTGGGGAAGAAGGAAGAACTTTAGCTGAATGTAAACAAGACAAACAACAGAAATAGAACCTCAAGAAGTTATTTTAGTCAATCAAAACCAAGCAGTTTTTCCATTTTTACTTTCCTCTTGGCCCCACTGTTTTCTTTTGGCATCTGAACTGACACCTGTTTAGCCCCAAAGGTGAGGGAGTGTGAAGTGGGGATGGATGAGAAGCAGAAGGACACAACACAGCCAAGACATCCCGTCACATACTGCAGGGACACAAACGGACACCATGGGGGTACAAAAGCTATCTGCTAATAAATCTCTTGTCAGCTCTAAAGCACTTCCTAAAACATTATCCACTGCCATTGCCACATTATACTGCAGGACTCAGGATAGTCAAGGGAATGTGAGTATTTATTAGTGTAAAATTGCAGTATCCTTATGGAAGAAAACTTAATTAAGAGCTTTCCATTCACACAGAAGACCAGGAAGTACTTTCAGAAGTGCACTTCACTTCTGAGGTTGTGTTCTGAGCCCCAACCAAAATTTCCTCTCAGTTTCACAGATTTATTTATTTATTTTATTTTCTGGGATCAGAGATTTTACAAGATTAGCTCCAAGCAGCTATACTTATCTTCATCTTAATGGCATTATGGATGCCCTTCCAAGGCAATTCAAACTATTTGTTAAGCATTAGTGAACCAGAAGCCAAGTCTGCCTCACCCTCCCCTCCCAGGAGGGATGCTGGCTCCGGGGACGGTGCCGCACGCTCCCCTCTCCTCTGCTGCACCCAGGAGCTGCCGCCTTCCCCAGCTCCCAGCCATCTGCTCTCCCACTGCTCCAGCAGCAGTGGAAAATTCCTTTTTGTCTGAAAGGTGAATTGCATGCTAAATCCAGATGACAGGATTGGGAAACATCTTAAAAGAAATTAGCAAGACAGCAAAGCAGAGCTAAGAAGTTATAAATTGCATTAGCCATCCTGACTGTCCCTCTGGCCTCGACTCTTGCTCTTTGCTTTTAATCTTACAAAAGAATAGTTACACGACTGCTTTCCTAATGCTTTTTCTGCTCCTGTTAGAAGCAGAAATTTTAGGAGCAGTGGAGTCTCCAATCAGATTCAATGGAGTGACCCATTTGAACCTCCAGTAGGTCACACAGTGTTGAAATTATTTGCGAAGACAAATCCAGATACTGTTACCAACCCTGCATAGCAATTTCTTCCAGAAAAACACACCCACCTGCCAGGAGACAGATATGAAGTACTTTGCAAACCTGGAGGAACAAAAATATGAGCAGACTGATTATTGGTAGTTCTCTTTCAAACATGCATGTAATATCTCTTTGGTTTGCTCGAGTGCCTCCTCCTTTCCTGCCTTCCTCTATTCTTCTCATTTTGCTTGCTGGACATAAATATCCTTCCCACTACATTGTAACTACAGGAAAACCCACCACAGATTCAATGATGTATTTAATACACTGTGATGACGTGAAGTCAAGAACTTCATTTACAATCACCACTCAACACCAGATCATCAGCACAACAGGAGGACGATGCAACACCTAATGAAACCTTTCATGAAAATTATTTTTAAGGTATAAACTTCATCGCATGAACTGGAAGCTGCTAAGTTGATCTTTTACTACCATCCTCGACACAATATGAAAGATGAGCTTTTGAGACTCACATCTTAGGACCACAGAGGGACTCATGTGACCTGCTTCTCACTGACTTTAACTCAAGCATTGCTGCGACAAGAATATTGTTCAAAAAGATTAAAAGACACTTCTTGTCACTTGAGCTTAACTTGCACTTTGTCAGCAACTATATAAAGGCATCAAGGACACTTTGTTCATGAAAAAAATATAAATCCCAAACTGCATCTATCGGTGTATTTGAAATATTTTTGTTTTTCAGCCTGAAATGTTATTTTCAACTAAACTTTGAAAGGATTTTGTCAGGATTCTTCCCTGATGTTTTCCCAGCCATAAAGTCTGAAGTCTTAATAACTCAAAGAGAATATTCTTGGGAATCTGAAGAACACAAAAACGGTACTACATGGAAGATGTTCTGCATTCACCTCTCATTAATGAGATATCCATTTACTGTGCAAGCAAAATAAAAAACAAAACAATTGTTATCCTGCATCTTTAATCTGCATGAAGGTATAGTTCAATACAGCATAAACCTGGAGTTTCAGTGTTAAAGCCCATACAAAACTTCAATAAAGTGATTTTCAGTGCCTC
>JAOQGH010000051.1:43620213-43664414 GCA_025769975.1 Gallinago jamesoni
AGTTCAATACAGCATAAACCTGGAGTTTCAGTGTTAAAGCCCATACAAAACTTCAATAAAGTGATTTTCAGTGCCTCCCCCCTCGCCCCATCCATATGCACAATCCAAACGTCCTAATGAATTACATCCTAACACCTCTTAAACAACAGAATGGATTTCAGAAGCTGTAAATATCCTGGAAATGGCCATTACAAGGAGAATAAAACAATCGTGCTCAGAAACAATCTTCTTCCTGACCCAGCTAACTTTGAAATATTGAAATTCCATATCGAGCATTCCAATATTGTCCTGTGGAATTGACTGTCAGAACTCCTTAAAACCAGCAGTGAAATACGGAAATATCCTTAGTCTACAAGAAAACCTCATTTTAGAGTTAAGCATCCTATAAGCTAAAAAAACCATTTATTTTCATGTTCCCGCTGCTTCAGCCGTGCTTGTTGTATAAATACTGCATTGAAACAAGCAGTAAGACTTTATCCTCTGATTTTCACTGTAGATCCATTTAATGAAACATAATGAAGCGTGACTAATAGTACAAACAAACATTTTCTTGTCGGGAGTTTCGTTCTATGACTATGGCTTTCACAGGTTGTGGATGTCCCCAGTTGCTCCTGAGTACTTATTTGAACCCTATGTCTGCACGTCTCATTCTTTAAAGTCAAACTCTTTTTCTACTCAGTTGTTGCAGTGCTAAATATTGTATCCATTTCAGTATTCCAACACCTATCAAACCATACATGCAATAGCACCACAGTAGAAAATTTACTTCTAATTTTTAGGCTAAAGCATCTGCATAAGAGATACTCATGCTCCATGTCATTGTTTAGGCAAGTCTAACTCCACCACTCTACTCCCAGTTCTTGCTTGGGTGACACTTTAGATGCCAGGGTCTCACAGACAGACTAAAAGTATTTCAGTCCAGTTTGACAAAATTCGAGAAAATAATTGAAAATTCTGCATGGACCAAGTACTTTGAAAGAAATAAACAAGCAAAAAAAACCACCTCAGGTTCTTACCCATCTTTACAGCTGCACGTGGTGAAGAAGTCAGTTTGTAAGCCCAAATGCTGGAAGGTGGAATAAATTGCATAAAGAGGGAACGCCAAAACACTGAATGAGTAGCTGAAACAGCCAGAGATTTCAGCATCCATGCAGCAGAACAGCCAGTAAATAGAAATGAGGGACATTCCTTAAACTTCCACGCTAAACTGATGTTGGAAAATATCTGCTTCTTGTTTTGCAATCCAAATTGTCACGCTCTACACCCATACACAGTGCCTGAGCTAATAAATAAGAGGCATTTTTATTTTAATGACAATTTTTCCATTGGAAAAATGTGAGCTTACATTGAAAACAAAGTGTATTATCAACTTATTCCATCCAATAAATTTCTTTGACCTGTTCCTTCTTGCTTTTTATGCAAGTACGTATTTTACAGTTTCTACCCAATGTTCAAGTGCATCTGGGATTATTGAAGTCTTACTCTGATAAAGCCATCAGCACTGCACAGATAACTAGACTATGATCATGGTTAAAATCCTAACAAGTTATAGCACATCTGCTACAGATGAACCTTATATACATCCTCTATCATTGATCTGAACCTGTGTCCATCTCAATAAGGCTGAAAATGCATCGAGTGCCCTTGCATTCAAACAGTGGTCTCATTTCTTCACCCCTGTCATGTTTGTTTTCTGACTAGGCTTCTCCATCCTCAACATTAGACAGGCTGAACAATAGCACGTTGCAGCCTCTAAAGCTGCATCTGCCATCTATAAATTATCTTCTGTCAAAAGCTTCGATTTAACTCAGGATGCCGATTGCCAGCTTGACAGATAAGGCCAAATTTTAAAAGGTAGATACAGAAGAAAAACTGCAACGTCTCCCTTTGTTGTTACATATGGATTTCAAAGAGAGTAAACATTTCAAAGTTTATTTCCTTTGGTATGATAGTTAAAGGGACTTGTGATGCATTTTTCACTGTTGACAGTTCCTACTTAGTGCTGAAAGGAGGTGGTAAAGATTTGTTTCCTCTCAAATGCAACTTTTACATGAAGAGCAAAACAGCTTTATTTATGGTTGCTCAAACCCAACAGAAGCTCTCAAAACTTCATCCCTCCTTTAGTGTGTGCCTCACTGCATTGCCTGGGAGCAGTGCTTAAGGACAAAGGCTGCAAGGGAATGAGGTTTTGCACAAGCACAGAGCAAAAAAGACAACTTGTTCTTGCTCCAAAAGGCACCCAACCATTTCTGTTCCCAATATGGAGCTATGCAGACCTTGGGAGTAAACATAATACCGCTAGAAATAGCTTAGAAGTCCTTTGAAACAATTTTAAACACACATTAGTTTAGATTTCATATAAGATGGAAGAGGGAGAAAGTGAGAGGTTACAAAGAGAAATGGTCAAAAAGGGGGAAACAAGGAGGAGGAAGCAGCACTCCATAGCTCTAAAGATGGAAAGAACTGACTGTTCAAAGCCAGACCAGAAACGCGATGGGAGAAAAGAACTGAAAAATTGCAAAGGTGAAGAAAGGAAAATAGAGGTTCTTGGAGATGAAATAGGTGAAATAGGCAACCTGACCTTAGAGTGAGAGTTAGACCTTGTCAAAGGTGGAACTTTTGGTCCATGTCAGCAGAAAGAGATACACTGCCAGCTCACACTTAAGAACAGACCACTAAAACAGGGTTCATGGGCCGTGACCACCAAGACTCTGTCTTTCGCATCTTCTAAATGTACAATATGACACCACTCAGTATTGTCCTAAGGAGCTTTGTCTATAAGAAACATGTTAGTAGTTCAGCTTCCCTATATCCACAATGGCTAATTCAGTTGAGGCTGTTCGCTGGGGCAATGAATTAACCTCCTTATGGTATATTTGCCTTCCTTCTGTGAAAATTGCTTCGGAATTTAGTGTTTAAAACAAGGCCTCTCTTTTCAGAAACACACCCACCCACATAGCACACACTGAGTTTGCCAACAATTAACCAGTCAAGCTGTCTGTAAAATAATGAAATATGTTTTAACAGAAAAAAATATTTTTATTTAAATGAAAAAATTGCAGACTGAACAGCATGATTTTTTGCCACATATCATACACATTTGTTTGAAGACAACATGACCTACGCCACCTAAGGATCAATTATATGAAAGTAGTGGTTAAGTCTTAACAGCAAAGAGCTTGCTCTCTCAGTTTCTCTTACATATCTCAGAAAGTAACATTCTTTCAAAAGCGTTTAGCAAGGCTTAATAGTCTCATGCTTCTGTTGATAGCAGCCTGAAACATGGGAGCTTTCCAATGTTAACAGACCTGTTGCTTTTTGATTCTGTCCATTCCCTTCTGTGTAAATCCTCCAATTTTCAGAACTTAAATCAAATTAAGATTATTCCATCTCAGTCATCAGCCATCACACACGTTGGACAAAGACACTTCCGTAAATACATTCTGCATTACAGGTTTTATTTGCAACACAGCTAGAAAGAAAGAAGCTTATAGATCCACATCAAATTTCTAGAGGTATCATCACACAAGATGGTGTTTGCAGAATACATAGTACTGTAAACTTGTAACCATGGCTGCTCTCTTTTGGGTTGTTCTTACATTTACTTTCTTCAACTTCTTTTTTGACATTTGCACTTCTTGAATCTATGCCTAAATAAATCCCCATGGCCTTTCCAGTTGCTATATTCTAATCACCCTTTCACAGAACTGCAGAAGAAAGCCTGAAAATATTGAAAAAGCTTCAAAACTAGACATTTTGAGCATATAGGTCTTCTAAAAAGAAAAAACCAAACCTCAAAACCCAACCAAAACAACACAACTGCAGCATGCTTGCAATTCTGTGCTGTAGAGATCCCTGGGATGAAGGACTTGGTCCCTCAAGGTTCTAAGCACTCTGTCTATAAATTAACATTTCATGGCCTCAGGGCTCAGCAGAGAAGCAGCCACGTAGTCAGTCTGACTTATCCCCTAGCGCTACACACACGCTCAGGAGTTGGGGTAGACTGGAATGAGATTACAAGATCATTATGTGATTCAGCAGTATCAGCTCAATTTATTGTTAAAAAAGCATAAAGCAGTGGTCATATGTATTTAGCAGTTCTCCTATTTAGGGTGGCAAAAAGTCATCCTAATCTTTCTTGCATATAAAATGCATTGTTATACAGTTTGGACACCGCAGAATTGCTTCAATTATAATTAATGTCTCTGTTTACTGCAAGTCCCGAATTATTGACAACTGTTTTATTTGAAGAATTTTTTAGTTCTTCAACAGCATATGGGCACAAGTGTGCAAGACAGATTATGCCTGCAACATTGCCAAGCAGAATGTTGCCTGGTACAGCACATTTTATTTTTGAAGACTGAAATGTACTGCTCTAATAGAAGAACAGACCCAGTTCCAAAATGTAGGATAACATCACATCATAAATTAATGATTTATAATATCATAACATGAATGCTTCATTTCTCTTCTTTCTCCCCCCACATGATACTTGTTTGGTTAAAAAGAAAAATGCAAGAAGAATAAATGCAAGCTGAGTGGAGAGCTGTGTATTTTGACAAACTGACATGACCTTTCACATTCAAATTTACATACAAATGTTTCCAAGACTTTTTATTCAATTGAGAAAATGAATTAATATTTTGGAAGGTAAATACAACCTTTCTGGAAGAGATGACCCCAAAGAAGGAAAAAAACACAGTTGAAATTATATAAGCAAAATTACATTTGGAATGCAATTTTCATTTATATAGTTTACCCTTAGCTGAAAGTCAGGTCTTATGTGTCATGAATACAGGCAGCATAAGCAAGAATACAAAAGACATAAATTCAGTTTACAGCAAAGGTCTCCCTTAAGGTACCCTGAATTCTGAGTGAAACCAATCTGCACATTCTGTGAGCAAGTAAATATTACACATATCTGTCCTCATTGAGAAAAGGTGGAAAAGGAGTGAGTCAAAGGGTGTTGAGCCCCAGTTTTGTCTACGATTCAGAAAACGTAAATGGTTTTGCTAAGTCAGATAGTATTTAGTGCTATGTAACATTTTTTGCCTTAACTCCTTGCGTTTCCTTTCTCCCTGTATTTGTGTTAAATTTAAGCTATTTACATCATTTAAAACTCAATCAGCTGTAAAAGCTTTCCTGTCATTGTTACAAACAATTTGATTTGAGCATGACACCCTGAGCCAGCAGAGAGTTGAATGTTCAGGCTGGAATAGTAAAGGTTAGGTCAAATCAACTTAGAGGGAAAATTACCACTTGGGTCACGATATACCGTGTGGTCGGCTAAAGACCTCAGCAAAGCAAGTGGTACGGAGCTGCACAGAGATACTACTAATCCAAGCTTCCAAATAGTCAAACACGTTACCCTGGGTCAGTGGAGACGCAATAACTGCGGGTGCAGCTTCTACCAAACCCACTCAGGGTTCTCATTTTCAACATCCAATTCTTTCCCAATCACCGTCGGAATCACTCATACTGCAAAGCCTTTGCTCTACGCGAGGACCAGCTTCCCAACATCCGTATAAAAATACCCCCCAGTCATAAAGCACTTTCTGGTAGGTCACAATGCCTGAAAGAATAACATTGTCATTCTTAGGGGAAGAAAAAGTACCTTTGGTCTAACAGTTGTGCAGCTGTTGCAAACCTGAGCAATCCCACTGAAGTCAGGGGAGATACACGGCCTCGTGCTACCTCCTGGTGCTGAGGTCCTCAGGAGATCCTGCACTGAGCACTGCCCTGCTTCTGATTAAGGGTTGAAGCATTTTCCGTTGTTTTTTTGAGAAAACAACGTTCCTGTTTAAATCCCACCTTCCTCATGCCAGACAAGATTGAAAAATTCTCAGCTAGGTTCAAAATACACGGATCTGCTTGTTTCTGTCAGTTTCATGCTACCAACATCGGTGCAAGGTGTGTGGGAAGGAAAAAGCTCTAGTGGAGAAATGAGCAACTTTCATATTGATTTAATGAATCTCACAATATTTATCAAATTATTTATCAAATAGATTGCTCATCACTTCGCTTCTCCTTGAAAACCCAGATCCTTTAAAACTTCCCCAATCCAGATTGATTTGTGTCCCGATTTTTATCAAGTTCTGAGAACGAAAAATGCAGTTTGATGAATTTCAGCTCAAGTTGCAGATTCTCAAGAGCTTTGACTGTCAAACCCATGAATTCTCAATGCCTTGGTTTCCTCTCTTTTTGATGCCAATAGGAGGCAAAATCCTTAACAGGTTTAAGTAGTCATAACTGCTTGATTTCTGAAGAGCACACCCCACTAACGGTCCCATCTCCCAGGCAGTGCAGTGAAACTTGATTATCATCTGTGCACATTGCTTTAGGAACACTAGGTAGAAGTGCCTTTGATCAAAAATGTAGTCAGAGCCTGATTTTCAAAATATTCAACTCCCACTGAAATCCAAACTCTACCCACTAGCTTTAAAGAAAACAGGTTTAGGCCAGCACTGAACACTTTCGAAAATTCAAATCTGAAGTAGAATAACTCCAGGTGGGCACTGCTCCCTAAGTGAAAAAGGGGCAGGCAAATGATGTCTGACTAAATTTAGAACTACTGGAATTTATCTAAAACCTTATTTGAACCTTTGCTGAGCTTTGAACAGTTTGTTTTCAATTAATTTGCCGTTTTTCCTTGCCTCCCAAACGCTGGGAGTTCTGGTAGCAGCCAGGAGCTGGACTGCCACAAGTGTTGTTTCCATGGCATTTCCAGTCTGACTGGAAGCCAGAAACATTAGAAAGCTCATGAGAGACAGCCTGTTTTCAAGAATTCTCAAGCAAATTTTGGCTGATCCAGGATGTTTTGATGACTTCAGAACAGCATCCAAACTGGGGCATATCTCATAGCCAAGCTAAACCCAATTCCAGAGAAGTTTCCCTGCAACAAGATGTGAGTTGGAGAAGGCAGGGGTGGGAAAATATTTTCTAAGGTTTATTAAAAACTTTTAAAGCCAGACAGAGCAGAGACAATAAAGAGTGATTTCCAGAAATATACAACCAACCCATCAGTTTCTAATTCAAGTTTTCAAACTTTACTAAAATCCAGCTCTACTGCTGGATTCCTGCTGAAAAGCATTCATTTGGGTGAAGTGTTTGAAGATGGGGAACTCTCTGCTGGGTTTTCTACTCTGGACAGGGTACATTCCTATATGTGAGAGAAGAGCAAACATCTTTTTCCCCTTTTTTATCCAAGGTAAGTGTGAGCTCTAAGTTCCTGACAAGATGCCAATATAATTTGCAGTGGCATAGGCTTTTCCACCCATATACTGGCGAGAGCAAAGCTGAAAATCTACAGTCAAGCTTTGCATCTGTAATTCACATTTTCATTCCTGTGACAGAGCCTTTCCTTCAGCAAGTTGGATATTAGCTTGTTATCAAGTCTTCCCTGAGTGCCAAATTGAAACCACAAAATAATAATAGTTCATTCCTCCAGAACACTTGTAGCTGAGGTGCAAAGTTAAGAGAAATTTGTTATGGTGATAGCTTGCAGCTCGAGCAGTCAGGTAAGTAATGAATTTTCCTGGAGTTGGAAAAATATCGGAGAAGCCCATAACCTGACCCGAAAGAGAGGCATTTATAGAAAACTTAAAGTTCACCCTAACTTTGGGTATTGTGAAGCCATGCACACATTTTGCTGCAAGCAATTTCGAGCCCCAGCTGTCTCTTTGTCGGCTGGAGGCAAATATGGAAACGTGCTCTTTTCAGACCTCTCCTGCTGCGCACACACCTCCTGACCAAGCTTTCCCCACAGTTTCCTTGTGCATTTAACCATCTTAAAGGTTCATTGCAATCTAGGGGCAACACTGCTAGAAATGGCCCCAGGTAGCAGTAATACATTCCAGGGAGAGTGTGTGAAAGTCTCTTCCACCCAACAGACCTTGCACTGGCTGCCACGACTGCTCACTCAGCAGAACCTCTGGACCAATGGAGTCACTGCAACTCACCTCTTCATAAAATGGAAAATTTCAATACACCACTCAACACCTCTTCCTCCACAGCCTAATTTGTCTGAGAGAGATCAGAGCTTCTGATTTAGCCTCAACACCTCAGTTAGCCCTTCCCCTCTTTCATGGCTCAACCGAGCAAGAGCCATGAGACACGAGGGACCAGCACACATGGACACTCTGTTCACTTCATGGTGTGGTTAGACATATACAAGCCCTCTTGTTCAGCAGCACCTCTTGATAACCAAGGTTCACCAGAAAGGTCAGAGGGCCACTGCCAACAGCTTTATAGCACTGCTTGCCCTGCTGCCTGCCTCAGGGGTGTGCAGGGAGAGAGGAGCTTGCAGTTCCTTCTCAAATCCCTAAAACACCTGATGTCTCAATATGATATGTGCCCTACTTTTATGAACCCCAAGACTTCTTCCTTTCCTCAGGGAAGATGTCTTCTTTCTGAACAGAAAGCACACAATTTCAAATACAGATTTTTCTGCATGTTCTTGGTGGAAACAGAACTACCTGCTATAGCTAGTGCCTCTATAAACAGGGGGGAAAAAAAACCCAAACAAATAAAAAACTGGATGCATTCATCTACCCTTCTCTCCATGAAGCACTGAGTTCATCATTTTCTGTAAATCAAAGAGAAAAATGAATGCTATGTGTGATTCCAACTTCTCTGCGCAGATATAACAAACTATTTCCTGGCTCCTGATCTCAATCAACCACCACGCAAGAAAATACATATGCATGTTTGTATTGCTTATTTGATCAGTGTCAAGGTTGCTTCCATTTTTTATTTCAAAAGAAACAAAGAAAACACATTTTTAAAATTCACTGCAAAGAGTAGATTCAGCTAGAAGATCAAACTCCCCGTTGATTGTACTATTCAGGGTCACTGCTGCAAATTCAGGGTATCAACTGTTTTAGTTACTTCTTTTGAAATCTGGCACAGCACATTACCACATCTTTAGTTTTATTAGCTGCACCACAGATCCCAGAGAGACCTCAGCTCAGTTTGTTTTTTGTTTTTTCTGCTGCATATAATGCCCCTGGCTTCTGCTGTACGTGTTACTTCATTCTGCATTTGAATTTCTTATTTCAAGTTCAGAAACATGGTCGTCTTTCCTGAATGGACTTCAAAGCTCGTAAAACAGGCCAATCCTTCCATATAAATATATTGATTTTAAGAGCACACTTATAGTCAGGAAGAAAAATTTGGCTTTAGAGCAATATCACCCACTAACATCTCGCGATCTGAGCGGCAAGATGAGTTTTGCTGAATCTAATGGGTGGTTACTCATCACAAGGTAGAGCAGCGAATTTCACACAGCAGGACTCCTTTGTCCAAACAATCCTCTGCTGCAGAAGTCTCTTCTGCGGGAGCTCTGCGGGGCTCTGAGTACTTTGACATTTCAATCTGCTTCACAACTCGCTTGGGGCTCTCCATGCTAAGCAGGGTAGCGCCGGAGCCGCACGAGGAGAGCGTTCCTTACTGCTCCGCCAGCTCCCACCGACTGCGGCTCGAAATTCCCCAGCAATACACTCCATGGGAAAAGCATTAAGGGCGATCGGTGCAGAACCAGAGACAGCTTGGAGGACATCTCAAGGGAACAGCTCGACATTTTGCCTGAGCCTACTTACTTTTCTTCAAATATAATATATATTTATAGCGTGTGTTCAATGCTTACTAATCTGTGTGTGAGAATAACTGAGGAAAATGCATTTTCAGCGTGAAATCAAGCTAATTCTTCTATTTCATACATTCCCGTTTACTCTTTTTATTATTTCTTTTTTTCCCCTCCTGTTATTAAGTAGTAACCTGGATAAACTAACTATGTATTTCTCGATTTTAGTTAAATATATAGTTAATGCTACGTTAAATCACAGAGCCTGGCTGCCATCATTTCCTGGACCAAAAAATAAGTACCAGAAAATCCTCCCTTTTATTGTCCCTGCAGATCAAATGTGTTTCTAGTACACCTTTTTGACTTTGAAAACTACAATCTGGTTGAAGCAGGTAAGAAATGAGTGTGTAATTTCCAGGGACAGAACTTCTGTGATGTACTGTAGAGCCATGCACTCAGAAATGAACTACTATCAAAAAAAGAGACTAGTAACATTGATTAAATCTAGAATTGAAAACTTAAATTTTGCTTTCTATTTTTAGATATAGAAGGAACCAGAAAAGTTATATTTTTACAAGGAATATATATTCTAACAAGTTTCTTTTGGGTAGGAGAGATTATTGGAAGTAATAGACAGATGTTGCAACAGTTTATTTCAACAGAATGTGTGCAGAACATGCCATGAAGAACAAAGGAACTGTAGCTTTACCCTTCAAGACAACCTGTATAGCTGTGCTGTATATTTTTTAATGCAGAGAACAATTGAGCCAAATATCACAGAGTCAAATACCAGACTTCCAGGGAAAAAAAAAGCTTTCATTTTTTAAAGCTTTTTAAAAATACGTTCACACAAAAAGGATGAAAGTTACATCAGAACCTGAGGCTTTATTGTAATCATTGGAGAAGTTTTTCTGCAAGAAATCAATATAGCAACAGTAGTGTGGATTTCAGTGGTAAAAATCCAAATGAAAATTGACCAAGAACAAGGAAGTAGAGATGAAAACGTGATAATTTTATGAGAAATAGCTCACCACAGATATAATTTTTGAGAATTCATTGGCTTTATAAGAGCAAATTGCTCCAAGGACGGCAATGGATGTTTCCTTATTCAAAGATGTAAAGAATTTATGAGGCATAATAATTAAATAATGACCATCACAAATTAATCTAATCATTGGATTGTCTAGCAAACAACGACACACAGTGTTCACACCTAATGATTGAAAAACATTACCCATTGTTTACAAGATGGGTCTAAGGACAATACAAAAGTCAGAAATTTTTAAATATATGAAGTATGATGCTTCATATGAAGTCACAGTTTATAACCAAAGACTGAAAATCATATAATATTATAGTCCTTTAGTGTCTTCTAGCAGTATCTTGCCTTTATTTTTTATTTCTTCAGTCAAGCAGGATTCTTAATGGACTATTTTTCAATAACTAAGCAAAGACAGACAAGTAATAAATTAGATTAACTTGGTTATGAGCTTTTTTCAATTTTCAGCATTGATTATTAAGCACTATCATTAGCAAACACGTTTTTCCGCCACTAAAAAGATCACGCAACTCACTGTTAGACATAATTTTGCTCCGTTATTCAATTAATGTCTGCACATATGCAAAGATTAGAACTTTAGACTAATCCACTTTAGTGTAAGATTCTCCTCTTTTCATCCGTCACTTTGGAAAAATAAGAATCCTTACATATCCCACCTCTTTTAAGTAAAACAAATGCATTTGAAACAAGTTAATTCAGTTATTTTGAAACAAGTTAATTCAGTTACTAGAACTTAGTCTTCATTCATATTTAATGACAAACATTAGACCAACACTGCTCTTGAAATCTTACCTATCACACTTCAACCGTCCATACTCTTATTATCCCTCAGACACAAGCCAAATCCTTCTGTAACTCATAAAAGCAGAGATTTACAGGTCAGATAATTACCTGAGAAAGCATAATCTCACAACAGCCCCTCACTTAGTAGCTCTGAAGAGAAGCCAACTGAAAGGACCAAGGAACAGCCACAACCTTGACCCCCACCTCCACCAGCTGGAGAGCTTGGAAGATCAAAGCTCATCAAGGATTGGTTCACCAAGGCTACCAATCACTTCACGCTTTCCAGAAGCAGGTGATTCTGCTTTGCATTTTGGGGTTGTTTACTGAGAATAGGTTTTAAAGTTATACACAAATTTACTTAAAACCTCTAAATACAAGAGTTTGCCCCAAAAGCTAGGGGTCTTTTGCTAGGTCCTTGAACAGAAACAATGCTAAATTCAGGAGTAGGTCCTTTGGTAAAAAGAAATTAACTAAATTAATATGCCAAAAATTGACACTGAAAGACTTTACCTCGAAGATTCCCGTAAGACACTATCTCTTTCTGGTTGTGAAAGTCCATTTCTGAGTGAATAATTCTTGTCCAACTACCTGTATAGAACCCAAGTTCTATAGAACCCAAGCATTAACAATTTTGGAGCATAATTTCTATACAGTGAGATATATAAATATATTATATATTTATTTACATCAGTAGAGATGAAGCAAAGTGAGATTGAGAAAACAAATGCAAAATGGAGAAAATAGGCTTCTGGTGCAAAGCTTACAAGCAGCCTTCATTTCCTTTTAATTTTCTGTGGGTACAATAGCTGCATCTGTTTTTCCTCTGTTTTCCAATCCGACTATTTCATATTCTGCACAATAATGTGACAGTTTTTATCTTAAATGTGCTTCAAGACAGCCGAAGGCATGGAAAGTAAAGACCAAAACTGAATGTTCCTGAATATTGGAATGTGAGATTGTTTCAAAAGAAAGAAATGTGTTTTTTTTTTCTACTGACCTCTGAACATCGTATGTTTTTGATTGCCAACATTGGGATGAGGCATCCGAATGGAAAATTCCCTTGAGTATACAATGATCCATTTTTCCTTTCTTTCCCATGTTTGTCGAAGCCCTGAGTGTGTTGGTCTGTAATCTCTCTTTTATTCAAGACCTGGGATGATCTTGAGTAAGATAGATAGTCTGTTTTCAGCTCTGTGACATGCATTTGTTTATGAATAATGAGTATCACAGACAGGCTGATTAATAGTAATTTTATAATGTGGGAAGAGGATAGAAAGGAGGACATTGTACAGAATATTTATTAATGAAGTACAGTCAGCACCACACAATGTTTAAGAACTGTGGA
Organism: Gallinago jamesoni; assembly: GCA_025769975.1. Taxonomy (NCBI): domain Eukaryota; kingdom Metazoa; phylum Chordata; class Aves; order Charadriiformes; family Scolopacidae; genus Gallinago; species Gallinago jamesoni. The sequence continues at coordinate 43,632,982 of JAOQGH010000051.1, forward strand.
GGGGGAGAAAAAGGAGGGAGATAAAGAGAAAACTGTGCCCAGAAGCTCCAGAGAACACAGGAAGTAGCTGGCCAAGCAAACAGTATAAAAGATGGAAGAACGTGAATGAAAGGCAGTGAGAAGTGACCAAGAGATTCACATAAACTTAATTCAAGAGCACGAAGGGGCTCTAATTAATTCTGTAATGCAGGTGATGAACAGAGACGATCAGGGTAGTACCTTCCTGGCAAAATGGTTGTAAATATTTTAAGGGACAATCTTTATCCCAAGCTGACTGGATGAACACACAGCGTATCTGTATCAGTAGAGCCATAGTCTGAGTCTCATTCAGTCACTTAAACCTGCCATTCAAATACTAAATCGCAGTTCTCAGAATAAAGACCTGCCAAAGGGAGCACCCGCTGGGATTTCCCTGCTACTGGAATCAGCGTCTAACAATGCTTTCCAAAAAGTCCCAGACTGAATTACCCTAAATCTCAGACAGCCCATACAGCAACTCCAGTGTCTATAGCTACAAAGCATGTATTTGCAGCTTGCTAGCAGTAATCTTTTCTATTAATTTTGCCATTCCTGGCAAATAAAATGCAAGAAGCCTGCAAGATTCAAAATAACCACTAAGAGAGACGTGTTTGCATCATTGGACACTTCTTTTCCCGTTTAAGAATCAGAGCACACAGTAGTTCACCTCCAGTGACAAACGCTTGTCTTGGACATGTTTTAGCCCTTCACTAATAGCTTCTAAAATTCATAGAAAACCAAAGGAAACACCTTAGAAAAGCAAAAAAAAAAACAACTTTACCATGCACATACTGAAGCTGAAAGCACAATTTGGGAGTCATTCCAACACAGAGAGCAAGAAAAGAAACAAAACATACATAACCATCCACACACAAGACAACCTTTTGCCTATATGAAGCTGTATGGTGGTCCAAAACAAACAAATAAATAGATACATAATTTTAATTTTTTTAAAAATTTTTTCCTACTACTAATTATTTTCCCACTAGTATTTATCCGAAGTGGCAGAAAAAATCTTAGTATCTTTTTCTTTGAAAACCAGAAAGTTACTGTGAATGTGCACATCCATGACCAACCAGAATGTTGCATATTACTCATCACTGACCTTTCTCACCACATAGTTTTTTCACCCTCTAAAGAAGCCATAAATTAATCCCAAATAGTGCTATGCAATATCTTGGCTTTATCAGTTTTCTGTTTATTCTTTTGAAAATAATAACTTTGCTGTGAAACAACAGAATCCCCTATGAATCCCTTATGTGTCAAACAGAAACTTAGAACCAGTATGAGACCTTCAGTTCCTATTCCCAATCACATGCTCATCCACGCATCCAAGCTTGGTTAAAGCTTGATTTTTTTAGTCCCTTCTCTATCTTTATCTCTTGTTAGGAAAATAGCAGTATTTTTTTCTTGTTTCTCCACTTAGTCATAAAAAACAAGTATAATTGCAATCCTATTTTATTGTGTTTTACTCCAAACCCCACACTTCCTCATTTAAGGTACAATAGAGAAACATCGTAGCTATTTTTTATTGTCGTTGTTGTGTTAGCTTATATATCAATAATTACTCTAAGGAAGATATACAGAGCTCAGCTGGAAAAAAAAAGAGTGTAATGGAGTTTCCCAATCTATTTTCAAGGTTATTTGTCTTCTGAAAAACTTTTTATTTTCAATGTCTTCTTTGTCTCAATACCCATACAATTTGACTTTTTTTTTTTTAATTCAATGAATAACTGCCTTAGTGATATGTAAAGCCAGGCAAAAAACTCATTTGCAGTATATAATTTCTGTTTCCAGTGGCTAGTCCTGTCAATCAACTGATCTCAAGCACCCGCAAAAGTATGTCAGAAGCTGTATTTTTCTTGCTATTACCCATAATCAGAGTGAAAGGAGAAAGCACATTATTTCATCTACAGTTGTGCTATATCAAAAAAAAAGTCTATTAAACCTCAGCAAGGTTCAGCAGCTGTAGATAAGACAAAGCCTCAATTAATTTCTCAGCATCAAAAGTCATCAGATTTTTTTTGGACCCTACCAGTTTGAAACTACCAAGGTTGATGATCAAAGAGGCCATGTTCAGTGACTGTCCCTTACAAGCAGATGAAATATGATGAGAGAAAAGAAGAATATTTTCACTCCTTTGCTGCTGTTTGGCCTCTTATGCAGTGCAGGATGTTCTTCCAGAAGAAACTGCTCACATTCAGCACCATCTTAATGTGAGATTTTTTCTGCCCTAGATAAGGACTTCCTCTGCTAAAATTCAGAATATCATTAATACGATTTTTTAAAGATGCTCTGTTATAGGCATTTAGGGGCCAAGTTCTCTTTCTTGGATGTACTAAACTATAGAGAAAGTTGTCCACTTTAGGAAAGGAAGCCCCATGTCACCCTGTAGTATTTACTGGGGGACCACAGTGGGAACTGGCGAGGCAAATAAATGTCATCTCCTATCTGTAAGGACCCAGCTGGGTCTTTACCCATAACATTAGTACTCCTGTAGTCATTCCCCACTATACGCATGGGCTATTTCAGCCCATGAGCTGCAATACCAGCCCCCCTCCATAGGTAGGGGTTAAGATATGGCTCATCCCTGGGTAGTTCTGTGCTTCGTAACCACCAGACACTGCCCACAGGCAGAGTAGACTCAGCCCTTACCTTTCTGCTTTCTTTTTCTTTTTTTCTTCTTTTTTTTTTCTTTTTTTCTTGTTTGCAACTTAAATACTCACCATTCCCAAACAGCAGTCTTGCTGGTTCTTCAACCCCAAGGGGTGATACGGGAGTTCATAGAAACTCCATTTCTAATGATGTTCAGCCCAACGTTGAAGGGAGCAGGAGTTGGGTACAGTTCCAGTGGGTCCCTCCTTGAGCGCTGGGATGGTGGGTCTGAAGGGAACCTGCTCCTAATGTTTCTGTCCACTTTGGACCACTCCTTTCCCCCTCTAGACATTTTTTTTGCTATTCATTTCCCCACGTGTGTAAGGTGGAACTTGGTGAAATTCAGTTGTTTAAATAGCAAAAAGCTGGAAAAACTATCAATTTGGTGTCATTTATTTTAGTCACATACTGTGAGCACACATTCCTGTCTGTGAGAGAGGAGGTTATGGATTAATAAGATGGTATGCTCTCTTGAAGCATACAGCCTTCTCAGAAACACAGGGTATTTATTGTTTCCATTTCATGTGTATATCAAAATCATAAAGTAACTCTATCCTAGTCTTTTTACCACTTCCTATACTTCTGCCCATATTAAAATTATATCTTTGTTCCATAAAACATAAAAGCTTTGGAAAATTGGAAGGGGACCACATTAGAAATAAAAACATCACAAAACAAGATGAGCTGTATTTCTTTTTTACAGCTCATCATCGGTTTTCTTAAGAGAATACTTTTTTTCTCTGGAAAGAAAACCACTTCAGCTGAAGTAATTCCTCAGATTTTTAATTAGTACATTCCTCTTCAGGACTTGTCTTAATAGCTAATTCCTTCACCTGCCCATCTTTCTTCACTCTTGAAAACAATCCTCTCAGCAGCTCCAGCAGGGATGTGTTTTGCATGGTGACATTTAAAGATGTATCGTGAAAAAAATAGTCCCAGCTACTTCTTTGGTCTAATTTTATTGAATTTAATGCAAACAGAAAAGAGTCGAGGCAGTATTTCCCTGCAACATGCTCTTGCATCACTGGAGAAGCAGCAAAAGGCACCAGGTATCCTGGCAGTGTCTTCTGGGTTTGAGGAGCAGCTTCCACCACAGAGTGATGGGTTTTTCAGACCACTCTGTTTCGTATGACTAACTGCTCACCCTTCGTTGAGTGCAGCAGAAAAGCATCTCACCCCTCCTCACCAGGCCCCATGAGAAAACCTTGCTGTGTCCTTGCAGACAGCCTGTGACCTTTCCTGGAGCAAAAAAGTGCCTGTATGTTCACTAGAGCCCCGTGTTCCTGCACAGGTGTAAGCCTGTCATTTAAAGTTATCATCTAGGATACCTGAGAACATTAAGTTAGAACAATATTAATATTTTATCTCATATAATCACTCCAGTTCTGAAGATCTCACAACCACTCATCACCGCGTGTCTTCAAGCAGAACAGTCCAAAGCTCCAACCACTTCTTATATACGAGCATCCTCACGGTGTTCAACTAAACACAAGCTCTTCTTTGAAAATATGGGAACCGTAGACAGAAACTTAGAGCAAAATGCGTATCCCTCTTTAAACTGCTGTATATGTTATTTTATTGGAAGAATTAAAATTGGAAATCAACTGATTTCTTGTTTCTGCACAGTATGCTGCCTGGGCTACCGCTGCTCAATGATTATTTTTGTGTGAACTTCAAGAGTCTCTGCTCTGTTTAAAACCACGTATTTTATTTTCTCCTTCCTACAGAAGTTGTTTTGTTTTTTTTTTTTTCCATTGGTCCTTTTTTTTTTTTCCATTTGTCTCATTGCCAGTATCACTGAACCCAAACAAGGCTGTTTACTATTCTTCCGCAATTTGGGGCACAAGTAGAATAAACCCAGGCACCAAAGGAGCTACAAGCACTGCCACGTCGAAAGCAGCCAGTCGAGGCAGTCTGGTAGCACACACGCTCACACGGGTCATCAGATAAAAATTAGAAACCCTCCGAATTTGTACTGCAGAGCCACAAGTGTGAGCAATTTCATCTCCATCCCCCTCAAGTGTTCTTTTGCCTGTAATAGACAACATGGATATTTGGTGTTACTGTAATTCCTAATTCCTCAGGTGCATTCTTTATGCTTTTATTTCCTCTCTGTGGAATGAGTCCAATAGAAGAAAACTTGTTATACCCCCGATGCTGGAGGAGCACACTATCAAGCACCTTGGTTGCAACTCCAACACACGTCGCCTTCGCTTATGCTGTAGGACTGGGAGAACTTTATTGACTTCATCTATTTTCAGCTGAAGCACAGGACCGTATATCAGAAAATCCGGATCATCAGCCTGATTTAATGGTATAGAAGGACTTTTGAGCATTGTAAGACAGGGTGATTCATCACAGGGGCTGATTCCCAGGGCTTTGCTTTGTGAAAGGCTTGGCTGGGTAAGCACCAGACAAAAGCAGGAGGGGGAAAAAATAGAAATATTCGCCAAGCATGCTTTTCTTTTTTAAACGGCCATTAAACACAATAAATATTTATGTAAAAAATAATGTTTTAACAGCTTCTGAAAAATGAGAAAAAGCACACTGTTGGGTAACAGCTGACTGTTACAAAGCAGTGTTAATGAAAGGGGGGGAGAATTGTAAAGATTGGTCTCAAAGTCACAAAAAATAAAATAAAAAAAGGTTTAGGGAGGAGGATGTTCTATTTCTCGGAAAGCAGATTTTGCTTTTGAGAGAGGAGAAAAAGAAATGACTGCTTAAAACATACCTTTCCTGCAAGAGGTCATATCAAGTCAAGGGCCTGGGTTGCTGAGAAATTTGCCGTAGATGTGAGGGATGGGTGAAAGGTCCAGAGCCCCCAGTTGCCCAGTTCTGTCTGTAACCAAGTGCTGGAATTCAGTTTTGATCACGGGATCGGGTGGATCAAGGTGGTTCAGGTCTGCCAGGAACTGTCACTAGCTATGGATCAGGGTGAGAACAGGACTCAACACAAGGTGCAAGTGGGTGAGGCTGAGGTGGGGTGGATGGAGGGGCAGAAGGCAACCTGTGGGCTCAAGTCCTGCTGAGACCTTCGGGGCTTGCTGGGACAGTGAGACATCCCCCTCACTTCTTGAAACCACCACATTTTTAACTCTTCTTCAGGCTCTGTGCTCCCAAGGAAACAGTAATAATGTTTGTAAATCCCAGCACATGGCCACACGCTGCACAGCAATAGAGTCTGTCCCGTGAGGATCAACAGCTCCCCTTGTAGAGTACAAACCTTCCTAGATGAGGAAGATTTTTATCCAGGAAAAAAAAAGCATGTTATGTAATAGAAAAAAAGTAGCAAACCAGGGAGACGGGAAAAGCACTTGGTTAATTTTAGGTAAAAAAATTAAGTCAGGCATTACATTTTCAACTGACTGAGATCTTTCCAGTCCTATAGGTTCGCTTTTAATGTAATTGAGAAATGACATTTTTCTGTCTGAGCCTTTATTCTTGATTGTGTGAGCCTTTCTGAATATTGATTCTCAGTAATAATTAGAGCTGAAGTTTTCAACATGAGATTTTTTTAAATAGCTAAACATGGTTAGATGAACAACGTCCATCTCAGCCAGACCCAATACAAAAGATTATTGCATAATTTTTATAAAATACAAGTAAGAAATAAAAACTATGTAGTAAAGGTTATTTTATTGAAAATTGCTTCTAGCTTTGCTTCTGCTACTTGAAATGGAACCAAATATCTCAGTGGCTAATAAAATAGAAGCTCTATAACTGAATAATATGGGAAGACCTAAAAAAAAAAAAAGAATATTAGTACAGATTTTTAGTATCCCTGCTTTTGCAAGTAAAGCTTTTACATTAATTAGCATCTCGACATGCTTATAGAATTGGAAATGTCCCAGAAAAGAGTTTCTAGGGATTGGAAGCCTCTGGCAGCTTCAGCAAAATATAATAGGTCAGAGTAGAAGAGACCATTTATTTATTCATTTATCTATCCATCCCAATATGAAACAGTTAAATGGCTCCTGTAAAATAATACTAAATCAAGATCCTAGGCAAGTAAAACATTACGTTACCTTTTGATTCTATACCTTTTTAAACTGCATGGAAAGGAGGACAGTAGATGTCTTTGGCTTACAGGCACACCATTGTGCTTTCAAACCTCCAAAGTCGTGTTTTCCAGGCAGGGCCCTTTGCATTTCAGTTAGATCCATTAGAATGAGTGTGCAAAAAAATATGAAGTTTTAATGCTCTGGGAACTGCACTGGCTGCTGAATTCCATTCCATTTCAGTAAGAATTGATCTTTTAAAAAAAAGTTTTCTTTGTAGTTCAGCTTTCAGAGAAAAGGTGTAACTTGTGTAATTATACCCACTGGCAGACCCACCTCTGCCCTTTACCTTTTCAGCCCCCAGACAAGCGAAGTTGGACAGGAGGAGGCAGGATTAGGCCATGGAACAGGTCCGGGCAGTCAAATTTATTACTGTTTTCATAGAACTTCTTTTCAAAGAGTCAAGTGACCCTCCTGCTATAGTGGAGGCTTTGAAGAGATTCATTTATCTTCTTTATACTGGAAATTATATACTTTTCTACAGGTAAAATCCAACTGATTACATACAAAACACACTAGTATTTAATATTTAATTTGAAAACTTCTTAAGTGTAGCAGCTACCATGCAAGTTTCCTCTTGTATACAAGACCTGTCTTTAATAAGAGGAAAATTATTTTATTAAAAAGTTGTTTGTCTGAAGGGCATTTTGTACCTTTTTCTTCAGTCACAGCACATTTTTTCCCATATTTGTATTACTGAGATCTGAAATACTGGCATCCATTCACCATACCTCAAGTAGAAATGGAAAGCATAAAATAATCAAACACATAGAGATTAATCATCGGAAGGGAAAAAAAAAAAAGAAAAAAAAATTAAAAATAGACAAAACCAATGTGCTTTGGGGCAACACAAGATAAACATTTGTTCACAGGAAGATGACAAGCTTTACTTTCCTTAACAGCTAGGAAAGACACTAGTATACACCAGAGGAAAGAGCCCAATTAAGGCAATTAAAGAAGCAGCAATCAGGAGCTGACCAAGTTGAAAGCTTTTCAAAATGCGAACAGTCATGTGTGTGATAGATGACATTCCTGTATGCTGGGCTATTTCACACATTTTCTTTCTTGCCGTGGCTCCTGTTTGATCAGTCAGGGAACAGTCTTTAAGCTTTTATGTTAGTGTAATTTACTTTATACTCCGTTGGAAGTAAGACAAATGTATTGTCATGGTGAATTTGGGGCAAGAGAACCACATTTCTCCAGCTTCTACCTTTCTTAGTAATAATTTGACAGTTTTGTTACTAAAATCATAAGTCTGGTTGAGTTCATCATAAAGGCAATGTAAGAAGAGCAAAGCTAACTGCACTCTCAGCTTTGAATAGTTTTTAATTTAGGAGCAAGGATTACTGCCCTGCCCAGAACAAGGACTCGGTTTATTACTCTTAGTTGCCTCTGGGTAAATACCCTATTTTTCCCCTCTCCTAAAATTTGCCCGGGATGATAGCCTGGAGAAAATCCTTGAAAACTCAGTAAAGAAGCCCGACTCAGGCTGTATTCCAGTTTTTTCCTTTTACTTCTGCACACAGAAGCAAAACAGAGCTTGGATGAAAATTGTTTACATCTTATTCTAGTAATTTTACCATGGCATAGCCATCTGTTTCCAGCCTGCTGGCTCTAATTGTACATCAGGAAAATACCAACCCTCCAGTTTCCCTGCGCCTGCCAGTCAGCCGGAGACAGAGTGGGCTTGGCCTTTTTGTACTCCATGTGCCATTGAGCTTTACTGCATTAGCAGAACTGGGAGGACAACACGGGAAAAAGCCCAGAACTGAAGATTCTGGTTCGCTTCAATAGGTAGGGAAAGGGAAGGCAGTATTACAGTCTCTAAACATGTGGTAAACTCAGTGGGAAAACCTTTCTGATGATTTCCCGTGAGGTACGGAAAGCTTAATTCAATTATTCATTTATATGCTTTTATTGCGGCTTATCGGCCTCCTCCTAGTTTCTCCCAAACCAAACTTCTCCCTGCCCCAGAAAAAAAACAACCATATATAACAAAAATCTTTCACATCACACCCCCTTTTTAGAGGTGATATTTAATTCTAAATGATGGTGTCAAGCAGCCCAAATTAGACAACAGAATACTTAAGCACGTGCTTAATTAAAAACTAAAGCGTTAGGAGTTAAGTATATCTATAAAAGCTTCTTTGAATTGGGCCGTAAAGCAGAATGTCACTTTCCAGTCTAATTTTCAGCTATCATTTTCTTTTCTACAGCCACAGGAGCAGTCTCCAGCCAAGCTGCTAGGCTGCTTAAAGCATGTCAGGACTTGATTGCCTTCCAGCTGCAGCCACTAAACAGGCTGTTGCAGCTCAGAAAATGCCTTCGACTCCTATGCCAGCCTCCAAATAGATTTTCCTGCACCTGGCCCTCTTCCTTCTAATAAATGCAAAGTTATAGTTAGATTTTATTATTTTTTTTTTATCAGCCTTAAGGATCTGTAGGAATAACATCCAGCATTTCAGTTTTTTGCAATATTGCAGCACGCTGCTATATTGAATGCTGCGCCGTGGAGTTTTCAAAGTTAAATTGTGCGATTTTCGTTATAAACTTATGTGCTCTAACATTTGTTGTGAAGTTTCCTTCAAATTACAGGCACTTTGGCAGATTAGCAGGTTTCTGAACAAGCTCTCAAAGCTGTACCATGGATGGTCTTGAGTACCTAAAGCACAGTGTAGCTTCAGTACTCAGGAGCAGGAGGACTAAACTATCCAATGCTCAATGGTTTAGGGGTTTCTTTTTCCTTTGAAAGAGCATATTTCTTTTTCAAAATAACTACATTGCCCTATCCTTCTGCTTGACAAGCCTTTTGAAGTGTCAGCGTGAGCAGAGTAAGAAGCACAACTACATACAGCATAGGTACTGCCAAGACATTGTTTCAACAACAGCTCCCAAGATACTTTCCAACCCTTCTTTAAGCACGTTAGGCTTAGAAGGACACACAGCTTTTAAGGATTTCCATTAACCTCATCTAGCAAGAAACAATCTACAAAACCCCTGCTCATCCACAGGAAAAACAAAACAAAAATAAAAACCACCAGCGTGTACACATTGCAGAAAGAAACATATTGAAATATTCTTTTTTGATATTCTGAATCAAGTACTTTGAAGAGGAGGGGGAAACCACCAGAGAAAAAGGCCCATAAAGAGCCCTTTAGCTCTGGAGAAGACACCTGTGGTTAATTCTGGCAAGGCAGGTGTTCTGGGGAGGGCTTGTGGGTATTTTTTTCTAGGTGTTCCTAGCTGTGAGGTGCTGCTTCAAAAGGGCCCTTTTGGGGGAGAACCTGCTTTTTGGTGGTGGAAGTGGGATTGGACCCAGTGCTCACTTGGATGCCCAGTATGTCACCAAGCCTAGAGACACAGTTCTGCTTGTGTGGACCAGGTGAACAGGTTAGTTGTGGTTGGCAACTGTTTTTCTTCTGGTCTAGGTGCTTTTGAGTTTTCTCCACTTAAAAAGTGAATTATCCTGATTTGTATTCTAATAGAGCCTTGTTTTAGGCTGAAGATATTTTGATCTTTGCAGGGAGCTTGCTGAAGAGAAAGGCATGTTTCTTTCAAAGTGCTGGCCTGGGGTCCTCTCCCATTAGGAAGCAATAGCTGAATGAGTGTTTCTTTTAAACAAAAGCCTTGCTGGAGTTGACTTAAAATGTGGGGGGACAGTAAGTTATGCAATGCTGTAATTTGGCAAATTTTCAAACTGGATGCAAAACTTTCTTAGCTCTGAAGGTTCATATGGGTGTTAACATGTTGTAGACCTTAAATGCTCCTGAATTGTTGCAGGCATTAGTGGGAACACAAGAGTATTTTTCATGAAAAGAGAGATGCTTTGGTTTTTTTCTTGCCGTTTGGAAATGCTAGTATTGCTGTAAATTGTTAACAATTTCTTGTGTGTTTCTAAGGCGAAAGCACATGTTTAACGGTAACATTAAATGTTGATGAGTAATAAAGAAGCAGGATTGTCAGGTGCTTGCTTGTTAAATTTAGTCTGTAGGAATGTTTGGGTTTCTCAAGGGAGTGAATGAAGAAATAGAAAGTTGAGGCCAGGACTCCAGGGCCAGGGAGGTACCTCTCAGCCCTGTGTTCCCACTTTGATTTTCTCAGGTGCAGGGAGTGTATGAGAAGTGCTGGAGCCAGCATGAAATAGGGACAAAAATAAATAGAATAACACCCTTGTGTTTTCCTATGTTAAAAGGCTCCTGTAAAATGAGCATCACAAACAGCTTTTTTTGTCTTCTTATTTACTAACTTTCTGGATTCATTGGGGGAATTACTCATAATCATAGATTAATTTATTAAATTCTCATAGCAATATGTTCCAGCATTCACTGATGGTGCTCAGTAAATGGGAGAGTTAACACCCTGAGAAGCATTTTAGCATTAACAATGCATAGCTGGTTCTAAAAGCTACTTCACAAAGCAGCTGGTGATGATACAATGATGCTGCACAAGAAAAAGATTGTTATCCAGCTGTCAACTGTCTTGCATGTGTTCATCCATCAAGTGTTTTAGAGGGCCACCTTCCTATGCTGCCATAATTTAGGCCTCATAGCTATGGCATCCTAGGTCTGTTTTATGCAAATATAAGTTACCTGTATGCCAAAAAAAAGTCTTGATCTCCGAGTGGGATCTTGAAAATTGAAAAAATTCAATAGATCTTTCTATTCAAAATGTACAGACGTATATAGAAAAGCATTTCCTGGCTTAAAAATTCCCCTGAGTAGTTACTATCTACCTTTTTTTTTTTCTTTTTTTTTGTTCCTTGCTTTTGCTTTTAAGGTTTTCATCATAGTTCTTGCAATAAATCATGTGTGCATGTGCAGCAGTAATAGCTCTGCAGATACACTGGTTGCTCCCTCCTTTCCAGCTATTCAAATAGTCAGTACTAGATTATTCATACTTAAGAGTAAGAACACAGACATCAAGCATGCATGTTCTAGTGTTGCTGTCATTAAAAAGTGAGGTTTTTTCTTTTCTCAAAGCTTACCATTGAAAGGCGTTCTTTTGAGTGTAGATATCTACTTTCCTTAAAATAATACTTGTTATAGTTAAGCATAAATCTAGAAATCTGAACAGATCTCTCTCTAAAGACTCAAAGCTTGTTTTATCTCTCATAGTTTGTGATGTTCAGTTTATCTGCAAATGCCTCAATAGGAATCAGTGAATATAGTCCTAAGCCAGTTTTCAATGACTCTCGTGAGTGTTTTTAGCTGCATTTAAGTATCTGGATGTTTTAATATACGAAGTCTAACAGCCATAATATCTGACTGAGACCTGCCAAATATTCATTGAACTTACTGAATTCCTTGATAGTAAATATTCATGAAGTACTGGTGACTTGCGTTCATGTTTTAAGATGAAAATTAGTATCAAAAATAGGAGGCTGCCTTGTCTGTAAAGTTGTGCCGAGTTTTTCTCTGCCTCCTCCCAAGCGCAGTGATGGAGCAGAACCGAGGGAGCGGGAGCTGGGCTGATCTCTGTTCTGACATTTAAAATCTGTTACTGTGAGCCTGAGTGGCATTTTCAAACATGGATTAGCTACAGGAGCCTGAGACGGGCTGAAATTTAGTGTATAATACGAGCTGCTATTAAAGGCTGTTGCCACCACGCTCCTGGCCTTTCTGCTGTTAGTTTTCTGGGGTTTGCTAGGTCTCTGCTGCTGTGGGGTTCGTTGGGACTGGTAGCTGCAAAGAAGAGCAGGAGGCTGGTCCTAGCTCTATCCCTGGCCTATTGAGATGATCCCAGCCCTCTCAGGGGCCTTACCCAATCTTTTCCTCTTATGTGGCTCTGCCCTTGTCCATAGGAGCTGCCATTGTGAGATAAACATTGGACTTTGTCTTGGGGTCAGGTCTTAAACTTGACTTCAGTCCTACAGACTACAGAAAGTACTACTGAGTGCAATAGCAGTGACCTGGCACCATGTTCACTGTATGAGATTCAACTGGGAATGATTTTTGAACAAATCTGTGTGGCCCTACATGTATTTTATATTCTTTCCTTTCAATGTTTTCTCTTAATATTACATTTAATTTCTTGTAGTCTGTGTCCGTGCTGACGCAGACTGGTGCCAGGAGCACCAATTTACTTCGGTTTTGCCGTTCGTTACTTTATGTATCTCTACTGCAATTCATAAATCCATGCCAATGTCGTTTTTCCACAAAGTCAGTGCTTCCAAAGTTCTCTTGCCAATTAATTGGAAGTACTCTTGACAGAAATGACAGATATGCCTGAGGAAGAACTAGTGTCTAAGGGAGAGTGTTAAGATAACTTATAAAGCTGAAATTAATAAGTAGATGAGTTTCTGATGATGCTCTTGAATAAAGTGGCTAATCAATAAAGCACACTTTGAACAAAAACACTCATTCATTAGAAGTGCAGGGGCTTGTCTGTGGCTAGAAAAGAGAAAATATGAGCGGAACTTGCTTTTGTGGTGTTAACAGGACTCTTACAGTTAAGTATAAAGTTTTAGTGCAATCGTTGACATGTATTTTCCAGAATCACATTGTGAATCTTTTGAGTCAGGGCAAGAAAAATAGGTAGGGATGATTATAGGATGTGTTGGTTGAGGAATGCCTCTCTTCCGCTACTGGCACAGGGTATTTTTATGCTTTGTTTTCTTGTTTTGTGCCAAACAGCCTTAAGGGCCACAGCTGCCACCTATTTACCAATTGGACAGGCTGGCATTACAAAGTGTACACTGCTACAATGAATTTTTTCTCCTTTTTGCTAGCATATTTTTCTGTTTCTATATTCAGTACCATTTTTAGGACCCCCTAAGGCAATCTCTTTCTCCATGTGGGTAATACAGGTTTCCCTACAGCTGTCCTATCAGTGAAGGATTTGACTTCTTAAGTGTCCATCAAGCCCAAAGGATGCCTGTCCATGCAGGTTGTAGCCTTTTCTCACTTAGTATTTACGTTCTGTTTCATTCCTTGCAGCCAAGTGAGGCAGGTTACTTGTTATTCAAAAGATATCAACAAACAAATCCCTTCTGTGCATCTATCCTTCATTCTGTCTGTCCTGTGTTTTCCTTTGCAGTAAGACAGATTCTGTTTTCCTTTCACGCTGTTGGCTTTGTTAAGGGCTCTGAGATTCAAAACCGTGCTCTCCAAAAGCTCTGAGAGCCACTATGAAATAACATTCTTAAGTATCTGTAAGAAAAGTGCTTTATATTGGTTGGCTGTGGGACATGCTGCTCTTCCGATGAAGTTTCTCTGATATTGAGGGGAAAACTTCCACACCTAAATTATGGAAGTTTCCTTGCCAGTTGTTCAAACTCCAGTTCTTATTAAGCTACAAGGGTAAATAGCACAGAGTCACTTGCATACATTATTTAAACAGGATAACTTCTGCCAGGCAACACATTCTCTAGGTGGTGTTTTCATTTTTTTTTTTCTCTCTATATACTTCGTGAAATGGGCTCTCTATCAAGAGTTGGAGGTTCTGTGCAAATAGCTTCACGATGGGAGCTTATGGTATCAAGGACAGACTTGAAAAACCTACATATGGCCTTAGCAGAGTGACCATGGCACACGGGTATGTTTGGGCTTTGATGAAGCAGGGCTATGGCTTTTCACCTGCCTTTCACTTCTTCTCTTTTCACTTCTTCTCTTCCTCTGGAATAAATGTCAAGCCTCCAAGTCTGAAATCAGTGCTCTCAGGCAGGGATTCTCTTCACTGAGCCATCTGGTGGATTCATAAAGCATCTGCCTTGTTAGCCCTGCTCCTCTGCCTTCATGGCTAGTTTTATAGTTGCATGGTGTCGTTCCAACTTGGTTTAAATTGTATGACATGGAATATATTTCAAAACTATTAAAATGGCGGTATATTTTGGACTCAATCCTAAAAACGCTTGTTTTTCACCTCTCCTTGAGGACTCTGACTCTACTTCAATTTGTGCCCTTCCCTCAGTTTTAGATCCAGACTAGATATAAGAATCCCTCAGATAGCCATGGTCCAGCAGTAGGACATGTCTTTAGGCTGAGACTATGTGGCCTCAGAGTAACATGAGTCAAGGCAGAACCGAAGGTGGGATGCAGTTTCTTTTGTCATAAAACAATGTATTTTCTACTGCACCTTTTGTTTATACTTGAAGCAACAAACCTGCAGTAACAGCCATATGGGGAAAGCAGCTGAGAGCCTTTTCTACTCATTTTCCTCCCCCGCTTTCCCAGTCATTACCATTCTCCAAGGAGCTCTTTCTTATTCCTCTGGGCACTATGTGATTGCTCGTGTATGGCTTGGAAACAAAGTGAAGGAGGGGAGGAAGCGGGAGAACTTCCCCAATGCCTCCCCAAACTCTACAGGTGTTCATCTGTACCTTAGAGGAATAATGTCTGTGTCTGTGAGCTACCCTGTTTTTCCTTAACGTTGTTAAGGGAGTGGGTCATTACAACAACATAAGTGTTATTCTCCAAATCTTCCCTCTGTTAAGGACCCATTAGGAAAATTAGCTCTGGGTAATCACAGCAAATTTTGAAGAAAGGGAAAAAAGTGACTGCAGCAGGATCAGATGGCAAAACTCCCCCTGCTTTCAGTAGGATGAATATTTCAAGAACTGATCCTGGTTCTCCAGAGATGGAGAAGGGAGGGGAAAACACTCCATTTTGAGCAAAGCAGAATGGTCATCCAATGATGTGTATACACACAGTATAGGTGATACTTGTAAAATTTCTAATGAAAGCCTTTTTTCCAAAAGCATGGTCTTGGTGAAAGCAGGAGGTTTTGCAGGATTTTTCTGATTTTATTGCATATTTTGATTTGGCTTTATCAAAGCATGTAATTTCTAATAATATTTTTCAAGGTGTGCAGGAGCACAAGCAAATTAAACCTGAAGCTGTACTATTTAAATGTTTTATAATAGTTCACTAAGTTTTATGTTGCTGAAAATTGGAGATTTTGATTCCTCACTGCTATTTCAGTATTTGGATGCATTTCAAAAAATCTGGTTCTCCCTTGCATGGGTTATTTAAACTAATTCTGCTTGTTTTTCTCCTGGGACTGAAGGGGAGACCTGTGGATCTGGTGCAGTCAAGCCTTTCTCTGTGTACATATATATCCTGAGCCCCTGCTGGAAAAGGGAATGTAGATTTTTTCCCTTTGATGCGGTGGCTAAAATGGCTTTTCTCAGCCTGCTGTAAAAGGAGCAGGCTTTTATCACGTCTCCTCTTGACCCTGCACGTTCCTGCAGGGATGCAGTTTCTTCTCGTAGATGGCTCTGTTACACAGAGCTATAAAATCACACGTGGCCAAACTCTGCCACCGAAGCAACGCGTGCTTCCACCGTGGGATGCTCTTATGTGAATTTGGCAAAGTCAAATTTCTACTAA
The DNA here is from genome assembly GCA_025769975.1 of Gallinago jamesoni. NCBI lineage: Eukaryota > Metazoa > Chordata > Aves > Charadriiformes > Scolopacidae > Gallinago > Gallinago jamesoni. The sequence goes on from JAOQGH010000051.1 coordinate 43,649,039, forward strand.
ATTATACTCTTTGCTTAAACCAAGCGCGTTTCCAACTTCAGTAGTTAGCGTGTGTTCACTGAGCTGAAAAAATACATGGGTTGGCAAATTGTGTGTATGAATAGAAGGTGTTTGCAGAGTACTTACTGCAGCGGTTTAAAGTGAATATATGTAGGAAATGTTCCTTTACACTTGCTGCATTGGAATGAGCTCGTTGGCCCAATAAAGCAGGCAGACTGCAATCACCCCTGTGATTGCTAGGAACAAATTATGGATGGATTCTGTCTCAGTTTTCTTAATTACAAAAACGAGAGCGGGTTTCGTGGTTATTGATCTTGCTGTTTCCTTCACTAGTCATTTAAACGAGTGTGGAAGGGAAATCTAAAGCATTTCATTGCAGAGTAATAGCTTCCATAAAGTAATTGTGGTTTGTGTCTTTAGTAGGCATCCTGACTGTATGTTTCTAGACGGATATTCAAGATAGTGAGAGGTTCAGAATCAATGTGCATATTAACCTTCTGGCTTTAAAATCTATTATTTTCTAAACACTGTTTTATATGATACTTTATGTAATTAGTGCAAATCCTCTTACAATGGCAGGCCTCCTTGCAACCAGATAATCTGAATCTGGAAGAAGCAATTTGCTTTTTGTTTTAGGAAAACACTACCCCCAGGACAAAGAAACTGCTGGATTCAGGTTTGACTGAAGCTGATAGTATCTGGCAGTTGACTAACAGCCCTCGGTGCATCCCCAGGGACTGCACTTGTCTTCCTTTTTTTCCTCATAAGAGCTATTTTACTTTACCACCCAACCAGGGTTTGAAATATTTGATGATACCTGGCTTTTCTGCTGCTGGTCAGGTCTGTGACTGTAAACAGCACAAATTTGTAGGATCTGTGCTAAGGCAGCTCTCTCACACTAGCAAAAGCTTTCTCTGCCCACCTGGTGATGTGCAGTGGAGGATATTGAAATAATATAGATGAGACTTCAAATAATAAACCTGCTGAGCCAGAAAGCTATTGAAAACATCGGCAGAAATCTCCTCTCTCCCAACGGGTCACGGTGCACTTGTCTCCCTGCCTACTACAAGCTCCACAAACAGAGGCTGTATTGGGTAATGCAGTTCATGTATATCCATGTCTATATATGTATACCAATACCTTTTTATACATAAATATGCTTATAGATTTTTTTTTATTTTTAGATTAAAAAGAAATATGTCCCTTGGATACATTTCCTTGTATTTTAAATGGGCTGTTGTCTACAAGCCCTGAAAATATTGAAATTAGCGGGGTGGGATCTTTGAACTGTTCCTGTGCCAAAGGTGGAACTGGGTGTTCTGTGAGATTTTATTTTCTAGTTGTGCTGTTTATTTTGCTTTGGGTGGTGGTTGCAGTCTGGAGGCTGTCCACGAGCCAGTGGAAAGCTACCGTGTGGGACACGCGAAGCTCATTCATGGCCTTTCAAGTGCTTCAGTGTCAGAAAACAGAGAGGCTGACCAAAAATCTTCCCAGCTCCATTTTACTTCTTTAGACAATTCACTTTCTTTAAAAAACAACAACAAAACCACACAAAAAAAAAACCCACCAAAAAACCAACCTCGTGGCTTTGTTCCTAAAGCAGAACTTGTAAAACTTGTGAGACAACTTGTAGGTGTTTTCACCTATTTAGTAGAAAGCTAATTTAATTCTTTTCAGTAGATGAGGCTTTTCTGCATGTCTGTACTTAGAATAAAGGGATACCACCCTTGGCTCAGGTTGGTATGGTAACAGCAAAAAGCCATTTATTTATTTATTCATTAAAACTGCTGGAAGGGATTTTAAGTCAAATGATTCTGTCTGCTGTGCCTCCATCTTTAAATGAGCATTAAATCTTCTAGCTGTTTTTCAAAAATCAGTCATAATAGTTTCTGGACTAGTTAGTACATCTCTAAGATCAGAAGGATGAAAAGAGGTACCCAAAATTTTCACCTTCCTGTTTCTTGGGAAACAGCAACAAGGCCACCTTGGTAGGTGTCTTATTCAAGTACATCTGATGTTCTTTGGAGAACTTTTTCATTGATTTCTAGCTACGTAATCAAATACATTAACTTTACTATCACTGGCTGTCTTGCTATATTTTACTGGCTTATCTTTGTACACAAAATACAAGGCTCTTTCCTTACCTCTACACTTTTTCCCGCTGTAAACTATTATAGGAATTAGTATTGATGCTTTTCCTACATTTCAAAAAACCATAGAGGATGTAATCTTGCCTTTATTTTGTGACCAAAATATATTTGAACTTTGGAGGAAAGTCTTCTGTTTCTTTAATCACATTGTATAAACAGATCTTAGAAAATCTGAATGAGTCTCAGTGTAAGTAGCATAAGCTTTGTTATCAAAGTTTCATCCATCTCATGGGACTAACTTATCTATTCATCCAGGTTTTTGCCTGAAGAGGAAAGATTAGAAGAAAAGAAACTTTAGTAGGAGATAGTCTCCTTTGATCACACATTTTATGATATATGATATATGCTGTGGTGATTTAATGCCAGAAGTCTTCTAAAAGCCCAATAAATGGTCTGAATTTATAAATGGAAAAGCAAAGCAGGCAACCTTTCTGTGAAAAAGGCCAATAAACTGATAGTGCAGTAGTGCTCTTAAACATAACAGATGCACTAAAACTAAATACTTGGTTATGCAGCCTTGCCAGGAATTTGAGATATTTTTCAGAGGCTGGCTTCTTGTTATTTCAGAGCCATTTGTCTGAGATTTTAACACTAAAAGTGGAGTTGTCTTGATATCCAGGGGAAAAAACCCAACAGGTAAATGACTCTGTCAGTCATGTCCAGATTGTTAGATTAGCTTGTAAGAAGTGGTTTTATAGCAGAACTCAAACTCACTAAGTGACACAAGCTTCTCCTTTTCTTTAAAAGGGTTTTGATCCAAACCTTCGTAAATTGTACAAGAAATACTTGGAATGGAGCCAGTTATGATTATTTAGGTTCTTTTTACGGTCAGCTGAGACCACTGAAGTAAAAGAGAGAATTAGACAGGAAGGCACTAAGCCAAACCTCAGGTGAGAGGTAAAATGTTGGGTCTGTTAAGAAACCAGAAATTCCTTTGGGTGGGATGCCCAATGACAAATATACTGTGCTGTTTGCTTTAGTTGGAAAAGAGATCTATAGTTCCATGTTCAGCTACTGTTTTAACAGGTAACAGAAAAACATTACTTTTATGCAGTGTTAAAATTCTTCTCCACTGTAGCTTTTCTGAAAGCCAAATTCATCAGCGCACTGTGTGGTCATTGGTAAATAGATCTGCAGTAGATGCAAACCTTGTTTTGTACAAACTATCTCTCAACTGATAGAGCAATTTCTTGAGTGCCTTTATTTTTCCCTTTCACTTGGGCTAGTTCCACACATTCTTACAATCTAAAACCCATTTTTCATTTTTATGCCCTAAAAACCTTGGTAGTTAGTGTTTGTGCTCCCTTGACACTGTCGCTGAACCAAGTTACACAGATTTAGCTCTTTTAATCTTCTCTAATAAGTCAGTCCCTTTCCATCTGCCTCAATTTTTGTTGCTCTCTGAACTACCTCCAGTTTGTCCATCTCCTGCTAATGAGGTGAACTAACCCCAGAGCTCTTGGGAATGAGACTAATTCCAAGCCGACTGCTGACATGATCCTTCCTGATATGTGCTGTGCTGGGGATAGAAAGGGATTGTGAAGAATGTACAAGTGGAGGAGCTCATAGGCAACAAAATATATATTGCAGTTAAGTCTGAGACAAGAAAATGGATTATTTATGGCAGACTTTCCTTGTTGGTTCTCTTCCTAACCTGTGGCAACAGCCGCAAAGTTATACTGGATTGTCCTCAGCAGCCAAGTTGTTTCTCCACTGCACCTCTGGCTCCCTCTCCTCTCCTGCCCTTCCTGCAAGCACCCAGGTTGAATGTGCAGGTCATTCTCTCCTTCACAGTTTGCTCCCACAAGGAAGAATTTGATAAGCAGCACAGTGCTATATGCTCTTAAGATGATCAGCCTGCCCAGTGCTTTTTTGCAGGCAAATTGGTTCTGCTGCATTAGAGTAGAAGATGGTGGAAAAGATGTCCAGGAGCCCTTTGTTCCTGTGAGACTTTCCCTGCTGCCCATGGACCATTCCCAAGAAAGCTCTAATCATCAGAGATGAGATTTGCTTTTGTGGCTGAAATTGTGCTGTGACTGAGAAGCAGGTCTCTCTTGAGCACTGGGCAGTCTTTATGTACTGTAGACCCAGGTTCCAGAGCTACCTGCAAGATAAGGATTGAGAATATTAAATTTAACCTGATAATTTAATGGGAAGCCAGCCATGAAGGAAAGCCAAGTTGTTATGGCCCTTGGTGCTGAGGAGATCTTTGATTGCACCTGCACTTGCAGGAATAATTTATTTCCTTTCCTTCTCTAGGAAAACTGCCTAAGAGGAGTGGTTTTCTATTTGCTGCTGGCAAAATTTTAGGTATATCATTTAAAAATAATTCCTTGCCAGTCTGACATTTGAGGTTTGGTAGACATTTTATCATTAATATCCAGTAGTTCACTAAAGTCTCCTCCTTTCTGTTGGATGTATTAATCTCCGTAGTATTTACCATAGCATATTCTTTCAAGACACAAGTGACTTCATTTAAATAACAAAGAAACATTGCATGCAGAAATAATCTATGGTGTTAGAAACTGTGAAGGTGCAAAAGAATACTAATTAAAACTGCTGAAGGCTTCACCGGATAAAAAGGAACTGTCTGTCATGGAGAACCATCTCTATTAGCCGTTTGTCTTCAGAACCAAACAGCAGTCATCAATTTCAACCTATCCTGAGAGAAAGACAATCTTGGCATTATCCAGCTTTCTCCAGGCTTCCTTGGGAGTTTTGCATCCATAAGCATTTGGTGATTTTTATCCTCCTCTGCCCCGTCTCGCGTGTCTTTGTTACCCAGTCACTGAGCATGAAGCATGCGATGAGCATTTGTATTCTCTGTGTCAGTGCATTTGTGCAATCAAACACACGTCTTACTCTATTCTGAAATTTGTTGTTGGAAAAGGATACAAAGAAATGCGAAACTTTGCAGTTCAGGGGTCTTAGTTAATGTTTTCATGGAAGTAAGCTACAGTCAAAGTCAGTTCAAGCTTCCCCTTTCTCTCAAGGGATTCTAAGCTTACCTACCCTGTCTACTTATTTTAACATCTCATTTAGTCAGACAGGAATTTGTGGATGCTACTCAGTGATGTAAATGTACACACTGACAGCAAAGCTTTGAGATCTAGGAAAAAGAGGATGGCTTTTGTTGTATTATTTTAAAATCTTTAGAAATAAATTACTGTGAATTATGTTGTGGTTACCTTAGCTTTTTCTGGAATATTAATACTGGTCTAGATTTTACAGGTTTTAAAAACTGATCTCAAGGTTTAACTCAAAATTAAGTGCGTTAATAATTTGTTAAAGGTTAATATCTAACCTGGGAGAGTCATGTATATAATGCCTGAAAATAAGAAGTTTAACTGGTCCAGTATACAAAGGACCATGGCATATACTCCATGTTCACTCCTGAGTCAAACACCTGGAGTATATTATCTCCTTTCTGCAAAGGATGGGCAATACTTGTAGTGTGGGATATCTTCTGTCTTCTAGCAGGCATAACACTACCAGGAAAGCTGTCCCCACCCCACACCGGGTGTTTAAATACCAGTGCCTATCATGGAAACTCTTCTCCATGCTGTTCGTAAGTGAAAGATGCTCACAGGCAGGCAGAGAGCACATATGTGTTTTCCAGGCCCAAAAGCAAACCTGGAGGTTTTGCTTTCATTCGGAGCCTCTTGGCTTGTAGATGATCCAGTCTGGGGAAGGAATTCCCTTCCTCCATGGGGAGAAACCTCACTACCTTTCTCAAGAGGTGGAATCTGATTAAAACACCTCAGTTTCCCTTCCAGACCAAAGCAGGAGAGAGCAGAGGACATCAGTAAAATGGCACAGCCAAACCAAGAGGGTTTACTCACGTAATTTAGAGGAAACTCCTGATGTGCATTTGGATTTGGCCCTTTCCTTGAAGGCATTTGAGTGAGCTTTGAAGGGTAGGATGTAGTTACATTTAAATGTTTGATCCTTAGCTTGAGCCTTAGTTTGAGCCTTAGCTTGTCCTTGTTGGGTGGCGTTTAACTCTACCACTCCTGTCGTGCTCTGACAGCTCAGTCTTGGGGGCACGCTTTTGGCTGGCAGCCACAGGCTTCCCTGTCACAGCACCCGCTGAGCATCCACGTTGTGGTGGGTCCATCAGCTGCTGTTCTCTCTGGGTATCTCACCAGCAGAGCGCTCCGCGATCCACGTGAGTGTATATTTATAAAGAGGAGGGAGAAGGAAAGAATTGAACACGAGCATCTTCTGGTGTGTTGGAGCTGTCTGCTCCCGCATTAGCATAGCCCCGATGGATTGGCGAGATGCCTGGAAGAAGCAGGCAGCTGCCTGTGGATCCTCCTGCAGCCCCCAGGCTGGGCAGGGGCCGTGCCTGGAGCAGAACCTCAGCCGCTGCAGCAAGTGCTGCCTCGCTTTTGGCATTGCAAAGCAGCAGCTGAAGCAGAATTCCCGTTTAAAAAGTATTTTCCTGCTGAACGATATTCCATTTCAATAAGACCAAGTCTAGCTGATCTGTTCTCGTTAGCCTGGGAATGGCAGATCGGGTGCCTTTGAGGGCTGCTTTGCATGGCAGAGATCAGCTCGGGATAAGGAATGAGAAATCTGGCTCTTTTCCTGCAGTTTGCATCATCTTATCCTTTGTTGTACCCGTATCACTTCAGAGATTCAGTGTCCCATCAATGTATGGTTTGCTGCATAAAGGAAAAGCACATGCCTACTTAATTTTCATCAACTGAATTTCTAGAACTACCACTCCAGAGATGTTTTTGGCTAGACAAAACAGTGATTTAAAACGTAAAGCAGCATTTATGGCCTATTTTCCACTATTTATAAAGTTTAGTAAACATACATGCATGATGAATCATGATAGTGTCTTCTGCAGTCAAAGCTCACTGGGATAAATGTTTGATGCATAGCCAAGCAGAGTTATGTTTATGCAAAGGAGAAAATACAGATACAAGTCCTTCTCTGTCTTAAATGGCAATCCTCATTTAGAGACTTCTTGTTTGTTTGTTTATGGCAGGAGGGAGATAAGAGTTGTAATCTTTAAGGAACACAAAGCAAACCCACACAGGCTTTTGTTTATGTTCAGTAATAACACTGATTATATATTTTGGGGTTGGGAAAAGTGCTTAAAAAGCTTGTCTTACAAAATCAGGCTGAATAAATGTTGCAGGCGAAGCTGTAATAACACCTGAAATAACAGTTGATGTTACTCCACCAGACTGGCTGGAAGGGTACATGCTCCATTGATTTTTCAGAGCTTATTGCTTGTAATATTTCTGCCAGCACACTCATTACAACTTCTTGCTATTATCAGGCTCAGAGGAGGCAGCTGAGAGCTGACAATAACATCTGACACGTTGCATACCTCGGGTTGATAGAGATTTTTCCCTTCTCAAAGTGATTATGTAGATCCCAGCAGCATCTTTACTGCTTTGAATTCTCTTGCAGTGCTCTCCTATAATGTTTACACGGTATCTTATTGCTCATCTGAAAGACTGCTGGTTCCAGTCATAAAAAAATCACATCTGTGCCACTTCTGTGAGGAAAGAACTAAGAGGAGGGTGATAATACAATTAGTACTGTCAAGAATATTTTACCAGTATAGACTGCAACCTAAACCAGTTATCTGGATGTTCATTTATGCTGCACCCAGGTAAATACTGGTGGTGGTTTTATTCTTTCTGGACAGTGTACTACTGATTGACTTATTTCTCTACAGCAAAAGGATCAGGACTCTGATCCACTCAGCACTTGAGTTGAACCTCTTCTTTTCTATAAGAAAAAATGTTTCCCTGAAAATACAGCTGCTACCTCAGTTCACTCCTGCATTTTGTAACCGATTTCTTGTAACCCAATTAAAAATGAAATTTAGGTTAAGGTAGGCTTAATTCCATAAAGCAAAACAGGGTTTGGGCCTTAGAAATCAGTGCTGGGCAGTACTGTGGGTTTGTCTAGTCTTTGAAGGAAAACAGCCACATGAAATATATAAACCTACACTTCTGAAGCATGGCTGCAACTCCTGTTTGTACCACTCAAGGCTCAGTTTGCGTGACTCCACTTTGACTACTAAACCAGGTGGATTTAAACTGTCCTGAATCAAATTAATTGGGTTTTTATATATTCTAAGAGTGAAAAGTAAAAGAAAAAAAAAGTAGTCTCATTTTTCTGGTGCTTTTTTCCTACTATTGCAGGTACAACATTTTTCCATAAAATAGAAACAGTCAGTAATAAATTACTATTTAGATTCAGAATGCCAGAGAACATATCTGACGCAAATACCAAGAACGTAAACAGTGTCCACAACAGGGAGAACTATAATGAAGTGGAAACTTTCTTCTTCAGGGCTGTCACGAGCAGACTCAATCCTGAACACATAAACATAGACACTGCCAGAATTATTCCTCAGAGTCTGGTAAAGCACGTTGCATCTTTAGGCTGAGAGGCTCGTGTTGGATAACATCCCAAAACTGCCAGTCTCAGGCTATGTTATTTTCTTGGAAGGAAAAAGATTTTTAGCTCTGGACAGAAATATCTGATATCTTCTCCCACAAAAAAAAAAAAGGGTCTTCTTGCTCTCCATGCCTTGAAGTGATGTGTGGAACGAGCAGCAGCAGTCATCCATCAGGGTGAGGCAGTTGCCTGCAGGACACAACATCAAGTTGTCATTGTTTTTCCCAGATCTTAATAACATGCTGGGGGGGGGGGGAAAGAAGTGCGGTGAAGATTGATGCAAGTTGCCAAATCAAGGTGATGTAAGGGCAGGTATTTTGCCTAATGGTCTCATGATGTTCAGTTATTGAATCTTGTTTTCCCAGTCTTGAGTTTGCCTTATTGTAGTCACGTAGTTCTTTGATGCTGCCAGCTCACACCTGTGCTGGACTGACGTCTGCTTCGCATGCCCTAATGACACAATCCTGCTTTCTCACCTCATTTTTATTTTTTTTTGGCAATGATTATAAATTAGGGCTAAGAAATACCTGGGGGGATGCAGGCCACAAGCTATTATGTTAATACATTATTGCCAAGACCTTGTCAAACTTCTCTCGAGGCTGGAGTTCCTGTCCTCAGCCATCAACGAAGACCCACCTCACCCTGGTCAGTAAAGGGTAGTTACCAAGTAGGTAATGCTGCATATATAATGATTTGACAAGCCCCTCTGGGTGCTCCAAAACTGGTCTACCAAGCCTTTTTCTCTAAGTTTTTTTTTTGGGGGGAAGGACTTGCTTACTCCACTGTGCCAGCAAAATCTTCTGTTCTTTTTGAGGACTGTTTTTTATAGCTTAGCTGGTGTTACTGTGAGAGCTGGTGTGACTACACCAGAGGCAAGATGTGCTGTGTTTGCCAGAAAGGGCCTGAAAGTAGATGCACCAGTAGAAAGGGACCCTTCTCAGTGCTGCAGAGGTGCCCCGTGTGTGTCTCCACCTGCCTCCACCTCTGCTTTGTGTTTCCTTTTTTTTTCCCCTGAAGGGATGTGTGGACCTTTAACTGCTGTAGAGGAAGATCACACTTTCAAAACCAGACTTGGGAATCTCCAAGTGTATACAAAAAAAAAAAAAAAGAGATTGATGTCAGGTCCCTAAGAAAGGCTTTGTGCTAGGAGAGTTTTTACACATATCTGTGCCTATTTGTACGTGGACTATCCTTGTACGCATACAAAAGATAAAGGGGTTGTTTGTACCCTCAAAATATACACTTATCTGTGTTTATAAATGTGCAAATCTGTAACATTTATGCTTCAAAAGCATAGTGCTCAGATCATGCCTATCTATACCAGAAACATTTTCCTACTGAACTTCACATGATTTCTTTAAGGGAGGAGGGAATCAACATGTGAACAACATGGATACCAAAGGATACCTCTCAGAATGCACAGTTGTGCCTCTGGTTTGTAATAGCACAGAAAAGCTCTATGTCAGACTGGAGAACTGCAAATTATTGCAATAATTCAAGTAAATAAGCTTGCTTTATCATTATAGAAAGTTTCCTCGCTGAGTTAGATGTACTGATATATTTGTTATTTCATGAATATAAATGTCTACTACTGATGGAAACAGTCAGCTGTCACTACAGTACAAATGCAAATTGCAAACTAATGGTTGAACAATTAAGATCTAGGGCACGGAGCTTATTGCCACTGGAGGACTGTAATTGAATTCCTATTGCTGTCAGACAGGTTGAAAATTACTGTAATGAAGAGCATCAGTTTTCTACTCTACATCTCATTGTTTTCCAGCCAAGGAGCATTACTGTTAAAGAGTTTCCCACAAATAGATCAAACAGCATTGGAAAAAGAGAACAACGACTGACAGAGGAATGCTACCTGTCATTAAAGGGGAAAGTAATTAACACTCTTTAGTTTGATTCCCACATGCCCATGAAATCCAGGGATCTAAAATCATGACTCTTCCCTCAACAATTCTGGTGGTGTTACTATGTATGTGGAGTGAAACTGGTGATCAGGCAGCAGGGTACCCAAACACTGGGCTATACAGTAAATAATTTGATATAGTCCCCAAAGCCTTTCACAATGTAAGAGACACCTCTACCATCTGCTCTAATATGTTTTTAGTTGATATTTTGTTATACATATGAAGGTAGATATTTCTTTTACTACTACCTTCTTTAACATATATAAGGCATATATATTCACATATATATATGTGAATAACATCTTCCTTAATTGAACCCTGTCTGAATAATCTCTAGAATGAGCAAATTGATAGGAGATATATTGAAGGATACAAAGAAGGAAAGATTAAATCATTACTTAGAAAATACACTCATTGGTGTCGTCTCCTGCTTTTTTATACAGATATTGCTGCTTCTGATATTGCAGGCAAAGCTATGAAATAAGGAGTTGTCTAAGATTTGTTTCTTTCAGTTTCTTGTTTGGGGAGGATATAGCCCATAATAAGAGTAACTCCATGTTCCTGGTCGCTCCACAGGGAAAAATTCCACCCTGTCTCAAATCTGGGAAAACAGATTTGCAGTCTCTGAAGATGACTGGGGTGTCCCAGCGCCGTTCCCGTAACGGTGTCTGTGAGTGTGATGCTTGCATTAGCTGGGCTGGGTCCCTGCGTTGGGAGCTGGAAAGGGTTGATCTTCTAAATCACCTCCAGAAACCCTGTGCAGTACAGAAGAACTCACTGCTCCCAGCTTCGGCACGTACATTAGAGACCTTAACTGGGATGTGGTAATACTCAATTCAATATTTGGAGATGCCACTTAAGCTGTCTGATAACAATTCTCACACTCAGAAATGCCCAAGAGGTCTTGTACCCTGCAAGAATAAAGGAAATTTCATCTGACAGTGTCGCTCACACCGTTTCTTCTTGAGGTGTGCCAGCCTTCCTCCTTCCTGACCTAATGCCTGAATCGATGCGCGTATGAACTGGTCTGCTGCTGTTCTGTAAATCCAGAGAACAATTTGCTTTGGAGAGGTCAGCTTTCCCGTCAAAAGAGCAATTATAAATTTGCTCAGCATCTAAGATGCGTTGGGGAGTCTATCGAGGGGATAAGGCTATTGATGAAGCATTTTGATGTGAAACCTGTTCTGCCAGACCTGTCCCTGCCGTTGCAGCTGGCTTGGGCTGTGCCTCAGACAATACAGGTGCAGATCCAGCACTGCAGAAAGAAAAGCACCTGCTTCACCTAAGCAACTACAAAATGTTTTGTTAGAATAGGTCTAACAAATGCCATATGTTACGAAACTTATTTGAATTTTAAATATTTCTGTCGTGAGTAATTCTGGATGTTTAATTTTCAATTACCCTGCTCAGCGTGGTTGTGTATACATTTCAGTTTATTAAATGTGAAAAGAGAAGGAACTTTCTGGAATACGAACAAGCAGCATGCTGTAATTGTCTCAATAGTCTAGTCACTTCACAATTTAAAATAGTGCAGTAGAAAAATAAAATTGAGGGTTCTGAACAGCTTTTGCGGTTATTTTCTAATCCTTGGAGGTCCTGCCTGTATTCAGTGCATTCAATATATCCCACCATAAAATTGAAGGCAAAACGGCAGTTTTCCTGCTTGCTCTATAAGCTACTTAGCTCAGATGATGCCAAAGGAAAAGGATCCCTTTATCCAGTGGAATTCCTGAGTATCAGTTACATTCAGTCTCCTGTAGCACAAACTCCCTGCTCTTGCGATCGTCAGTAAGTGCTCAGAGCTTGTTAGTGACCAGCTTTGGAGCTGAGTCCATTTACTTTGGACTAGTAGTGAACTCTCAAAAGAAAATTTCCTGATTTAACTTTAACAACTTCCATGTTGGAAGTGTAAATCCGTCTGGATGCTGCACAGCAGTTCTGTTGTCACATTGAATATTTAGTGTTCTTTAATAACAGAATTCAACGCAGTGTGTGTTATTTCTGTAGATACCAGCAGTTGATGGGACTGTCCAGTTCTCATTGCTTCAAGAACCATTAGATCAAAGCAGAAGGGAAGCAGTTCGAAACAGATGTAGTTTTCTTTAAAGCACTCCACTGCTATAAACTTTGTGCTAATGCGGAGGTGGTAATGACAAACAGCTTCCTTTTGGCAAAAGCAAACCAATTACAATCTAATAACTGTGCTACACCCCAGCAGCTAAATAATTCATGCTATTGGCAGAAGGACTCTGTTCTATAGGTCTTTTCAGTCCAATACAGCAAGATGTTAATATATCAGAGGAGAGAGATTTCCCTCCTTATTAAGAGGTTATTATACCTTAATAGAAAAACACCCCCAGATACAGGGTTTTCAAGTGCATTGTATGACATGCTTGAAAAGCAAAAGCCACATAATCAAGTGGCTCAAATTAAGATGCTCTTACTTTTATAGGATGGTTTCATCCTTGATGAATATTAAAAGCCTAAGCTTTGCTTCAAGTAACGAAGACAGTTTCTGTATGATGACAAACAAGGTACTCAAACTGGGTCATTTAACAACAAGCTATACAAAGGCTGGACACTTTTCCAGGCTAATAGTTTTATAACTAGTAAAATCACCTGATTTTTGGCACCTGACATCTCTCATTAAAAAGATTATTGCTCATGCTGAAAGAATACCAGGATGCCTGGAAAGATCAGCTCTTCCTGGGATCCTGGCAGCTGTGCAATATATTCCAGGCTGGTGACATCCACCTTGGTGGGAATGGTTGGGGAATTTATGGCATGTACCTCTCTTGGGAGGACTCAGCCACTTTGGTAAAGGCAAGTGATCTTATTTTCCTTAACTTGAAAAAGCGTTATTTTATACCAAAATTATAATAGACTACAAATAGTAGGAAAGGGATATCATGTGAGAAGTCCACTTATCCCAAAAATATTCATTCTTACTTACAGTGGTGATTTTCTACGTAAAACTCGGAGCAGACAACATGTGATTGCTTTCTTGCAAATCTTGTGCACACCTATAGCCTTGTGCTACTGCAGATGCTTTCAAGTTATCTAGTGTCTTCACCTTTTCCTAGTTCTTGAGGTCTAGAATTATGGACCCAGCTCCACCACAGCGGACACACAGGAGAAATAATCTCATGACCCTGGAGGGCAGGTTTTGTATGGAACACATTTAAAATAGCTAACAGTCCTGCTCTTCATTCTACTTCCAGCACTAAAAGCTATTCTGGAGCCTGCCAAACCTTCATGCTTTATGTTCCTGCATTGCCTATTTGCTAGGGAACACCAGAAAACCAGAATGGTAGCGCCTGGGGGCTAATTGGTTCAACCTGAAGACTGTCCAATTCCCACTGTGTGGCCTGATCTCTATGAATAAGAATAGGAAATAATCCCTCCCGTGAAAGGATTTCTTATAACTTCCAGCTCATTGGATTAGTTCCGCATTGAAAAGACACTTCATGTGGCCAATTTACATTAGCACTGAGGCAAGCTTGACTGCACACTGCCGTACCAGCAAACAGCTTCTGTGATATGAGGTGTGTTTATCAGATGCAATGCTGGCTGCTCTCCGAGGGGAAAAAAATGCCACTAGAAAAAATTAGAGGCCTTATTCCCCAATGTGGTGTTTCAAATGCCAAAGTCTTATATTTTAATTCAGTTTTCTTTGTTCTATTAATTACAGAAAATACACCAATTTTATTTTCTCATAATAATTCATAAAAAGGCCTCAGTTCTGGCAATTTGTTTTCCTTCTCTTGAAGCTATTTATACCTCTAAAAGGAGAGGGGAGAAATCTCCTTTCAGAACATCTCTCTGCAAAGAGGAAGACAGCGTCTTGTGGATTATCCTTACTTCATCTAGAAAAAAAAGCCATTAGTACTTCTCAGATGCTCTTTTCTTCGCCAGATAATTTTTAGGTAAAGGAAAATTCATCACTATTTTAAACAAGAACATTAGTAGCTTTCAACTGCCACGGATGCAATTCTTCTATAAACTTAAAAAATTGCAATTAATGAGGTGCTGTTAGAGTCTACAGCAAAAGCCATGTTTACAAGATAAAAATGCCAGATCAAACACGCAGATTCAGTTATCAGTTCTAGATGAACTCAAATGCTTAACATAAGTTGTTATTGACCCCAAGAGAACAACTAATTAAACGGTTTCAGCAGTGAGTGTTGAAAAATATTATCTGCGATGGATTTATCTTTGTTCTGTGTTTGGTCTAATGAGCACAAGGAACAGCAAAGTAAATATTGTTAACTTCACCACCTCTGTCTCAATTTAAAAACGTGTGAAAAACTCTACTCCAGTTTCTTCCATTTTTGATTTTCCCGAGGAAGATTTTAAAATTCATATGTAAAGCCAAACTCTCTTCTGTGCAAACCCACTGACATTGTCACTAACAGTGATACGAAGGAACGAGTGAGAGAGTTCCTGCTTCTAGTGGATTTGTCCATAGTTTTTGTGAGCACCAAAACAAACATTCAGCTAGTTTAATTTTCATCTTGTGACTTCATCCTGCAAATAAATACATAAAACTGCACATGTTGCCCACTTACCTGGCATAAAGTTATGCCTACTCTTAAGCCATTGCAGAACTGGGACTTTAACAAAAAATTCACATCGGCATCAAATCGCTTCCTTCTGCAATAAATCCTTTGCAAGTTAAGGTAATGTTTTCCAGAAGCATGTGTGAAAGCTGAAGCCTAGAAGTTTTAGGCTTCCTTGCCTGTTCACAGAGGATAATTAACAATTTCAAGTCTCTAATATCTTCCTTACAAAAAAGAAGGGTGGGTAGCTGCTGGGGAGATGCTTCTTGTTTCTCAGAGACCAGAAGTAGTTGCTTCCTAAAGGTTCCCGTGTAGT
>JAOQGH010000051.1:43664514-43678151 GCA_025769975.1 Gallinago jamesoni
GTTCCTGCAGCTTACTAGTGCTTCGTTAATTTTATCACTTGCAAACAAAAGCTAATTCATTGAATTCACTTCCAAGATTATTTCATTTTCCTTCTCATTAACGTTAGTTACTTGTATTTTCAAAGTTGTTGTTTTAGGGTGTTTTTTTCCCCCTTCTCTGAACATCACCATCTTTGTTTGAATTTCCTTAAGGCCGTGTATTTTCATATTTAAAAGCTTTATGAATAATGTGGGGATTTTTCTTTGTGTTTTTTAAAGTAGAAAGGAATTTGTCTCCCTTCTAGGAGAATCTGCTGTAATTTGAGGTAAGAGTCAATAGCAAACAAGCCGCTGTTTATCAGCTGCTTTTGAAATACAGAGGAAGCAGTGAAGTGTAACTTTTATATTCATGAAGCCCATTATAGGTTGGATTTATGAACACAGTTCCTTAAAATGATAGCGTGTCCTTGTTAGCTAGTTCTATGCCAATATAGGCCACATTATGGTGGTAGTATTTCTAGGGACAGTCATCATTTCCCTCTAGGTAAAGAAAATTGTAGTATCTAGTATAAAAATCGTACCAGAATAAATCTGTGCTGGATCTGAGTGGTCAGAAATAAAAACATGTCAAGACCAGAATTTCAAGCAGTGACTCCAGTATCATTACACTCAGTGCAAAAATGATGAGCGATGGAATTGTAGGGATTCCCAGAAATGCAATAAGTTCCATGGTAAATGGAAGAGGTGATTCACTTTCATGTCCCTGCTCTTTCCAGAAACCGAGGGGTGTCCTACACCCCAGACTAAAGAGGTCTTGGAAATTAGCTCAGCCAGTGGAGCTATTTTGGGTGATGGAGGCACCATTTGGGTGATGGGGATGCTGTATTGAGCCCCGCCTGGGAATATGAAGAGATTTGATAATGCTTCTGTCACTGGCAATTAGCTCAGTAAGTCAGAGGCTGCCTTTAAATGCAGTTGCTCAGCCTGGCAACGAGCTGTCCAAGTGTCTCAGAGGCAAGGAACTCCTTGTGTACAGACATCCTTGCAAGGATCCTGTGTCCATGCCCTTCCCTAGAGGAGTACATGCAGTGTGTAGGCTTCTGCATTCTGAGGGTGACAGTAATGTATCACATGCCAAAAGCATCCTTACCCTTCGGGGGGGGGAAATAACGGAGGGGGGTGTGTTTTTCAGCCACTGATCTTCTCCTGTCCTGCCAGTCTGTTAGTCACCGCGTGTGCCAGTGGGCAGCCCCATTTCTTTGCCCCAGTGCTAACTGTGAAATTAACTTTCAGATATTCAAAACAGCTTGCAGGGATTTAGCCACATAATTTCTTCTGACATTAGTGGGAGATACGTGATTAAAACTGAGCTCTGTGGCCTGAAATTGTCCCTGCTGGTGGTGTGTTTTCACCTTCTACTGGCAGCAGTGATGCCCCAGCGTAGCCGGGGCTGTCAGAGGCAGATGGGCTCCAAGTCAGGGAGGTGACCTGCTACGTCTGCTTGTCAGAGAGATTTCTCATCCTGCTCGCTGCTGGACACGCTGAGCAGGAACATCTCCTGTGCAGAATGATGATGAAGGGCGCAGGAGGGAAGATGGATGGATGAAGGGGAAGGTGGAGGCATAAGGACTGGCAAGAGCAGGAGTTACGATTCCTCGATGTTGTTCTGTCCCAGCTGAGTCCTGTCTCCTCTAGTGCAAATTTCCAATGGATTGGAACACACATTTGTGTGGCCACCTCCCTAAATAGCCAGAGAAATTTCTAAGGCTATAATTTTCTTCATAAAAATAAATATAGATTGAACAGTCAAACGGGAATTTGGAAGCAGCGGGACAAACTCTTAGAAGAAAGCGTCCCACAATATAGCCCCTCATGAAAAATGCAAGTATACTTCTTTTGGAGGAAACAAGCCTATTTCAGCTACCACCTATTCCTGGGAAACATGTGCTGCTATAGCCCCAGGGGTTGTCCACAGCAGTTTCCAGTTATTACAAATAATAGACAACAAAACTCTGAGGAAAACACAAAGGGGTATATAATCTTTGCTCTCTGACTAGGAAAAAAAAAATCCAGGACTTGGAAATAGCTCATTCCCAAGAATCCTTCTAATTTAAAATTTGCCCTTTCAGTGTAATTTAAATTTCAGCAAGCTAAAAGAATATTGGAGAAAAACCCTCCAAGTAATTTCTTTCTCTTCACTCAGTAATAAAAATTTATGTTATCCTTGTTCCTCATTTTGAAGCAGAATTATAAATATATAGTTATATGAATGTTGCAAGCACTGTATACATTATTAATTGTCTGTAATAGGCATAGTCTATTTCATATTTTTATAACGCAGTCCCTCCTCTCCCATCACATCATCGTAGTAAAAGTAATTTCAGAGTTAATATTCGTAACTTTAGGAGAATGAGAAACGGGAGGTCTTCCCTTATGGTTTTTAACCCTGCAATTCATCTTCCTGAAGAAAAGGCACTTAGTGCTTGGAGCAGCTCAGGAGGGGTTAGCTAAGATGACTTCAAGAATTATGTCTGGTTTTCTCCTATCCTGGAGAGCATTCAGCTGCTCCCTGTCTTGAAGGATCTCTGTGTTAGCCGCCTGCAGCCCGGAGACATATGTGACAAATACCCATATGTCCTGAGGACATAAAAACGCCCTGGCCATGCTTGTCCTCCCCACCTGTACTGCAGTGGAGGCTGTCACCTCCAGCTCCCTCCTGCCAGCACTCAGGGCTGTCACATTCTTATCTGTTCTACCCTGGTTCCTTTTGACATCTCAGCTAAAACTGGAGGAAGAGAAGGGTGCAGTTTGTAATGCCAAGTGAGGCACTCGCTTTTAGAATAATGCTTCAGAATAATTCCAGTGGATCAGCTGTTCTATTCTTCCTCTACAAAATCACTCAATATAACCATGTTGGTTTATCAGAGAACCAATGAAAAGTGGTAAAAATGCATGTTTAAAAAAAAAAAAGAGAGAACATATAATGAACTGAATAATAAGACTTATCTAAGGACACAATAGATTTCACCAGTTAAAGACAAACTTTTTGTCAGAATATCTTGCTGTTTTTTTTCCCTTAATATAATAGAATATTTGTGCTTAATTATCTGTGGTGATAAGTGAGATCTCTGAAAGCTGTTATAGAGACATTATTAATTTTTACATCTAACTAGTAAAGAGATAATGATACCAATTACATGTATGAGTTCCAGTTTTGTAAACGTTTCTCCCTAGAACAGTATCTAGCAGGACTTCAGAATCTTACTTTTTTTGAGGCTTTTTGATAGTTTTCTGCCATCAATCATAACATGCTAAGTAAGCAATCACTTACAGCGATAACAAATTACACAGCATAAACAACTGTAGCAGAACAAAGCATTTCCAGCGGTTTTCTAGCTGGTAAAACAAAGGACAGGTTAAAACGTTGGAGTGGAAAAATATGACATAAAATGTATTCAAAGCATCATAACTCCCATGGACTCTTAACTGTTCATGATTACTTCCTAATAGCGAAGTTGTGCCTGTAAGTCACTGCTTGCTGCTTTCTGACAGCGTGCAGCTTGATTTTTTTTTTTTTTTTCTTCTCATTGTCTGGTGGTCCCCCAGGCAGCCCTCTGGCGGCTCTATGCCATAGCTAGCTGGTTCCTTCCCATGCAAGTGAAAAAGCAATTATTCCCTGGGCCTGCACAGGGTGGAATTGAGGCTTTAAGGAACATGGCATTTCTGCTCCGGAGACTCAAGGTGGAGCGTGGCAGCTATCGGAGGTCGGGGTCTCGCTTGTGCTGTCTTGTTTTTGTGTGTTGGAGGCAAAGGCAGTCAGCGATCATAATTCTGCTCCTAAGGTGGAACTGAGCAGTGTCCTCAGACTGGGTTATCCCCCCAGTTAAAATACATCCGCTCCCCCGACAGCTACTCCGTGGAATAAAACAGACCTTAATTGTCTCAGCTGTGAAGTAAACTGTGACAGTTTGTGTTCCTCGTAGCCTTACCAACACCACACATATTGTATTAGTTCAGGCTTGTTTCACAGGTGGAATGTTTATGAGCTCCTTGTGAGTACGTTTTACTGAAACGAGCTTTGATAATTGCTAAAGATTTTCAGTGGTAAAAATACATTCTTGGTGATTCGGACCGTGCCTAGTCATATTAGAAGAGGAGAGCAAAACTTGCGTCTCGTGTGATAACTTTCCTCTGAATAAGCAAGTCAATTTGTAGAATCTTATTGTAGAGAAATACAAAAAAAAAAATTAATATAATGTTTGTTTG
This sequence comes from Gallinago jamesoni, assembly GCA_025769975.1. Classification (NCBI taxonomy): domain Eukaryota; kingdom Metazoa; phylum Chordata; class Aves; order Charadriiformes; family Scolopacidae; genus Gallinago; species Gallinago jamesoni. Next base: position 43,668,760 of record JAOQGH010000051.1, read on the forward strand.
TTACCATAATTCCCACAGGAGAGAACACAAAGTTTTTTTGGGGTGAGTTGGTGGTATCTTCCACCTGGAAATGCCCAACCGAAGCAAAACTCTGACCCAAACCCAGGGGTTGGGATAAAACATCACTGAACCCCAGGAGCTCAGAGTTGGGATTTAATACAGATTGTCATTATCTGGTATGGGAAATTGTCTGGGAAGAAGGGTTATAACCTGCTACAAGGATTTAGCATCATGTGTCCACTTTCTCTTTCTATCAGGAGAAGTATCTTCTCCCGCTGTATTGTGCCTGGTCACAGGAGGAGCAACACAGGCCATATTGAAAGCAAACTCAATTCCACTTTCCAATTTTATAGGAAAATATGCAGGAATCATAACACTTGTAAGTCTTGTGCTTAAGCTGTGTGTATGTATATATAAAATCTATAGCAGTACATGTGCTGAAACTTCTTGTTGTCACCTATGGTCCCAGTGTCCTTTTTGAGCATGTTTCTGTCCTTCTCTCTCCTTCCTTATTTATAAACTAAGATCTTTGGGTTAGTGATTTTTCTCACCGTGGCATTGCGTGTTCCCAAGTATAATACAGAAGCTTCTAGTTTCTCATAAAACATAAAAGGCAATGATGACAACAGCAGCACTGGAAAGATAACAGCATTTCTTCTTATGCTTTTGCCAGTGTCTTGTGAACTTATTGCCACCCGCTGCTCTGATCTTGTGAGATTTTGCTGACAAAAAGCTGCACGGTTTGACTTGGCATCGCTGCTCTGTCCCAGCCAACCACCCTGGCTTTGCAGATTCCCTCCGGAGCAGTGAGCTGTGGGTGAAAGCAGGAATTTGAAGAAGAATGTATGTGAATATACAGTAAGCTGAGGTGTCTGCAAAACTCTCCAATAGCCTGATTCTCGGCTCTGTGGAGTCTTTTACATGCTAATCGGTGTCAAATGAGATGATGTCCTTATCCCAGACGGGTGAATTCAAGTTTGAAATTTGGTGGTGCTCTCTCAGCACATTGTGGAATATCTTACTCATTGTGGATAAGATATTTATTTAGCATAAATTGAAAAGTTAATCAACTGGACCTGTCGTTTTGTGCTGTGTGCTCTCCCCTGTACAGGTAATGGATTTTGCAGTTCGTTTAGGAGAAAGGGTTTGCTCTAGCAATCAGTTTAGCTCCCACAGACACCATTGGGAGTTTTGCTCTGTAAAGACGACAGAAAATTCATTAGTGTCCCATTAAACTGGTGTCAAGGTTTCCCTTCAAAACAGGATTGGAATGCTAGTCCACTCATTCTGATCCAAAGTAATTGGTTGCTGTCTTTCTTGATCTTAATCAAAGGTCTGCAGTCAGCTGCATGCATTAATTACATCTATCTATGCACGCAAAGTGCATTTGGTAATTTCTTGTCTACAAGAAGTACAATGTTTGATATGCAAGGAGGCTTCATCTCAGTGTTGTGGTTTCACAGTCTGTGTCTGCGCTGTTTAAATTGGCACTAACAGCTCCTCATTCCTTGGCTTTCCCCGGTGCTATTTCCACAGATGTATTTGTACAGTTGCATCAAGTGTTTATGTGTTAGTCACCCAAAAACCGCTCAGGTACGTTGTCAGCTTGGTGGGCAGGGTGGTCATGCTTTACAAGGACTCACACATATACTGAAGGTGACGGCAGGCACAGAAAGTGTACACAGAAAGGCATCTCCTAACTGAACACCAAAAAGATGTACAGTGGGAAAGCTTATTAACTGGTTATAGAGTGGGAAATGAAACCCTTTGGGACAGGAGACTAATGAGGTTTTGTTTCACTTGTCTTCTGTGCCTCCATAAACTTTTGGCTGTTGCATATAAATACTTTTCACTTGAGAGATGGAAATCTGGCAACTACAATGCTGAGCTCAGAAATACCCTGGTATCACAACATCTCTGTTACATGGGTGGGTCTCGTGCTTGAACTCTGTGGATCTGGGGATAGCGTTAAACAAAATAGCTGAATTCTGGGTTGGATGCTGTCTAGGAGTTTGCAGCTTTTTAGGCCGGGAAATAAGAGAGAATGGGTGGAAAGGAGCAGGACCCTCTAATCCATCCAAAATGGCTGATTATAGCTGCAGAATTATGAGGCTACAGAATCCATTCTGCAACAGTAATGTACCACTCTTGCTATCCACAAGGATATCCACCCCCCAGACCCTGGGTGCTGTAATGGGATGACCCTTCATAGAGCCAGGTTTTCATTGGCAAAACTAATTTTTGTTGTTTGTACATCTGTCTGTTGTAAACTATCACTCTGAAAGGAATAAAATCCCTTTGAGTCTCAATGGTATTGGATTACTGGCAGTCTAAACTCCTAATCCACCATCACTGAAGAAGAATTTTGCTCCAGGATGAATGTCCTTCAGTCCTGTGCATTATTTTATGTATGGAAATCAGTATAAAGTTGTAAAAATAGCTTTTCCAAAATCACAGATTAATAGATCTGCTACTTCTCTGTTCAGTGTTAAAATTAATGTTCTTTCTGGTCTTGTAAGAGGCTGAGCTCTGCATAGAAAGGAGCGTATCCAGGTGATAGAGCTTTAATTTTAACTAACATGATGCTAATGAGCCATTACTCTTGGTGATTTGTACTGCGAAAAAGAAGTAGAAGAGAAGATAAGGAAAAGTCAGTGATACAACATCATTCAGCTAAATATAGAGTGTGGACTGAGTCCTTTGAACTAAAGTGTAAAAACAGTTAGTTTAGACACCCAAAAGTTATGGCAGCTTCTTTTTCTGTGCAGTATTAATACGACAATTTTATCTTAGCAGCACATAAAACTTAGTGTTAACAACAAATGAGTCACTGAAACAATGTCTTCTGGAACTAAAGAGTGGGGGCAAAAATGTAGATTTTCCACAGGGGGGTAAGGCAATAGAAGATGTGCCAGGGAAGAGCAGGGAAATACTGTTGCAGACGTCATATATTCAGAAATCATATTTATTATGTAATTTATTTTCATTCATGTCTCAGAACAATTAACAAAAGAAAACACTTTAAATTTACATGAGGAAAATGGGGTATAAAGTTCAAGCACTAAATTGGGACTATAAACCCTGCTTTGAACTACTTTGTGTATTTGTAATAAAATGCTCCTGTAAAATTTGATACATCTACTCCAGTGTATCATTTCCTTGGTAAAAATCCCATTTGCTGATGTAAAGGCCGCTAAAACATGAATAAGGACAGTATAACCTGGCCCATATCAGAATAGAGGATCTTGCTATTTGCTAGAAGAATAACATTATCATTATCAAGTGGATCTAATAATTAATTTCAATAGGATTAATTGTGTTGTAACATCATTTCAGCTGCAATCCTAAAGACAGGGATGTGAATATAATTTGGTCCCTTGGGCTCTTGTGAAAGCTGAAAGTCCTCTAGGCTTGCAGAAGACAATTGTTACCTTACAGATTGGAGAGCTGAACTTCTCCTAACAGCAATATCTTTACCAGCTCGACTGAAAACCTATTTTACCAATGGAATTGCTGTGCATTTCTGACCTGTATCACCCCAGCCAACCTTATGTTCCGGCTGGGACAGAAAAGCTTGCCTTTCTTGCCCTTTCCATAAGATGCAGAGGACATGGTAAGTGAGGTGAGGAAAAGAAATAGCACAAAGTTCCCAGGCACCTTATTGGGTAGGTTTAACATCGACTTTGGTCAGAACTCGGTTATGAAGCAATCGGTGTTGGCTGCAAAATGTTGCACGAGCTTTTCTGTTCCGAGTTTTCCACAAAGTGCTCAGCAATGCTCCTTTGCCTTTATTCCTCCACTTCATAGTTACATGACCCTGTTACTCCCCTAAAATGACACGTTCACAGTTTCAGGAAAGCAGAGACACTGTTGGAGGAGTGATGCAAGTTGTCATTTTAGTGAGGGATGCCTTTTCAATTGAGCAAAGTCAATTCTGTGTTTGGAGGGTTCAGTAGCTGCCCTTTCCCAGGGAGAGCTGTAACCAGCAATGCCTGCATTGCCCTGAAGAGGTGGGTGTTATGAAGCAGATAGCTCTGCTTTTGCACCTCCTTCAGGACGTGATGGAGGATGAGGAAGTATCTCCCCTTATTTCAGTTCAGTGGATCTTCCTCTTCCCTGCGTGATAGATTCACTGACTTAAAAGCTTCCCCCCAGCTTGGTTTTCTCCTGCCACAATGTCCATAGCCATAAAAGATAAAAGCTTTTCCGAAACAGATTAAACCATTCAAATCCTGTTACATGTTTTCTTCCCTTGAGCAGCAGACTTTTAGCGCTGAACATACAAAGCATCACAGACTGCAAGTATGTAGTCTTTTGCTGGTGGTAGGAACAAATTGGATTGACTTTTCCTCATGGAATGATATAAAGCCAAGATACATAAAGGCCCACTCCAGGGCATATGCTCTTGTTGGTATAATGCCCAGTGCTCACTGCTTTGTGGGACCCTGCATGTAACCAATACTGATTGATGTGAAAGAAGGTTCTGCCTTTTGCAGTGATAATGTTGGCACTGAGAGGTGTGTGTGCCCTGTTGGCTGGTTCCTTTAGGTGAGTACCAGCCTTGAGATAACTGCACTATGATGTAAAACCCATATGTCTTCCAGACATGGGACTTACTGCAGCATGTTGCCACAACCTCTCTACCAGAACATGAGGGGTCTCATCACCCACAGAAGCAGGGCGTGCATGTGAGGACCAGGGCACACAGCAAAGAGCACCACCGAGTATCTGAGTCCTTCTGATCTTCTGCTGGCCTAATAAGCTGGTGCCAAAAAAGTGATACAGCCAAGGAGAATTTTCCTGGGTGGGAAGAACATGATGTCCAATACTAATTTTCCTGCACCAGAAAACAGAGGAAAGAAATGAGCCCACTGCTTAAAGAAGTTGGAAAGAACTGTCTTTTAAAGAACAGTCCAGTAGCACCAGGGAGAACAATTTCACTTTTTTTCAATGAGTAATGCTTGAAAAGGATACTGGCTCAATTTTGCTAGGTAGGACCTTGGACTGACGTTAGTGAGAACGCTCTTCAGTCCCTCTCAGGAATGATATTGCTGATGCGCCTTTCACATAAAGTGTTTTATCCCCCTTTCTTACATTCAGATTGATGGATTTACTAGGATGATTCCCTCTGGGCTAATAGCTACAATTTCTTTGTACATAGAAAATTTAAAAGGCATAGTACATTTGATTGATTTGTTCAGGAACTAGGTATGACTTTTGTGAATACGTTTGAAGTATTAGATGTTTAAAGCTAATTGTGTATTTAAGTGCTGAGCTGCACTGAGATTTAACTGTGGCATCGAGGGCCAGATGAACCAGCAGGTACACACAACTAGCTAAATGCTAATAAAAGCAATACAACCCTGTCTGTTCAACTTCTACCTGGGTTTTGATCATGGCTGCTAGAGGTTTTGATCTGTTGCTAGAGGTTCCTCCCTGCAAAGAACCTTGCCAGTATCTCAAACTGGTCTTTGAAATGAAACAAGTTGCATAGAGAAATTGCGGATGCTCCATCACTGAAACTGCTCAAAGTCAGGTTGGACAGGGCCTTATGGAACCTAATGTAGTGATAGATGTCCCTGCCCATGGTTGGGAGGCTTGGACTAGGTGATCTTTGAAGCTCCCTTCCAACTCAAACCATTCTATGACTCTCTACAACTTAAGATTTTAAAGAATAGTCATTATGCCTCCAAAACTTGGTCTCCCTTCTTAGCATAGCACTAGTGATGGGCATTCTCCTGCCTGTCACATTGGCCATACTGCAAACACCTTGGCTAAAGCAACTTTGTTTTGGTAGACTTAGTATTTGTGATGTCCAGAAAAGCATCAGCCATGAGGGGGACTGCATGGCTTCTGCACCAGAGGCTTATAGAGGCAATGGACTCAAGGTTGATTTACTATTGGTGAGATTTGGTCTTGGATTATTCACCTGCCTGTATCTCTCCCCTTCGTTGACAGCCTGTCTGTTTACTGCTGCAGTCTTCTCTCTAATTTTTTTCCCTGGGTAATTTTTTTCACTGTTCTTTTTCTAACTTAACCTGAAAGTTAAAGCAAAGACTTTCAAGGAATGACGTAGTAGACCTGACTGTGTCTCAGGACAGAGGAAGTGACAAGATACACTTTTAAAATTCTTTCTTATCCTGTCTTTCATAATTCCATGAATTTAAGACAAAACTACATTTTTACTGAGGCTTTTCATGGCTTGGTAAAAAAGGGATAGAATTCATCATCTTCCCTTGCAAGAATAAGTGTTAAGCTATGAAATGTCATATGATTATTAGAAGGCCAAAACCACTACTATCTGTTTAGATATTTTTAATGACAGTCAGACATGGAGCAATTATTGTTCAGAACAGATATTTGTTACCAAAACCACCACAAACATAAACCCAAGAAAGCCTCCAGCAAGTCACTTAGTTACCAGTGACCTTATGCTAAAAACCACTCAATTCCATTCCAGTAACACTGATCAAAGAATATGCCACATTTGGTATGGGAAGGAAGTTGGGGAAGCATTGTAAGAAGATGATCTGGACCAAAATATTTTCCAGTTTGATGCACATCTGTGAGGATGTGCCGTGGGTAGGGGGCCTAGAGACATGTTATGTCATGCCATTAAAGGAATACATGTATTTATTACAGTCAGGTATTGCCATCTAAATCTGCAGTTATTCACACTCCGTTTCAAGCAGTTATTTGACTGTCATTTCTTATAGGCATACTATGCCTATTGCAAATATTTTTAACTTTTACATAGTCCATTTTATATATGTAATACTAGAATAAGTTACCAACTGCAGAGCTGTGCAGAAGGGGCAAGTGCAGAGCTAACACCACTGCAGTTTTCTGTCGCTGTTGTGTTTCTGTCCTAATGCTCTTCTTTCAGAGATATACCAGATCAACATATCCTGAAGAGTCTGATTTCTTTTTATTTCTGTCTGTAATTGTTATAACTTGGGATGAAAGCGATCAGTATTTTCGGGTAATTTTCCTATAGTAGTTTTTTACTGCTCTTTCTTCATTTTCTTCTTTTATTTGCTTTCTGCATTAGAGCCACTTTAAATACTTGTACTTCAGCTAGTTATGATTTAGCAGCAAGATTCACTCTACCTTTTGCAAATCTTCTTACTTCTCCTTTGAAGCACTTATCTTCATTTCTAGACTGGTACAGTAGCAATCTTTCACACAATGCAGAGCCTCTCTCCCTGAAAGAAATGCCTGCTTTTCACTCAATCCATCTAGGGAGATGGAAAACGGGTTTCACAGTTTTTGGCAAGAGGTCTCAAGAGCATCCAGCTAAGTACCCCCGTGCTATTGCAAAAGCATGAAGACAGGTTCATCTGACAGGGTTGTGGGGAGATAGAGCTGGGGAGGGGAGGAATCGCATCCAGCAGACTGACTGCTGCTCCAGCTGCTCAGATAGGAAGGTGTCTGAGCTGGAGATAATCAAGCACAGGCACATTCACAGCTCTGATTAAGAGGAAGAAAAGGATGTTTCAAAAAATCAGTCCTGTCTGCCACCTACATCTGCTATCTCCAAATTCAAGGAAATAGATTAACTCAGACTCTGCTAATAGGTAGCAAGAGCAGAGTCTGTGTTATGACACCCTACCATGGCATAGGGGGTAGCAGAAACCATCCCCTCATTCACAGCAAGGAGAAGAATAAAAGCAGCACCTCCACAAATTAAAAAAAATGTGGAAGGAAAGTCATACCAAACATTAACTCCTGTGATCCTGTGCCAGTCCACAAGAGCTGTGGGTAGAGAGGTTTGTCCTCTTGCTGAGCATCCCCACAGCCAAAGGGGCAAGGGGAGGAACACAGAGGATGCTGCAGGTTTGTCACCAACCCTGGGATGAAGAGCTCATGCCAAACGTGACAGTCCCAGAGCACTCCCCTTGCAAGCTGCATCCCCACTGTGCAAGGAGTGACAACTCAGTTCTGGGTCAAGCAACTTTTCTCTCTCCTTTTGTGAGGAAAAATGGAATTTTCTAGTTGGACAGTCTGTTTCCTCAGCCCCTCTTCCAGCAGGGGGATCTCGACCACGAGACGATGGAAAGCTGAACCTGTACAAATGAACTGTGATTGTTGCTACTTGTTCCCTTTGCCTTCTGTTGACACCAGCTCATTCTGCATCTCAGCTATCATTCACGGGCTTAGCTTCTGATTTCTTGGCAGTCATCATACTAATGATTCATTTCTTTCCTGTGTATATACACATTTCCAAAGTCTCAAAATAAGACCCCTCAGTGATGTGGATAGGAGGCATGTAGATAACTACTATTCTGCAGCAGGCTCCTGAATATTTAAAAGGTAATTTGAAAATGAGAAAAAGTGCAGCTCATTAATGAGTTGTAGATCAATGTTTGCAAGTCACTCACGGATATATATTCTGCTTGTTGATCACTAAGGAAACTTGTCATGTTGCAGGGAGGATCAGAAGAGCTCTGGATTTAAAGACTCACTGCCCTGCAGAGCAAAATTGGAGTGTAAATAAGAAAGGCAACTTTTAATAATTTTTCTTTTAATTATTATTTATTTATTTCTAAACAGAAAAAGCAAAATTTCTCATTATACAAAAAAACACCCCAAACATTCTACCCCTTACTGTTGAGATTTCTTTTTAGTCTCAAACTTTTCTGATGGAAAAATAAAACAAGGAAGAGTGAAGTTTTTGTAGTCATTACTCTCCCTTGGGGGAGAGTGGTTCAGAGCAGTTTTACCAGTATGAACTATTAATGAGGTTTTCTCTTCAAATCCCCTCTTTTTCCTTTCCTGGGGAGAGCTTATTCTCTCATTCTGAGACCTATAAACTGGGACAAAGTAAAATTAAAAAAAAAAATAATAAAATCACAGTGTTAATAGCCCAGGAACTATCTCCGTTGTGGTAAAACTCCTGCTGGCAGGTGCAGTGTGACTTCAGTCCTCTGGAGCAGCACCTGGGTTGGAGGCATGTGGGAGATTTCTCCTCCCTTATGGAGCAGATCAGAAAGCTGATATGAAAAACTTCCCAGCAGTAGTTGTCTGCTCAAGGGATAGGAGATGGAGTAAGAGCTGTCTGGCCTGTATCTTTCCCTTTTAGAGGTCTTAATTGTGCTGAATTCAGTGCTCTGGAAAACCTCTAGGCACCCTTCACTCTGCATTAAGCTTCTTGTCACTGAGTTACGTGACTTCCTTGATCTGCAGCCCCATTATGATTTCATGAGGTAACCCTGGGACTCTGCCAGCTGCCCACTAACACCATCCTGACATGGAGCAGCTTGAGGTAACACACCTCGGGGCGGAAATGTGTTGCCCTCCCTGACCCTGGCATCATGGTGAGGGAACAGAAGAGGGACTGGGTGGATTGGAAAGGGCAAGACAGTCTACCTACCCAACTTCGTATCTGTTTG
>JAOQGH010000051.1:43687621-43739848 GCA_025769975.1 Gallinago jamesoni
GTTTTTGAGGTCACTTCCACCCCAAATTTTCTGTGATTTTATGAGGAACTTGGCTTTCAAAAGGAAAAACAGCTACTTCGTTCTTCTGGAGACAGTCATCCATACCCTGGGGTGGGGGTGAAACGTGAGGTCAAATTTGCTGTTTTTCTCGGTGCACATTCTGCCAGCACATCTGCTAAGGCAGACAGTGATTTTTCTTGCGGAAATCCAACACAATTAGCTTTGTGTTAATTTCCTTTTTTTCCCCTCGCTCTTTGCATGTCTCCTGGTTTCCTTTCAATACTCTGGCAGTTCTCCAGACCAGACGTTTGATGAAAAGAGCGGGGAAGTGTTACGAGCATTGGCACGGTTTTTCATCTTTGCTTCCTTGTTCTCTGCTTCCTTACCCTCACGTGAGCATGTACTGCATCTCTGTTTTGGGTAATGAGTACATGGTATCCTGTCAGAAAAAGTAGATGCTGTTCCAAGCTTCTGAGTGTGAAAGTACCTAATGAACAAAGAGCAGTAAGCATGTCTTCAGACACTTCTGAGCCTCCCACAGGAGAAAAGTCCTGGATGTCTCTATGACCTTCTGGTAGTGAGGAAAATGGAACTATTTGACACGTCCCCTGCTCCTAGTGATAGGTGATGTGCTTTTGTTCCTCGGGAATTAAAACATCCCTGGGAATCTGAAATCAGCTGGGAAACTTGACTGCTTAATGCTGTCAAACCTAATAAAAGAAAAGGCTGGTTTGCCAGCCTTCTTTGCACTAAGATTGATACGAGGTAGAAATGAATGAGAAATGAGTAAGTCAAGTGTACTTACTCCCTGGGGCAAGTGTATCAAATTCTTTCACTTTTTGGCCTCTGATCCTCACTTTCTGACATCTTACCCCAAATAGTCTTCCCTGGCAGACATGAGTTTGAGGAATAATTCAGACTGTCCAGAGTAGCAGAAACGTTGTGTTCCCTGTTTACACTGAGGAAGGGGCAGCCCTTGAAAGTCATTTGCAGGCAGCAAAATGGAGATATACCCCACTCCACAGTGTTGTTTTCCCGAAGGAGAACCAGCACCCCAGATAAGAATGAGACACAAAGGCCATCCTATCCCTCTGCAAATCAGTTGGACTGAGCTCCTCCAGCCTCAGACCTTTGTTTCTGAAGGCACAAACCTCTTACCTCAGGTTTAAATTCCATAGGCAACGTATGGGGAATAATTTCCCATGACTCTGGTAGTGAAACCCCATTACAAAGGGGAACATTTTTAATTGCAGCTCAACATTATCCAGGTCCACTCAGAAAATACATCAGCTGGGCTCTCGATTGTGAATCTGGGCAGAATTTTGAGCCGCCTTCCCAGGCAGTGATGAGGGGCAGAGGGGAGCCCTGGGCTGATTGCTCCATTTTGAAAACCTGTAATTTCTTTTCTGAAGTTCAGAAGTGGATGCTCCCTTTCTCTAATGATGATGGATGTTATAGTTGTGCCAACAAGACAGCTCCGGGCAATAAAAGTGTGAGAAAAGTCAGTGCTAAGGAACTTTCCATTAAGTGAGCTATTGATTGCTGTGCGGGGAAGGCTCCAGCACTCTGCTGGGCTGACCCAGGCAGAGCAAATCTTTTCTTCTTAGCAGAATTTAACCAAAGCTTCAGCGTGATTTCATCCCCTCTTTAGACATCAGAGATGCTACCCAGCAAAAAAAGAAAACCACCTATGCCTGAAGAGCGTGTTCTTTAATATAAACTCCAACACCGATTGCTGTTTGTCTCAACATTTGGGTCTTTGGAAGTCTCTCGTTTGGGCTTTCTGATCCCCAAGAAGCGTTGTTTCTGCTGCACTCTTTCCCTGGCGGAGGCGTTAACAAGTCTCTTCTCTTCTTGGCTGTCCATTTTCACAAAACTTGCAGAAACTTGTTATCTCTGGGATAACAGCATCTTTGTCACACATGATTCATTTGATGGAGAAGAAAGCAAAGCATAAAGACTACAAGGCATAAAAAAATGTGAACTGTGGGCATGACTTCATTTTGTGATAAGACAGGTGTTTGGGGTTTGTGTTTTGATTTTTTTTTTTTAAACAAATGCTTGTGCATACTCCTGCCTAATTAATGCCAGCAACAACAAAAATTGGTCCAAGAACCACAATGACAGAAATTATAAATTAGTTTTCTAAGAATATAGACCTTCACTTTTATTAATAGAAGATAAGGTTCTCTTTTCAATAAATGATAGCTAGAGAAATCAGGAGAGACTTAAAGATTAATTGTAGTCTCTAGGTCTCATTCTTCTTAGAGGAGAATAAGAAAAAATAAGTGACTCCATTTTTCATGTTTTTCTTGGTCCTCTTCTCCCTTAAGTACCCTGGTTCTCCAAACCTGGACAGCTTTAACCTTCTTATTTCACAATATGCAGCCAACCTTATCCTCAAACTTACCAAGAAACATGAAATGTGCCAGGTGTTTCTGAAAAGATCTTGGTATTGAAAGCCTGCATGAGCCTCAGGAATCCTAGAGAAGCAAACACACATCAAGAAGAAACAGAAACAACAAAATGTAAAAGCGAAGGGGATTCTGATTTAAAATTCATATTGTTATGATTATAACAAGTATGGTAATATCTGCCCCGAAGCTTGTGTGTAACTTTGTAATACCCAAGAAAAGGTTGTTTTTGTCTAGGCAAGTTTCCATATATTTTCACTTTAATAGAGAGTATCCCTTTGGAAGAGTTACTTGTCTTTCCAGATCTTCAGTGCGAGGTGGTACAGCTAATACTAGGTTATAAGGTTAATATTTTGCTCTGGCACTGCTGTTAAACTAAAAATTCACCTTGATGTCACATCGACAATTTCCTTGTTCCTTTTTATCATGGCTGACGTACAGCAGAGAGCCACTTGTACTTAAAATATAGGAAAGGCAATAATTACAACTGAGCAAAAGCAAATATCCATAACAATCCAGTAAATCTGAGAAAACCCATGAGGATAAAAGAATAAAAAGAAATTAAAGGGTAGCTCAAAGCTGGAATGAAATGTGAAAGATTCTGAAAATGTATATAGGCAGGCTTAGAGCTGGGGTATAAATAGCTTTGCTGTCTGCCTTTCAAGAAATCCAAGGAAAGGTACAGCTATAACTTTACCTTATTTCCAACTCCAGTGCATCTGTGAAGATGGGAATATTTCTATGTAACACTTCTAGCTAAAATATGGCAGAAATAATGTAGAACTGTAGACTTCCAGGCCGGCACACACATGGTAGATCCTGAGCCCTGTATATACACACAAGGGCAGTTCTCGGAGACTTGCAGGATGCCAGTCCTGCGTCTCCAAGGCATTATTGTTCCCACAGTTAACTAAGAAATTCCATTATCATTCAGTTCCCCTTCTCCCAAGCAGCTCTGTCCCAGAAAGCACTGGTATGTGATAAACATTTACAGCTCATCCCTGTCTCAAGGACCCGCGCCAAAGGGAACTCCAGAGTTTCTCTGTGCTGCAGAAATCAGTCCCCAAACTAGGTTTAACCAACCTAGAAGCCTTCTAGCCCTGGGCTCCCTGCTGACTGCATTGTGCTGCTCTAACAGTGCAGTCTCTGAGCTGAATAAAAGGGTCCCAAATCACTTCTGGCTTCATGCAGCAGAATTCGAGAGTCTGAGTACTTTTTATCTGGTCTGGATCCCAAATCGCAAAGACTTTGTTTCCCGATTAGAAGGTCCCATACTGAAAACGGCAGAGGGTATTTTGATACTGTGTTGTCTAGAGGAAGCTAAAACCCCCCCAAAACAACCAACCAAAAAACAAACAAACAAACAAAAACAAAACAAAAAACCAAACGCAAGAAGCAAATGAAAAACTGTAGTCACTTCTCCTCCTGAAAACAGGACAAGGGAATAAAAATTCAAGCAGACATGTTGGCTTGGCTTGATGATCTGCCTTAATAACAATCGTGGGATGACCGTTTCCATACTCACTGGCAAGAGGAAACAATTAGTGAATGTATATCATGAGATTTTGTCACTGCCACTTCCAGGCCTGAGACAGGGATGGTAGTCACGTCCAAAAAGGACAAGGTTCATTTGCTAGCAGTATTAGTGCGTGTCAAAAATGCTGAGTGAGATACAGCAAAAAGGATTCAGGTGTATTCTGCCAGGAACCCATTTACCCAGGCTTCATAACCAACTGAAACTTCAGTCACCAGTATAACTGTGGAAAATAAAATCTTTGTCGATGCTTTATATACATTCACAGGGTTTTTCTTAACTGCTGCGCTGTCATAGGCGCTTGGAGAGGTGTTTTGTTATTCAACAGTAATTTTTGTATAGCTTGCAAAGAGGCTTCTATGTATGAAGCTGAGGTCAGACAGCAGGGTAACAGTGCGACCCAGGGGGCTCTTGGTGCATATGCACCGTTGCAGCACCGTCACCTATCCTGTCACACCTAGGAAAGTGGGAGCATTTTAGGTGGCTATATTATTTACAATACAGAATTAATTCTTCCAAACGCATATCCAGCACTTGTAAGAACCATCTTGACTTCAATCAATCAAGAGGCTCCAGACTGATACGCGCTGACCATTGCAATTAAGATCACAGTGTGACCATTAAGGGCAAGATTTTCATTTGTGAGGGTGTAAAGTGTGTTGGTCAGACACTGCCTGGGTAATCAACATGCTGCTTTGCGTAAACGAGTATTGAAGAAAGCCCTTGTACGTGCTCTGAGTTTTCAGTGGACCCCAAGGAATAATTTAATGCATTATTAAAAATCCTCTAATTCAGAAGGAGAATATTAATTGCGTTTGGTGCTGAAGTTGAATACTGAATAGAGTGAAGCAGAACATTTTTGATTATAATGGAATTTCTTACCATTTACTTTCAAATACTTCAAAGTAATTTAAATAATTAGGTAAAGGTCAGTGTCTTTGCCCTTTCTTCCAGGTGGCAGCATCATCTAGTTTCAGCAATTTCTGTGTAAACTGCCAATAAGTTGTTGATTGAAACACATTTAAAATATTTCTTTAGATTAATAGAAATTCATCAATTCATTTGATTCCTAATCAAATAACTGAAATCAATGTGTAACCTATCTCCCTTTGTGTATTTTCAGATCTATATAACTAACACACCTCTATTTTTTTTTTCCCCCCCCATAAAATAACATAATCATTATGACTAAGCCTCTGCATTTCTGCTCTTTAAGGAATATATTCTCGGTCCCACTGGCAGAAAAGGAGGGTGTAGGAAGCTCTTGTTGATAGAAAGAGGATGCAAAAGGCGCATGGCTTAGGGGCGATTAACTGTGCAGCACCTTAACCTGAGGCAATTACTGCACTTTTGGCTACAAAAGCTCACCGAGTGAATTAGATATTTGGAAAGCAGCAGAAATACCATCACAATGTCCTACTCTGAAATCTACTGTGCTCCAGAATTAATGGTTGGGACCATCACTGGTACCTGGAGCAAGGGCATGGAAGAGGTGGCTGTGAGCCCTGGCGAGGAGCGGGCAGGGATTGCTGGTGCTGGTACGTGCACCATCCTCCCTGAGCACAGCGGGGACTTGTTGGAGGAGCAAAGGGCAGAGACCAAGTGCTCTGCATCTCCAGGGAATGCTGTGTTCTGAAAGGTCACGAGCTAATAAGACGACTGTCACCATGACACTCTTAATAGCTGGGTGCGTGACTTAGCTCTCACAGGAGTTTTCCATTTTTTTCCTGCCTGTTACTAGATTCAGCACAAGAGAGCCATTTTTTGCTTTCTGTGGCACTTGCCAGAGCACCTTGAAAACCTCCCTGGGTGCTCCATGAGCACCCAGCAAGGGGACAGTCACTTCACCTAGAGTTGTACAACCAGAGGCAGGGAGCGGATGGGTCCAAGCAAAGGGCAAGGAGGCACAAAGTACCCGACAGCAGGAGGGTTGTGCTTTTTAATTCACCTCTGCTGCAGGAAAAGGTCAGACCTGGTGAATGGGTTTGTTGAGGAAGCTTAGGATGAGGCAAAACTGGGGGTTTGAGTGATGAACAAAATGCCACCTTGGAAGAGAAGCACAGCATTTTCCAGCACTTGTTATGTCAAGCAATGAATAGAAGTAAGCAGTGACAAATTCCCTGCAGTTTTATGCTTCAGGTGTTAAAGACTAGTTGGATTAAATATACACTGCTGTTCCAGCTCCTGCCATAACTGTTCTTGTCTATGATGTGTTTGTTATGAAGGCCTTTCAGAATTGTTGAAATTATTGTCCTGCTCAAAACACTGAGACACAGAGGATCAGCACACAGCGCCACTTAAACACCCAATTATTTTTTAGGGACTGAGAAATCTTCTGTCACTCTGATACAACATGTGCTCCTAGCCCCCGGCTAGGGGTTAAGCATGTGGAAATCAGGATGTTTGCATGCCAAATAAACTGGAATTTGATTTTTTTTTTTTTAATATTGCTATTTCCTTTGCAATATTTATTCATCTGCCTACTGGAAAACACACCAGGAGGGATTTCTGCTGATGATCTGTTTGTCTGCGCGGGATGTGGGTGCCCTCTACTGCTCTGCCTACCACTGCTGAGTCTGAATTCAGCTTTGCCTGGAGGCAGCTCTCCCTTGCTAAATCCCAGGGGCCAGATACACACTAACCAGGCAAAGAATGTGTCCTTAGTAGCTGGGGAAAAACGTAACAAAACTTAGCACCTCTGACTTTCTCCAACAAGTGATATTTTAATTCTTTGGGGAAAAAAAATCCTTGAAATATTACATACCACTGTCTTACTAGCTGATATATTTAGATGTATGGACATTACCACCTGGCTGGGCTCCTGTGGTCAGTGATGTACTCGTAAAACCACTGTATCACTGTATCTCTGCTTCAGTAGCTCTGCTTGCTCACGGGATCGGTGTGTGAGTGCAAATAGTGTTTAGTGTGAGTCTGGGTTTGGCTGCGTGAAGCTCTGTCCCAGTTGTGCTCGTTGTCACAGGTCACAGAGAAAAAAGTAGGACCTTTTCAGGTTAAAACCAGCTGGTTCCTGAGAAATGCCCTGGAGCTGTAACGCCAGCCTACAGCCCTACTACACCTGGCAGAGAGTCCCTTTTGCAGACTATTAAAGCCATCTCAGAGAACTCTATTAAAGGGAGTGATTCTTTATTTTCTGATTAAGGCAACTCTGTGTGGCTGTAGAAACATGACAGTGTCTTATCATTTTTTTTTTTTTATGTTTCCATTAGCTCTCTAATTTTTGCAGAGTGTATTTTTATCCCATTGCTGTATATTTTTAGCTACGCTTCCATTTGCAAGTGACACATAGTACGATAGCTGTCATTACAGGAACACCTGTGTCTGGCTTTTAGCTAATCATGTGCTGTCCCCTCTAACATCAGCATTTAATGTCTCTGTATAATACCTGGAGCTAAAAATAACACCCCCTCCTACTCGCAATGTGAAAGATGCTTTAGTGCAGGAGCACCAGCACGTTTAAACTTTTATAGTGGCTAGATGTAATGTTGTATGGCAGGTCTGTCACCAGCACTTCACCCCACAAGCTGCTCCCCAGTGATGATGAGGAGACTGAATACCTCAGTCAACATACACCCTGCTGACTTTGATGGATGTTTGAGGCTTTTGGTTCTTTGCGAGAGTTCAAAATAACACATCAGAAAACCTTTATATAAGAACTTAAAAGATTATTTTGTTACCAGACTTCTATTTATAGCATAGGAGTTTGTATGGAGGAAAAATGTTTATATGTAGTGTAATTCTTTTGGGCGGTAACATTTTATTAAAAACAGAAAAAAAGATGTGCTGTGTCACGTTAAAGTACCAGTGACACTGGAGGAAATACTTTTGGTTAGGCCTAAGCTAAAGTGTTTTCTTCCTTCTGTCTAGTCAATGCCAGGAGAACCTTGGACACATTTGCGTTTCGATAGATTTCTAAGACCAGAAGCTGAAAAAGATTTACACAATACTGAAAATTCCAGAAGCACACATGGTTATAAAACTTCCTTATTACTGAACTTAGTTTTCCTCCTTAAGCTGTCTGAGATTCTAAGTGTCGTTTGAGACAAAGGCTGGGCTTCAGAGGAGTTGAAAGCACATCCTGGGACTGCCTGATCTCTCCTCCTTTGCAGAAGAGGGACTGGATTTGTCCTTCTAAAGCAAAGTCAACTTGCAAGAAATCTCTATAACCTGAAGATTGGTCTAACTGTACCCCTTGCTTTTATCATAAGCGTGCGCACAGATCACAGGTTTTTGCCTATATGATAAACTTTATTTGCTCTTGACAATGAACATCCGTTCTGTGAGAACAGTAATTTGTGCTTTTTTTCACAAAACTTCAGGAAACAAGAATCTGAATAGATCAGCAGCACAGATCACTGCTTCTGCCAACACATGAACCTTCAGCTAATTGCTTCTCAGCCACCTCGGGAGCCGAAGCAGATATGTCCCCAGTTCCCAGGCACGGTGTGTCTGCACAGGCAGCCTTGGGGGGTGAGGGAGGGAAGGCAATTAACTCTCCTGTCTGGAGCAGGACAATCAGGGAGATCTGCATAAGGGTGAAGAAAAGATAAGTCAGAATGAAACCGAACAGATACTGCTTCAGTGAAGAGCAGCAAGCATCCAGGAGGGATTTGTTATACCTCCTCTGTCGCTCCCCAGCACATTGATGGTGAGTTCACGTCTGTGAGTGCTGGAGCTGCCGCAGCCACCTCTCCTGGGGCTGTTGTATCCAGCTCGGTTGAGCTACGGCATCAGAGCCTTCAAAATAAAAAAGCCTTTATTCTGATCCTTCATAGATTAAATACTCCAGCTGTCTGTCACAGTGTTTCCACGCCTTTTAGAACAGCTAAGCATCCATCACTGAAACGCTTTATTACAGATCAATCAATAATCCTTGATGCTGCAGTTTTTCTGTGTTGATTTTTTTTCTCCACGCCAGGCAGAAATCCTGAGTTTCCATTCCAGCTTGATATCCAAAACCTGAAGAAAAAAACAACAAACTCCTCTAATTCTTTTAACACAAAGCATTTTACCTGCTCAGATGTTTACTTGCTTTTCTTTCCTCTCCTCTTATTAACCTTCCACCTTTCCTCAGATTGATTCTTGCCCCATTGTCTGCAGTCATGGGCAAAGTGCTGTTTTTATTGCTGCCAGGGGGTTTTATTTGAAAACAGCTGTCAGAAGTTGTGATTATTTCTCCATAAATTTCAGTTGTGCCCATCAAACTTTTATTTTATCTTTCATAGTTGTGCATTATCTGCTTGTTTCTGGTTATTATTTGCTGTTAGTTTCAAGTATGTTGAGTACACGTGTAGGATCAATACAGTTGCTTGACAATTTGTGGAAAGGCTATCTGCTGCAGTTGTGATTAATTAAGCTTGGAAAACTTTAAGAACTGAGGTCTGATTTATAAGCCTGAGAAATTATAGTGGTTTTAATATAAATGGAGTTTAACCCTGAAGGTGAACCTTAAATTAATTTTGCAGAATTGCTCAGAAAGAAACTCTCTCGGGACTTCCCACTATAAAGAAGAATAGGGGTGGTGGAAACCCAAGTGGCAAAGACCCAGACTAGGGCATTGAAACAATATTTCAAGGGATGTAAATTCAAGAAGGACTTCAGGGCTCCTGAGATACTTTTCTATCTGGTGGTGGAGTGGGAGCTTTTATGAGGGGGGTTAAGTGGAGCTGAAAGAGGAGCTGAAGTCGTTGCACACAGGGGTCTTGTGTTAGTGATGCTGCTGGGCACAAAGAGGGGGCAGAGTGGCTTTTGCAGACTTTAAACCGAGTTCAGAGAATTTCTGGTTTATGATATTGAACCTGGATCCGCGTTCTGAGTATTTTAGTATCTAAACCAGCATCTGGTGAGTGTGCAGGATTTTTTCTCTGTCTTAATAAATGCTACAATATATATATTTTATATATAAAAATATATATATAATGTATACACGTATAATATATTATATACTCTCTCTATATATAAAAAATATATATACTATATAGACATATAAGCATGCTGGGAAACAGTCTAGAGATCCAGGGAGCCTGTCTGCTATCCAGTACCTAATGCTGAAAGCAACGATTTGAAAAACAATTGTAGAATGGCTTTGTTTCCTAACTGCTGCTCAGTGTTGCACACCTCATCCTTTTTAAGCACAAGAAGAGTGATAAACTAAGGGCAAAACACACACGTTTTACAGCCACCAGGTTTTAAATGCCTGTTTTAGTGGAAGAAATTCAGCAAGAACCCAGAGGAGGGCACTGTTGGCTGCCTTAAAACTTTAAATTGCAAACTGCTTTTTCGATTCATGGCTGCTCAAGTCTCCCACCTACAAGAAGACACTCGATGCATTCAGCCAGGTAACTACTGGGAGTACTGGGAGCCTTCGCTCAGTAGCATTTATATGTTACACTAACGATTAATTTAAGTGTTCATGGCTCGGTCTTTTGTAATGCATTGAGTGCTGTGAAACTCAGCCAGGGGTGGGTTTCCGTGGTCCCTATTTTCTGAGGAGAAAGCTCACCCAGGACCTCTCTCCGCTTTTATCAAGGAAACCCATCCACAACTGCCCCAGTTTGGGCAGGTGGACACAGTCAGACACTGGTAAGCTGAGAGCTGCACCATGCAGTTTCCACACTTGATAAACCTAATTACAGATTTCCCTGGCTCTAAAGGAATCAACAATCAGATACCAAGTACAAAATTGGTCTTACAGGAGGGTTGTAAGCAAAACTGAATCTTGCCCCCAGATTAATCATTGAAATAGAGGTTGAACTCACAAGAAAGATCCAAGTATATGAACTAAATTCAAAGCCTCTGCTGGACCCGTGTCCCAAGAGATGCCCGTGTGTAGGAGGAAAGGCCAGGAGAAGCCTTTGCAAAGTGATCCAGATCAAAGAGCTCTCACTTGCTGACAAATCTGGTTGCATAAAGGACAACTCCTCTCTCCACAGTTCAGGCTTCTGAAGTTGTCTTTAGATCTGTGAAATGAAAGGCTGTTCATTGATCAAATGCCTTCAGATTCCAGTGATTTCCCAGTCATGACCATAACTTTGAGCATGTAAAGTTGCAAAGGGGAGTGTTTCCTTAGGTTGGGGGGGAGGGGGGGGGAGAAGTGCACTGTCCGGGCACAGCAGGAAGTGTCATCACCAAAACCCTGCACTTGATTTTAAAATGTTGCTTTTATGAGCTGACCGAGTCTCAGACTTTTCTTAAACAAATGTTACATTAAAAAGGTGGTTTACCAGGGACAGCACTTTTGTCTCGAGATAAAAACTTTCCTGTTCTGGAGATTATGAAGAGTCTTTAGCCATGGTAGGTGTCTCATAAGTACATCATTTGTTCTGAAATCACTGATTTTCCTAGAGCTAGTGTTTCTTTTGCCCTGTCAGCCCTCGGTGTGGATGACAGAGGCATCTCCAAGAGGCCAGGTGACACCCGTGGGCAGAGGACCACACAGCTCCTGCAGCCCCTGGGCTCTTTGGGGGTCTCTCTGCAGTGCCCTTCCCCAGCAGTGCCTGCCCCAAGCAGCTGCCGACTCGTTCCCAACACCATCCAGACCTTTGGGAGCAGTTACCTCTCTTCTTTATGGCAGCACCTTCAAAAGCCAGCTAAAGCTCTTGCTTTTTTTCTGTTTCTTGATTCTTTTTTTTCTGCCTGCATAAGAGGAAGGCAGATAAATTGTAAAAACAAGCCACAGCTCACAACAGTCTCATCAGTCAGCTCTTCTCGTGTCCTCGTCAGCCTCTCTCTTGCCCACTTGTGGTGCTGTATGAATCTGTGACTGGTGAAGGGCCTTTACACCCTCTGAAAGGCCAAGGTCATGGAGGGAAGTCCAGTTTCAGATCTGATGCTCGGTGGCACTAGCTGTGGTACAGAGTAGATCAACCGTGCTACTAACAGGAGTTACATTGCGCTGTGTAGCCAGAGGAGGGCACGCTTCCCAAGACACCGAAAGTTTGAAGCCTTGCAGACACCGGTGAAACAATCTGTAATCAGATTTCATGCTGTTGGGTGGGCAAATGAGTCACTGAGCTGGCTTCAGCATGTGTGACAGCTTTCATCATTCCAGTGAGCAGGAAAAACAGTGAACATGTGTGACTTGGTACATGAAGGCTGTGGAGAGCCTG
Organism: Gallinago jamesoni; assembly: GCA_025769975.1. Classification (NCBI taxonomy): domain Eukaryota; kingdom Metazoa; phylum Chordata; class Aves; order Charadriiformes; family Scolopacidae; genus Gallinago; species Gallinago jamesoni. The sequence goes on from JAOQGH010000051.1 coordinate 43,699,696, forward strand.
TTTACAAAGGCCTGCAGTGACAGGACAAGGGGCAATGGGTTTAAACTGAAGAAAAGCAGATTTAGGTTGGATCTTAGGAAGAAGTTATTTCCAATGAGGGTGGTGGAGCACTGGAAGAGGTTGCCCAGGGAGGTGGTTCAGGCCCCTTCCCTGGAGACATTCAAGGGGAGGGTCGAGGAGGCCCTGGGCAACCTGGTCTAGTTGGGGGTATCCCTGCTGACTGCGGGGGAGTCGGACTAGATGGCCTTTGGAAGTCCCTTTTGGCCCAGGTGATTCTATGATTCTATGAATTTTTGCCTGTATATACAGTTTTCTAACTTCTCAGTGCAGAACACTGTGTCACAAGAGCTGCGTGTTTCCCAAGTGCTGTAAATATTTATGCCTCACCTATACCTTTGCTCCTGGGAGATAGGTTGCTTTTGATTGTCTTCCTTTCAGAGGTGGGTAATTTCTGCTACTTCTGCATTTTAAAAGCACGCAAAAGAAATGTGGCATCTTTGGCTTGGACATGGATAATATTTTTCCTGTTTAATTCAGATAAGAAATCAGTGAAGTGTGTGATGAAAGCACTTGTGAGAGAAAGGTGTAGGGTGTAAGAAGCTTTTGAAAGCTAGAGAGCAGCAGTGTTCCAGCAAAAACAAGCTGGGAAAAGGAATATTAAAGAGGGCAGTGTTAAATGGAAACCTAGAGGGATCACAGAACAAGTGAGCATCTAAGATTAACAACACAGCTAAGAATTAATGAGCCAACAGTGCTTTCCTCAGCCGGCAGCAATAATGTATAATGCCTGCGTGGATTGCCTGTTGTGCTCTCCTGCTCACCACACCTCATCTCCCACCGACGCAGAATCATTTTGCAAATCTATATTAAAGCCATAAGAGAGAATGCTTTATGGGCAATGTGTTAGGTCATTCCTACAGTGAAGCTACAGAAGTCAAATTTTACAGTCCTGAAGTCTGATGCTTTCCGGATGAGATCTTGAGCTGAGTCAACCCAAGCAAAAATCTAGAGAAATGGGGTAGTATAAAGCAAGATGGATATTTGGCATATCTGCATCCTCCTATCCTGTGGCTTTTTCATCACTATTAATGTTTGCAGAGGAAAAAGAATGACCTGAAGCCATATATATTTGCTGTGACATTTTATATTCTGTAGGGGATTAAGTCTAGAAACTATAGAGCTGCTGGACTGAATAAGCTGTACTCATCATCTGGGATGTTGAAAATTTGAACTTTTTTAATATCACCAAAAGTTAAATAATAAAAAAATATATAAATATTTATTAAAAACAATTTTTTCTTTAAATAGTGTCATATGATAATTCTAAACTCTTAAATGTAGTCAGCTTGAAAGAGAAAAGAAGACCGAAAAACAGCCTAAAAATGTCTCTCCGATAGCAATGACTGTAGGCTTGCTTACGTGTGTATAACTGATAATACAGTCTGCTATGATGCCTTGGTTACTAGTGAAATGTGTACAAATTGATTGCAGTGCCGTGTATGAGTTCCAAAGAGAAGATATATCTATGCTGATTTAATACTTTCCATCACTTGCATTAATCCCATATGCATCAAAGTGTCTTCTTGTGCCTTGGCTTCCCTTTGCATTAGGATTTTAAAGGAAAAGTTTCCCAGCTTTTTAAATCATTTTGCTGTATCTTCTTCCTGTCTTCCCAAATCTTAAAAATTGTGACAATTCTGGTTTGTAAAGAATCTTATTCAAAGTGCTTCTACCCAGACGTAATAGGGAGGATCAAAATGAGATGCAAAGGTTAAAGATAAATCTGAAATGGAGAGAGACAAACACATTTAATCCAGGATATCTCAGCAGGTACAATAGATGACATTTTTGTATATCTATAATCAAGGACTCGCTCTTGTTGCTTTTTAAGTCAGTCATAAATTTCTAGTGACTTGAGTAAGAAAAATGTCAGAACCTTATTGCATAATTGTGCTATCTAAAAGAGAAGAAACAAACCACTTCACAATATAGAAAACAAATCTGTTGTCTACTGTAGTCAACTATGCACCAGAAAATATCTCATAGTGCTAAAAATGGCACCTGTGATTCATTTTCTGAAAATTCATGATGTTTAAGACTTGAGTTTTCTGTAACTTGGCGCTTTCCTTTGTCTGTGAAACCCAAGCCGAGAAGAAAGGCACATATTGCCAAACCATCCCTCTGCTCTACACCAGACCCTCTCCAATCCTCTCCCTCCTGTCTTTCCTCCCAGCTCACATTGTAGATGTTCTGTAACACACATGTTGAAGCGATGGAAAGTTTACAGCCGAGTGAATGCAGACAATTTCAGGTTACTGCCAACAACTGAACAATTTACTAAGAAAAAGACTAATCAAAGTTACCAGCAAAGTCTGCTTGATCAAAGCATCTACTGCGAAGTGCCCTTTGGTGGGAATGAAAACACACATCAGAACAAGGTTTTCAAAGTGGCTATTTGCATATTATTTGTTCTGCTGTTACAGGAGCTCAATAGAGCTTGTACTCTAACCCTCCAGGGACTTATATGAGTAGATTCCTCTGTTCATGGGTTACGTCTAAAACCAGGAGAACCATGGTGATAATCTACTCTGATCTGTTCCAAAACTTGGGACAGGAACCTGACCCTGTTTCTGTGTTAAGCTCTTACATCTCTTACTCGGGATGTATCGTACAACCATTAATTTCTTTTTTGTGTGCAGGGACAGCTGATTTAGTGTTACTGTAACTCCGGGCTGCTCGTTGTAAGAAGTCAAACAGGAGCTGGAGTGTGATCCTTGCTCTGCAATCTCAATAGAAGCAGAAACTATAGACTTCAAGGGAGGCAGGATTTCATCTTCAACCTCAGAAAGCCTCACAAATTAATCACCCTTCACTTTTGCTCTTGTTAAAGGTTAGAATAATCCATTCTTTTCTATTGCTGCAACCCAGACTCCTAAAACCTATTAGATTTCAAAATATGATTAAGTGGATTCTAGAGGGAAGCCAGGGGTGGGGGACATTAAGGTGTTTTTTTTCTCCTTGAAAGGTTAAAATTTTCATCTGAGTATCAAGCACACAGCTTATAGGAATTCTTCTGTTTTATGATGGCATATGATACCCAGAGGCATTGCATATTATCAAATCCCATTGATCTCTACATTTTAATAAACAGTAAACTACTGAGCTTGTTGAGAGTATTTTTTTAATCCTGAATGATTCCAACTCTGCGAGAGAAGTATCACAGTGTTTCAACGTTCCTTTTTCCAAAATGTTGCCATCCTGCATAATGACTTGTTGAATCAGCTGCAAGGAGCCGTGAAGAGGACAGCAGTTCTGTCTCATTAGAGACTGCAATAATTTGAAATGGGATTTTATTCTAAATCGGAAGAAAAGCAGAAAAGGTCAAAATTTCTGAACAGATACTCATGCAGTTGTACATTTTGCTCCAGCAAAAAGGAAGTGTTTTACTTCATGACTTTGTTTTGTGCTTGTGGGTTTTATTATCAGAGGAGATCCACAATAAATGACCTGGTTGTGGTGTGAGTTCAAAGTGAAGTGGGTGGGGGCTGATGCTGACATCTGGCATCTCGTGCCATGGGAACACGCACTTTGCTTTGCCAGCTGATGCTGACAGCATAGCCCTACACATCATCCTTAATTACCTGAGGCTTTTTGCCTATTTTTTTTGGTGCTGTGGTAGTGTTTAGGTCATTTAGGTACGCTGAGTATGTGGCATTTGCACAGTCCTAGGTGAAAGCTTTTACTTGAGCTTGATGTTACTGAGTGGCTTTTTAAACTGCTTTACAAATAGGAATGAAGCCTATTGAGCTAGGGGAAAGAGGAGAAGCTGTTTAACCAGCATCTCTAATACATTCACAAACTGCGAGATAGCTTCTAGAAAGAGATCATTTTGTGTCATGGGACACTAGATGAAAGGACAAGACCAGGAACATTGCTTAGGCTATCCAATGCCTTCCTTAATAGTCCATTGGCCTCCCTCCAAGGAAACTCAGCCAGCTGTTTCTTCTCAAGGCCAATTTAATGCTCAGAACAAATTTGGGTTTGAAGTATTCTCAGAACAGGGCTAACGCAAGAGGATCGAGTGCATTATCAGCACCATTGCCAGACTCTGAGAACAATCTGCATGCTCCTCAGAATGCACCTGTGAAGGTATTTTGGAAAGGTTGTGTTGCTCCTCTAAGGTTCCCTTACGTGAACAAGATGTTTCACTGTGCAGAAAAACTCTACGCTGTGATACAAGGGAAACAAAAGGGAAAAGAGAGAAAGCAATTTAGGATATGTCTGTTGTTTGAGTCCTGCTGTGGTACTTCAGCTAAGCTTCTGTTTTGGAGAACACTTGACTTGAAAGTAACATAAGGAAGAATTACAACAATTAAATATTAAGTATGTAATTTCTGTTTACTGTACCCTATATCTCATTGATAAACATGTGTCTTTGCTATCTTTCCACCAAGCCATATACTTAATTTCTATAAAATAGAGTTTGGGGCTATTCCGTGCCTTAATAAATTGTTTCTTTTGATGTAGATTATGCATCATCAGAGGGTGAATGTCATCACTGCTTTGATGATACTGTTGTTCTGGCATATCTTTCTCCTGAATGAGACATCTGCAATATAGGCTGCTATAAATCATGGACAGAAAAGCAGCATGTGGGATGGTTTCTTTAAGGGTAATAACACAGAAGCCCTCTACGTGCAGGTTTTAGATGAAGACATATTTTTAAATGAAAGTAAGATTGTGTTACTTCTACAATACAATGAGATCACTTGATGGGAATTCAGTTTACATTTATTCCGTGGCTCCAGCCCTTTACATTAATGTTAGTGCCCAAGTATTTTATAAGTGCCTAATATCTTAAGACATGTATGTAATCATGAGTCAAAAGCTGTGCTGAATTATGAATCCAAAAAGCTCCAAGTGGTATGTCGTTATTAACTTCTAATTCCCCGTCTGCATGGAATAACAGATAAAGAACCACGTGTTCAGAAACAGCATATGACATGCTAAAGAAAAATGCATGTCAGCAGCGGCAATGAGATAGACTGAGGAGTGAAAGGACCTTGCACACGGATGAAGCATGCAAAAATGTTTTAGCAGAATAAATGTTGATGAAAACTCCTAATGCAGCAGTAGCGGAGGCAGAAATCTCTGCATTTCAACTTTATGAAGTGATCTGGATGCCGAAACAAAACAACGTTTAATATCCACTTTGCATAAATGTTAATGACGTTACAAGGTTCAAAAAAATGGGAAGCATGGTGTCTTTATTTCATCTGTCATAATATGTTATAGTGCCATAATTTGCACAGTAAACTGTGCTCCAAGAATGTCAAAAATCAATCATTTAGTCACTTGCTGTCCACCAATCTCAAACCCCAAAGGCATCATCGGAGCTATATCCAAGAAGCAAAAATCCAAAATTTTTGCGTTGATGCCTGTCAAGTAACAGGGTTTGACAAGTGGGACTCCATCATTTAATCCACACTTCAAAGGGTACACAGAGCTGATATAACAGAAAATCCATTGAAGAAAGCCCCACGGAGCTCCTCTTCCTTTTTGTAACAGCTCTCTAAGTTGCTGAAGGATGCTAGTTGCTCCCTGCTGTAACCCGTGCGGAGGAGTCAAGCGTTAAGATGAAACTGGTTTTGGGAAAATAAACACAAATAAACACTTGGAGAGCTCTGGAAAGGAGCCTTCCAAAGAAGCCACAGGTGTAGATATTCCTGCTCTCCAACTGCACCATTTTACTTGTGCAATTGTGCTGGCAACTCAATAACGCACCAAGCACAATCCAGCTACAGGCAGGACCCACCTCACACGCTTCCTCCTTGGGAAAGGCTGAGGATCTCACCTTGAAGCCAACCTTGGAGCTACTCTTAGTTACCAAAGTGACAGTCACTATAATGGCAAACATTCCCATGGAGTTATTTCTTGTTCAGTCTTGGGCTGCCCTTCCATTTTTTTTTCCACTCTGTAATTAAGCTTGGTTTTAGCCGCTGCAACTCAAACAGCAATTGTCCTTTACAAGATTACACTGAAAAATGATTTAACATTGTATTACACTGAGCAGACAGAGGGTGATACTAAAAACAGGCAAGTATGCAAACATTTCAGTAGACAGGTAATCACTGTAGCCAGAAGAGCATATTTGCTAGAAGTTCTGCAAATATTTAGTGATTTAAAGGTTGCCTGTGTTATTGTACAGACTTGTAATGTCTTACCAAATTATACTCTCCTGGCCTGAACACTAATTATTTCTTTAGCAGAAGTCATGGATGCCAAAAATTAGTCAGCCTGTATATGTTGGTCCTCTGCAGTTATGTGATGTTTCTTCTGTAACCAAGCATCTCAAAGCTTTTTATGAGTGATGCATGACATTTTAGTCCAAGTCAAAAAGGGACTTTAAAAGTTGTAGGACACTCTGTCAACACAAGCCCTCCATCCAGTAGGATTTATATCAGGACTTTTTCTAAAGAATGTAATTCTAACTACTGAAACACTGCCTCTTACAATTTTGTGTGACAGGAAAAGAAATAGAATATTTCACTCACGTGTTCTGTTTCTGACTGGTTATAATGACTAATTCCAATTTACATCGACAGTAATGTCAATGTGCCTTCTCATATAAATCAGACATGCAGCGTTCGTCTGATTTAGCATGCTAGTAATAACACCAGTTATTTATTTCAAATGTATAAGTAAGGATTGGGATTCCCAGCCCTACATTCGCCAATTCTTTTTCAAAACAAGTTCTGTTGAACTAGATCCCCTACATGGAAAGCTGTCCTGCAGCCAGATCTTCCTGATCATCAAATGTATTTGTCTCAAATAAAATTCAGATCTCATAGAAAGTTGCTGTAACACTTAAAATGAAAATATATCCATTTCCTCTCCCACTAGTTGGGGTTTTTTAAGTGTTTTTATTGTTGATTTTTGACAATGCGGACTCCTCAATTGCCTTCAATAAAACAACTTCTGTAGAGTGGTCAGCTGGAGGCATCACTAGGCTCTCTCAGGTTTAATCTTATGGTGTTGCAATGACCAAAGGCTCTTTCCACCCAGAGGTTCCATAGCCAAGATTCCAAAAGATGGTATTACAGGTCTAAGAAAGATAAAGAGTTAGTTCTTGCTCAGTTTCACTGGAGCACACCAGGAGCAGCTCCATTAGTGTTTGTATATTTGCATCAATTGGGAACTGATGTGAGAAGAAAATAAATATGTGGGTTATCTCTCTACCACTGCCCTTTAATTTGTAATGACGGAGTTATCATGAAGTTCTTCTAATCACTTCTTTTCCACTGAAGATTAATACTGAGTAACAGAGTTCAAGAGAAGAGATTTTTATCCCATAAGGCCTTGAGTGTTACTGGAATATTTTTCTGTACTATGTGCTCTGGAGGAAGCATCATGGCTGATTGCAAAGGGCAGCAGAATTAGGAGCTTGTGTTAATGAGGTTCACATTGGTCTCTTGAATAATTGAAAGGTCATTTCAGTTGACTGCCCCTGCTTCTTCATCCAGCCTGTTGACAGAAGGATGCTGCTTGCTTCTTTGGTTCAGCATCTGCTTCTCTTACTCTGAATCTCTCTCTCCTTGTCCTCGTTATGGTTTAAGTGATACAAAGAATAATTTCTAAAATAATTTGAGAATCAAGCTCCCCAGAACTGCAAGATATCTGGGGATTTAAAAAAACATTTTAAATTAGATTCAATTGGGTTGCTTTTCAGTTTCCTGAGCTATTAGGAGTTACTGGTATGGAGTTCAGGGAATCTAAGCAGTGCAGAAGACAGAAATTCACATTTAAAAATAATGACAGCCAAGATTCTCAGGGGGGTTAGGGATCCCAGACTTTAAAGGAAAGTATGAAGTGTTTTGAAGCCTAAGAAATGTTGCAAGAACTGACAATTCAAAAGCTACACTGTGCTTTTCCAAGAGACTCTGCAAGCTTTCCATTTCTTTTCTAAAGACATTTCTGTATCTTCCTTGTGCTCTTACTCTTGGAGACCAACAGTGTGCCGTAGATGAACACCGGAGTCTTCCTAAACAGCTCGTTGCAGATGGGCAGCCCTCTTCCACCTCCTCTGCATTCCCCATGCACCATCACTTCTTGTGAGGCTGCAGGTGAGTCATTTAGCTTGAGGCCACCCTGTTCAGCAGCAGATAGACATTAAATCAGCCTAAGGCCAAACTGCAGCCTTAGCAACCAGTGGCTGCTCGCACTGATAATTTCCAGTAAAGGTTTCTCATACTTCCGAAGCTCTCTTCCCACTGAGAAGTCTGCTGGGCTTTTATTCTGCTTTGTTTGCCAGGTGGCCTTTATAGAACTCTAAAGTCATTAGCCAAAAGTTTTAGAAGAGCCTTGATCTCATAGAAATCAGCTGCAGGTCAGCAGTGAGCCTTATTGACTCATCTCTCTCCGTGACATCCCTTTCATGGACACATATGTGACTGTGGATACCCAGCGTCAACAGCAATCTATTTTCAAGACATGAAAATATGACATTCCTTGAAAAAGGACCGACCTGTGATCGTTTGGATATGGTCTGTTCTTTTCAATAACAGTAAGGAATTGAAAAAAAATATCCGTGCTGAATAGGTGGGTACAGAAGCTGTTGCATGCTGAGACAAAATAACTTCACATACTGTTCTGTTTAAAACTGAAATGTCAGTTGGGTTTCATCTGTAAATAACAACAAATAAGTGTTGTAACTATACCTATGTACAGGGAAAGAAGGAGGAGAGATGAGTATCAAGCAGAAGACTGGACTTTAACAGTCCAGATAAATTAAGTGCTAAAATACAGCTTTGTGTTTTGGGTCGCCATGTAGGTAAATAGTAAATTCAGAAGGGTTTATGTAGTTTCACATCCATCAGTGGCAGATGGCATCAAAGGTTTTGATGAGGCATCAGAGTTCCAGCTGGGGTTCCAGGGTGGTTAATGATGGCATTAAATTTGTCTCCTTTTCTTGAAAACTGGCAAACTTTGAAGGCTGAAAGTTCCCCAGTTTTTATTCTTTAGGGTGTAAGGGAACCGAGACTGGCAGGGCACCACTTACAGGCATTAATTTGGGTTTGTGCAGTTCTTGCAAATTCAAGGAGATCCCTCAGCCCCCCCTACTCAATGCAGAGGGATCTGTCTACACGTGTGTCTATAATCCCACAATTTAATGGGATGGGCTTTTAGCAAAATAGTGTGTTAAACTGTAGAAAGAAAAACTCCTGGGAAGTACCAAAGTGCTGAGAAGCCTCACTGTTTTCTGCTTGGCCATCTCAGAGGAAGCTCTCAGCACTTCTCGTTTGATTCTGTATTTTGAATCCCTGAAGACTCCTTCAGCACACACACACACAAAATTTCCAATGCTTGTCACACTCCTTTTTTTGCATGAGAGTCTCTGAGGGATACAGTGCCTCTGGAAAGACGAAAGCAAGACTCCTCCTTTGTCAAAAAAAGGTCCAGAAAGTTAATACCTTTATCTCCACACAGAGAATACTCAATATCTCTAAAAGCTTTTTTAAATTTATTTTTAAATGGACCTATACATTGTCAAAACTTTCTTTTTGTGTGTGTGCGTAAGGCTCTTTTTCTGTTCATTGAATTTACCTTTCTTTCACATAATAAACTCCCTGAGGAGAACAGAACCTTCAGTGCCACCAGCCAATTGAAGGATAAGCCTTTTCTTAAGGGAGAGGCTTCCTGGTCTGTGTAGCTGTAGATATTCCCAATGTGACAAAAAATAGAAAGGGCTGAGCAGGCAAGTTCAATAGGTTGTATCACACTGTCGGAGAACACATCCCATTGTCCACAGGGAAACTTCAGCAGCATAACCTCCAGATTTGAAAAACAAAAATAGGTCTTGCTCTAAATTACTTCGAGTTAAATAAAGACAAATTAAGCTCTAGTCACTTCCTGCAGTCAGTGGTGCTGTATCAATGACTTGGTTAGCAGGAGAGGTCGTCACCTAATGACTTGGAGTCACTGTACCCAAGAACTGTGCCTGAATGCTAATTTCCATTTTACAAAACGCACCTCCATTTCTTTTTAACAGATCACCAAAACCTTGCATTAAAACACTGTATGTAGTACATTAAGGTCTTGCAACTAGTTAGAAGTAGAAAGACAAAAGGTCAAGCTGTTTTCCACGTGTTGCAGCCTACAGAAATTTCTCTCTGGGTTTTCAGCAGTGACACTAGGCTCGGTAGAAGAGGATGGTTCAGTGACAAGGATTTAGGGAGCATCTACCTAAAGGGTTCAGACAGACCCAAACACACGCTGTGGTCCAAGCTGCCAGAATGAGCTGTCTGGCAAAGCTAGACTTGGGGCTGAGGCTAAGGAAATATATCCTAAGTAAATATAGATTCTGCGGAGTGCTGCGCATAGAGTAGCTGCCTAGCTTCAGAGCTCCAGCAGCCTCGTGTCTTGTTGGTCTGAGGGAAGAAAGAGCTCAGATAAGTCCCTCAGAGATGTCCCCAGAGAAAAGGATTTAAGTCCACTGGGAATTAAAATAAAGTTTCTTAATCACTTATGAAAATCCCTACTAGGCTCCTCTTTTTGCAAATGCAAACATTTTAATAATCTGATTCCTAATGTCTCGCTCTCTCTTTCTCAGTCTTACCTTGCCTTTTAAGTGGGGAAGTCCTGTCTTCCTCAAGCATATTAAAAAATATGGAGCTCAGATAACGTAATAAACCAGGGATTGCAAAGGAGTTCATAAGGGAGAGAATACAGATACAAATGTTATAGCCTGATTAAGCTCTGTTTCAAATACAATTTTAAATGGCAATATGATATTCAAGAACAGTACATGAAGACATACAGTTTTCAGATACAGTAGATATCACAATGTTGCACCTTTATTGTCATCTTAAAAAACCACCTATATCACTTAGTACTTGGTCTCTGCTCACACAAAGGGTGGGATTTAAGTACATATAGCTGTTTCTAGGAAGACAGGTCAAAAGAACAGAGCCAACTTTGCCATTCTTGTGGCACAGTTTTGTGCCACAGCACGCAATCAGCTGTGCCATTCTTGACCACTACGGTATGAGGGATGAAGTAGAAATACCGAATTGAGCAAGGATGGCCTCTCTCATTTTGCCATCAGGATCTACCCTGGTTGATCCAAAAACACCCATTGAAGGCACTGAAAAAAAATTTGAGATCAATATTTGAACTGTTATATCAGATTAGATTATAAATTGCCTGCTAAAGATGACTGGCCCACTAAAGATTGCTTTTATTTGCAAGTGAAAGATATTTTATACCTCCCTTTGCCAGCACTGGAGTACCCATGGCTCTCTGCTTGCAGGCCGTTGTTACAGAGGAGAATCACCAGAAGGTAGTTTTTCAGGTCACTAGTTATTTTTCATTGAACTGAAAAACCTGCCCTTTCAGGGGGTTGACATATGTATCTGAACCTGTATTTCCTGTTGTCTAATGAGGACAGTGCTTGAGCAGCCTATAACACCAGGCAGAATTACTTCCTGCAGAAAATATTAGGTCATGGTGGTTCTCTCATCCGGCCCAAAGGACGTGTCAGCTGGGATTTTTGAAGTTAGAAAGTTCGTGATTCTTTTTTTTTTATGACTTAAAAGTTCTTTATGGCAAATTCAAACAACTGGAAATGTAGTTGGTATGTTCTAGGTGCCTGTTTGTGTACTAAGCTTAAAGAAATGTATTTTATGTAACCTGGGCTTTTCTTTCTTCCCAGTGTACTATGAGATTTTTCTCCTCTGCACTCTTGCTTTAGGGAGTTAATGAACGTAGATGTTTGGATCAGATTCTCTACAAATTGCATAACCTCTCTCATAATCAGGAGATAGCAAGGAGTTATAATTTGACTAATAACAGAGAATGTTCAGGGGAGACCATTCCCGCCAGGATATATGCTGGAATACACACAGCCTGCACAGCTGCAGCTCAGGGACAAACATCTAATTACAACTTTCACTTATGTTCAAGGAGACAATTAGAAACAGTGCCTAAAATAGCTGCTCAGGAGGAAGTGAGAAAGCTGATGGTAAGGCCATACGGTTGTTTGTTGACAGAATTTGAAGATGTGGGTGGTGAAAAGCAAGCAAAGGAGCCTTTTGCATCCCCACGCTGGATCCCATTGGAAGTCACTATTTCCTATTGCTGGTAGAAAGGGAAACCAAGGCACTGGAAGTAAAGGGAGCAAGGACTGGTGGGGACCAGTTTTGGGACTATCCAGTTCCACAGAGTTTAGTGCATGACCATGAGCCCAGTCGTGACAAGGCCTAAAATGTACAAGATAAATATTTATGAATGACTAAAAGTTTGCTTTGTGATGAGGGCATTGCTACAGACAGTTCAAAGCTGTCCCCTGGCAGAAGGTGGCTTTGTACCTCTAAGGAGTCTTTGCATACGAGCAAAAAAAACAGAGTGGGAAAGGAGCTGATGTGGTTTCCACGGCAGGCGATAAGGTGGTGGAGCAAATACATACTTTATATAGCTTGCCAGTTCAAGACTGTTCAAACAAGTAGCTGTTCCTATTTTATCTTCCTCTAGCTTCCCAACGGGATACATTTTTTAGTCAGAAGCAGAGACGTGCATTTCTAAACTGCAGCGGGCCCACCCCTGGAATGAGGTCCACGTGACGACCTTTCTGTAACAGGATCATTTTTTGTGGTATTTTCTGCAGATTGCATCAGGTAGCAAATAGCTTTAGTCAAAGCTTTCGAATACTGTAATTTAACGCTCCAGATGGTGGTGTATGATGTTATTTTGACTTTACTATTATACTGCTTTACGATCCTTTTGAAAACTAAGTACATAATGTGAAAAAAATCCCATGAAATTATTCAAATATTTTCTTATGAGGCTATAACATAGGCAAACTGTGAAATGAAAAGAATTGCTGGAGATGTCCTTCTTTTATCTGAGAGCTATGATTTTCTACTAAATATAATATTTCTTGCTGAAGAAGATATATTTATTTAAAAGAGCTCTTGTTTGCTTTTCAAGGTAATGTTTTGGACTTTTGTTTGCTCCTTAAGACTGAATGAATAATGTGTATTTACACTCACTGCATATAAAGCTGCATTATCTTTCATTATTCTTGCAGCCTTTCTAGGGTGTTAGGTTGAGAAATATATTGTAATTAAAAACAAGGAGCTAGCTTAAAAAAATACTTATCCATTGCTGTGCCTGGGAAAGAAATGTTATTTCCTTTGTGACAAAAGAATAATACCCTGGCAGATGGGCTGCTGCAGTGATGGAAGAAAAGCTCTGTTAGAGTGGGACTGACTAAGCTATCTGTGCAGAACAGGGTGGAGGTAATAAAAAAGATACTGTTTCAGCTTAACTAGTTCCAAATAATCCATACTTTAAGCATGCCTTCTGACTTGATAGGTAGATATCACGGTGCTAAGGTATTAACGGCTCTTCTAGTTTATTGAAATGACCTTGTTGTTTTTACCTCAACACAGGCTCTTTGAAATGTAAAGTTGTGTTGAATATCAAGCTTTAATACCTCCTGGTTTGGATGGTACAAAAGTATTCAGACATCTTCTGTTTGCTTTGTCTGGACTTTCCAAGGTCTTTTCATCTTTGGAGAGGGGTGATACCTCTTTCCTGTGAAGAGCTGTCCAGTTTTCTTTGATGTCCCATCAACTTTAACTTCATAAGTGATCCCACCTGAAGGCAACAGAGACAACTCCACTAATGCCCCTGTAGTGTGAACACTGTACACAGATTATCAAGGAAAACATTTCTTTAAAATATCGAACCTTATAAAACTCATTTTTACATTTTCCCCATTACAATCAGCAATCAGCCTTCTGATTTTTCGGCAAAAATTGGAACAAAGCTGAAGTCACTGGCACAAGGGAGACCAACAGATAACTACAACTCTGCAAGCCACACAAATGTGGTGTCACCACATACCAGAGCAGATGCCCTAAGTAGGACTGTGGTACCGGATGCGTCCCTTCTCCCACATAGATCTATCAAACCTGCGAAGTCTGTGCTGCAGTGTAGAAAAATTAGCTTTAACTGTAGCTGTAACACCAGAAATGGGCTTGCTGCAGTATTGTGGGACTCTCTATCAGCTGTAATCTCAGTAAAGAACTGAGTATCCAGCACTGTTCTCTCAACTGGATTGCTACCAGCACCTGAGCTACTTGGCATAAACCCAGGGCAGGTCTGAGTAATTGTGTTGCAGCCATGGCCATGACAGCTATAGATGGGTCCCACCGATACAGGAAGAGAAGAAACGTTCCTGTATTTACAGACTAAAATGAGTCTTTGAGGAGGATTATCTGGAGCAAACTTCTCAATAAAACCTCAAGGGAATCCTTTCAATTCGACTTTTGTTTTGTTGACTATTCAGTGTTACTCAATCTCTTCCTCTCTTAAAATAGATTAATGGATTTCCCACCAATCATTCCTTTTTTTTTCTTTTTTCTCCTTTCCTTTCCAGTGGTTTTCAGCTACTTTTGCAGGGGAGGAAGAGGTACAGACTTGAGTATTATTGGCTCCTCTGGCCTCCTATACAAACAAGACAGATTACTGGGAATAGGAGCCAGATTGGATCCCCACTATTTGCTCTCTCTACTTTTACATTCCTTTTTTTTTGCTAAAAAGTCCATTTAAAAGAGGTGAAGCAGAAAAGCTTCTTTCAAAATAATTAGCTACAGTCTTTCCAGCAATGTGAAAAGAAACAAAATCTAAAAACCCAAATCTTCAACAATGAAACACAAACATAACAGAAATAAAGCCTACCTTGAAAAGTAAGAAAGGTGCAAAATGAAACATTTGGATCCAAATGGTTTCTTCTGGAAGGGGATGATGCCGTGGAATTCCAGGCTTAATTAGGATCTGCTCTTTCAGGTTTGATAAAGTCAAACCTGAGCAAACTGGAGCATCTTTCTGATGTGGTCTGAGTTGCAGATGATGTCTAGTCTTTTACCCAATATTTTGGTGAAAGGCAAAATATCAGAAGGAATATTGATGTCGTGATCAATGCTGTGTTTCAGAATAGCAAAGAGTCTTACAATAAACAGCAAGGGTTATTTTCCCATTTTTGGAGGGACTGAAAAACTGTAACAACTTGCAGATATTTGCATTATGAAGCCTGACTTCTCTGCCTACTCTGATCTCAGATCTGCTGAATATGTAAAGCTAGGCATCTTCCTGAGCTTGTGCCCAAAGATGCTCTTTGGAAAACTGGTTCAATGTATACTTGAGTGTTTACTTTGTCTGAGGCTGTGTACTTACAAGGAAAACAACGGTGGTTTCCAGTGGTGCCCAGTGACAGGAAAAGAGGAAAAGAGCACAAACTTGAGTACAAGAAGTTCTACCTAAATGTGAGGAGGAACTTCTTTACCGTGAGAGTGGTAGAGCACTGGAACGAGCTGCCCAGAGAGGTGGTGGAGTCTCCTTCTTTGGAAACATTCAAAACCCTCCTGGACAAGTTCCTGTGCAACCTGCTCTAGGTCGAACCACTCTGGCGGGAGTGGGGGGGGGGGGGGTGTGTGTGGACTAAATGATCTCCAGAGGCCCCTTCCAACCCCATATGATTCTATGATTCTATGATTCATACTTGTTTGATTCCCACTTGATAAACTTCTGGTACCTAATACAGACTTCTTACTTTACATTGAAATGTGAATAGTTCACATGCAACTTAGCAGTCTTTTAGATTAAGTGGTGATGGTGCATTAAAGCTTGCTATAGGTAACATTTGTCATTTATGTATTTTTCACTTGTCTTTCTTGGCTGACTAATTGATTCCTACAGTGCTTTCTCGGGTTGCTGTTGCTTGGAATATATTTGCTGAGATAGTGACTCTCTTTGCCAAGTAACATGTATTAGTATTTACAAAATCACTTCTAGGGGAGCAATTATTCCTAAGGATGATAATGGGTTCTGTTTGAGAAGGCTGATCCTTGATTAATTATGCCTTTTTGCTGTTTTTTTTAAGAAGGAGCTGGACAGGGAAGGAGGAGCAATATTTCACAACTTAGTATTTATAGATGTTGCTGAGAACAAAAGAGTTCATCAACAATATCTGAGTCTCACTAAACTAGGCTCATTTTTTTTTGCCTATATAAAGGGAACAAACACTTCATGTCCAAAAGCAGATTAAGTTCTTTGCTTTCCGCATCTGTTTTCTGAGTCCAAACTCATGTTTCTTTGTTTTGCTTTATTGACCCCAAAATTAACAATGGTAAACAGTCTAACATAAATCACCTTCCTAAGATGAGCTGTTCCATGGTCCTTCTCATAAAATGTCTCTGGGAACTCATTGCATGATTCTTTGTAGTCAAATAAGTAATAAATAGCTTTTATTCCATGGATGAACAGAAGCCACATGGTTATTTAATGGTACTAAGCAAGGTTAACTAACAAAGAAGGTTATTCAGTGAGATGTCTCAAGTAAACAGGAGAATTTGAGTTTGATATCTGGATATGCATCCCCCAGTGAAGCTATTATATTTTTGTTGTAATAGGGAAGAGAAAGTAGAGCTGACATTTCTGTCAAGAATATGTTTAACTCAGCCATAGGCATCATGGTTGCAAGCCTTTGAGGTATCTGAGAGATGCTGCCCATGCTGTAACACGCAGAATTACTCTGCTTGCAGATTTCAGTTTTACAAAGAGTATATAAAAATAATTTCTAGAAAATTACATCTATATCCCTCTCTTTCCGCTACTATTATCACATCATTTGCAGTGAGGAATGAAAACTTAATTCAAATCAGTGTAATTCCTCCCCACGTAGGCAACTGGGAAGCTCCAGCTGCTGGATTCCAGCTGACTGTCTACTACAAGGAGCCTGCCATAAGTCCATAAAGCCCACCATAAGCCCAATTTATGTCATAAACTCAAAGATGCTGTGTGGGGTTCAGAGGAGACATGGCAGAGTTTGCACTTACGCCAAGTGCTACTTTTGAGGGAAGTTTTTGACTGCCTTACGCTGAACACCCCTAACTGTCTTTTAGACCAGGGAAATTATTTTCTTAGTCCTTCACCTTTGCTGAAAGAGAATGTAGCCCCCTCGTTGTGTTCTACAAAGCACTTGCCACTATTGCAACGGGAATGAAATTTATAACATTCTGAACACCATAAAGTTAGGCAGGCTGCATCCAAACTACTTGTCATCATTCTCTCAGAAATAATGCAATTTAAATAAATGCCATCCCAAACATTCCCTTTAGTTATCACCACGAAACAATGCATGAAAATATCGCTTGCTACAGCTGACATGATGACTGATGGTGGCCCATTGAAAAGGCTTCTCACTTTCTTAAAATGCAAATACCTGCAGACAAAACCTAAAAACAGCTAATGAGCAATTGCCTTTGGAAACACATAAGGCAGAAGACATTCCATCTTGTTCCTTTATATATTCAGAGGCATGACTTCTCAGCAATTCACCAGAGCCATCACTCACTATATGATTCATTAGATATTAAAAAAAATGTTTGAAGTTGTCATATACAAAACGACATGTGCAAACTGGATATGCAGCTGCGATGAAGCTGCAGAAGATGAACAAAGCACTTTTGTGCTATTCAGAAAGTCCAGAAAGTGCTTTAAAAACTCCCAAGCCACAACACTCCAAAATAGGGATGCCCCAGTTCAGCAAAAGCTTTTGTATACTGTTTCCAACAACAAATGTCTCTGTTAATTCTGAAGTAAACGTTCTATAGTAAATTGTCAGATCTTGTGCCTAAAGACTAAAATGAAAGCAAAACTTCTGAGTAATCATGCATCTTAGCTATTCTGTCTAAAATCTTTTGCTTGACCAAGTGCAAAGGGATTTTCTGACAGTTTGCAAGATTCAAAAAAACCCTTAATATATTATTAAACTATGTTAAAAAAAGAAAATAATTCTGCTCTAGTTTTGACTAGCTATACAATAAACTTCCAGACACTGCACAACAGTGGAAGATTCTCTAAAATACAGACTGTATCACCTGGGAATTCAGAAATGTTCCTTCTTGAAGACTAAATCTCTACTTCTGCTTGCAGTCTCTCTGTAAAGCCATTGTAAGCTGTGCCTTGAAAACGGGTATGTTCTGGGCTTCCAATACTCCAGCTGAAAAGATTTCATTTCAGAAGGTCAAGTGTTTTGATGGTTAAATTCCTTGTTCGAGTTTATGGTTTTGGATTTTGCAAAATAAGAGGAAAGCTTAAAAGACGTGTGAGGAGGAGGAAAATATTATAAAATACGAACTAAGATGATCCAAAGTCCTACAGATTTGGGTCACATCTTATGAAAAAATTAAGAACTTTCAGTTTTCTTATCTGAACTTTTCTGATCCCTGATCATGTTAGTTAGTTGAAAACCCAACACTCTGGATTGATATTTTTTACCATTTGCTGCATTTCTCTAAGAGATTTGGATTGATGTCAAATGAAGATCAAAATGATGCTGCTCTAATGACCAGCAGCTTTCAACTGTACATCTAATCTTTGCTATACTTTTGGGAAGTACCTGAAGGAATACTGGATCATGAACTAACCTTGTTAATTCAGCTAACAAAGTTTCAAGCTATATTTCTGTACCATGTTACACCACTGTTTAGAAATGGAGCCAAAATAGTTGTGAAAAAAGAAAATAAAGAAAATGGTCAAAGGAAGCTAAGAGCTCTATATCAGTATATCCCTTTCTTCTTCTAATATGCACGTCATCACAGATATATTTTTTCCATGCAGAGTCTCTGCAGAGCTAAAAGGCTTGTCGATTCAACTGATGTCCACATCATGCTATGAGATTAAAGGAGATGGGGTATAAAGATAAAATACAGGAATGACTTATATACTTCATGAAAGCATTTTGTTTCATACCATTGTAAAGAATCTTTTGATTATGGAGAAAGGATCTAATTTCACAAGCCTTTCATGTAAATAATTCAGCTGTAAGAAACCACACCAGGCCGCCTTCTTTTTGATGCCTTGCAATATCTGCGCAACAGCAATCCTAACAAAGCAAAACTTCTTGTGCTTTTGAAAGATGCTGACAACTTTCCAAGAATATTTATAACTTGCCAAATAGCCTGAGCCTATTAACTGTGGATGCACTGTTTGAACTTTTTATTTCCCTAATCAAGATTTGCACATTTCTGAGGAAACAGCTGGGTTGCTTGCACTATGGAGACTTTTTAATTCCTTCCTTTGCTCCAAAGTGGAGACAAAAAAGACTTCAAGTTTTCCAGCAGGTAACAGGTCAATTCACACCGTGACTCTCTGGGAGTGGCTTTGGTTTCAAAGCACCTTTCCTACCCTGTGGGTAGGAATATACTGCCTGCCGTGCCACACTGCAGAGGTACGTATAGAATGCATAAGTAAATTTACTGATTCTCACAGCTGTGCACAGAGGTGCTGAGTAACATGCCCTGGTGTGGCAATCCATGGTCTCTTAAGAGACTCTATACAAACAACACCTTAACGGGACAGAACCCCCGAATAGCACAGAATGGAGGGAACACAGTGCTATGGGAAGGGAAAACAGCTCTAAGAAGAGCTTGTTAGGTCACCTGGGGATGCCAAGAAAAAGATTTGGATTCCTCTTCTGACAGATTATTGTGTACTCTAAGAGAAAGAAGAAGAAGAAAAAAACCCATACTGTGAATAAAGAGGCTAGGAATTTAATACTTCGTCTCCTACAGGAAAGACAAGCCCTTACTGGAAGAATGCATTTATATACTGTCCAGAGATGAAATGTTCAGGTTTTGATCAGCAAGTGAATGCTTTGGCACTGCTTTTTTTTCATGACAGCTTTCACAGGGCTTTGGTCCTATTCCTGCTTACTGTGAAATAAAACTGTCTAATCTTGAAAGCTGCCATGGAACAGAACGTGCGTCCTCCCAGTAGCTTTGCCTGTCATTGACACGATTATTTCCATGCTACATACAGGCAAAACAAAGCTGAGAGATTAAAGGATACGTCTTCCCTCTACTTTTTAGTTTAGGTATGTGTTCTCATTTATCATCTACCCTTATCACCTTCCACCCCTTGGTTTCCATATCAACACATCATATCATATCATATCATATCATATCATATCATATCATATCATATCATCAGTCTGTGGCTGCTGGAGCCAGAAGGGCTAGAGCCTTTGGGTAATTTGTAGGCTGGGTGTCTGTGTGGCATGAATGAGTCCTGCAAGTTGTCTCTCTACACTACATCTCACTCAAGACCGACTGGGTGGCTCCCCGTGACCTGAAGTCAGAAAGGGCTGCTTAAATGATGGGTGATTTAAGCTTCCTGGGTTGGCTTTGCACTCAAAGAGCAGAGGAAGAACAGTTCTACAATGTGACATCAATCCTAGTTGGGAGGGAAGCCCAAAGTCTATAGCTGGCATGCCCAGCTGTCTCCAAATTGTTGGACACAGGAAAAGTGAGTCGGAAGTGCCATGAAAGGCAAATCACAGAATCACAGCTATGGATACTGTTGAAAATAAACACAAACTGAATGCAACAACTGTCAGCTTCGACCCCGATGCTCATTCCTACTAATCCTACCATCTTTTCATGTAAACTATCTTGCTTACTTGTGCACTGAGTTACATGAAAAGCAAATGATGCTTGGAATCAATGATTTCCCTTCATGGCACTTGGACTGTTTATTTCCTCTCCTTTACGCTCCCCTTCTTGTTGGGAGGGTCCAAGCCAGTCTTCCCCCCTCCTCTCACTCTGCTGTTGCAGTTAGTTTTATTGTAATTGATTGCAGTCTCCTTGCTTCTTAAGGATTCGACTTGCCCACCTTCGCTTCATTATCTCATGCCCTTTAGTTTCTACTTAATGTGGACATTTGTGGGTTGGCATCGAGGCTGAGCTGTAATATATGCAGTCAACCCTCTGATTCCGCTAACAGCCTCCTCCTAGGTGACAGAATTATCTTACGAAATACTCCTATTCTTTTGCACCGCTCGTTTCCTCCGGCAGGAGCTTCTTTGTTCCGTTCTCACAACTGAGTTCTTTCCAGCAGAATCCTAATACAGGGATCTTCTTTTGATTTGAAATTCTCAGAATTTGAATTTTTTTTCTTCCCCAGCGCTGTGTAGTTTTGATTTCCATAAGTTAGCTTTAGTGAATGCAGTACTTAAAATGCCAGTGAATGTGCTCGCTCTCTTTGTTATATGCATATGAGAGACAAACTCAGTACAATTTCATGCATAAAAAGACACAAGCACCAAATTTAAGAGTCTTTTTATTGATCTAAACATTGAGATGTACCTGCCTTACAGAAAATACCTTCAGGCACGTTAACTCTGAGATGGGTACATGCTCAAAATTGTAACATATTATCACAACATAATATGGCTATTACATAGAACTCTATTTTAATGATCACGAATGTGATTACCTTGTAATTACATGATACTCTCTACATAGCTAACAAAAATACTTCTGAGCTGACGATTGACTTATATACACAATTTGCCTCATACTCTGCAGTGATTCTGGACTGTGCTTTATAGGACTTAGCACAGGAAAGCTTTCAAAAGATGAAGCTAGAAAGCCAACAGGAGAAAGAATCCCTCCACTGTTCTGGGAAGAAAAGGGAAGATGTGGCTCTTGTCTTGGTTTATGCAGCATATGCAAGTCTGAGCTCAGGTATTGTAATGTTGATCCTTGTCAACTCTAGACAGTGAGTTACATTTTACTCTTTAGGGCTCATTCCATATGGGGCATCTCATAAATGTTGTGTGTAATTGGACAGGAGCATTTGTTCAAGGCAAAGGCTGGAGAAAATGACCCGACAGGCCCAGTGCGAGAGTCAGGTTCAAGAACAGCACTGGGGCTGAAGAAACAAGCTGAGCAAGCTCTGCTGGACTCTTGATTTCCTACCTGGACACTCCTGCCCACTGGGGTAAATCTGAATTTGTGACACTTGATCAGGTAGCAATATACCAGCTCCATAACACCTTAGCTCCTGAAATAAGCTTCCTGCAAGTGCTGACACGGGAGCTCTGATTATATAGAAATTGATCTAAAAACAATTAATCTGGGGGGAGAACTGCCTCCAGCCACTTATTGACCAGAATGAGATTTGATTAGAATGCGTGCTTGAGGTGAACAAGAGACTGTAATGTCAAAAAGCTTCAGACCCTACTGAACTAAGTAAATAATAGCCAGAACTGTGAGATGAACTAAAAGCCTCAGACAGTCTTTTCTTGACTTATTAGGTGAACTATGTCCATCTTTCCCCTTGTACTTTCTGGCAAAGTAAAGACATGATATATCTGTTCTGAGAGTTCCTGGGGGGATGGGGGGGGGAAGGGGCAAACAGTGATGCAAATGCCTAGAATTATAAATACCAAATCTGAGCGATAGGCAAAAATATTTAAACAACTCCATTATTACTTTTTTTTTCTCTTTAGCAAGGCTTTCTAGACAATACCAAAGCTGGTCTTTGCTTCGCTGACAGACGGCATAAAGATAAGAGCATCTTTTAAACCCCAGAGTGCTTGCTAGGGAGTATCTTGTGCATTGGGCCCATGTGAAAGATCCTGTTCTGTCTCTCCTGTAGTAATGCCTTAGTTGGGTGAAATGGTACCTTTTATGATGGGTGTCAATTGGAGACATTCCTTATGGAGTAGAGCTATGAACTAGAGGGAGAATGTCATTAGAGGCTGTTAGATTATGGTGACCATCTTGTAGCATTTCAGTAAACGTCCTCTTTAGACCTCTGGTTCTTCAACAATCTGCACAGAAGCCAATAGAACAGTTTTATCTCCTGTCAAAGAAACGTGCAAAAATACTGTAGGGTACAAATACTTGGGGCAGGCAAATGATAGGCTTTTTGCAAACTGCTTTACTGATGATTAGCTACTCCTGTGTTGTGCCATGTATCCAGATAATGATGGGATATGATTTTTTTTTTTTCCTCCTTAGAGAAATGATGTCTATGTCTATGGATCCTAACAATGAAATTTGCATTACAATGCATGGCCTTTCTAACCTTCTGCCTGCAGTGTTAGAACTTTCCTTTATCATAATAATGATTAAAAATCTCCTGAGCATACATTATTTTCTGATGTTAAAAGATTTTATAAGAGAAAAATCTTAAGCTAAAAGTCTTAAGTTAAACAGTATATGAAGATAATTAAATATAGAGGGTCTCACTTCCTTACACCTTCCTGTTTGGTGTATTGCTGCAGGTTTCATTGCTTGTGATCAAAAGATGAATACAAAGTTCAGACAGACGCAAATAGGTCATCCTCTTCTTGCCTGGCTGTATCAGTATTGTGCAGCTGTAGTTGAGGTTTGCAAGATCTTTAACAAAAGTTCATTTCACATTCAGAACACAGACAAATCTGTGTTGCTGAATCCTTTTCACATCCACTCACCACACAAAAAGCATGTGCTAAATTGAGTTCAGCCCATAGCAACAGTTCTTCTGATAACCTTGGAATGCAGGCGGCATGGACAGAGGACACTTTAAGTCTTTAGGAGGAATACTTATTAAATAAGCCCCTGCTTTTATAATAAAAGCCCAATTTTAATAAAACATTCTCAGGCATTCTGTTTCAAGTAACTACTGCATTTATATAGCCAGGTGCTCATCTTGCTTTTATGCTTTTATCTCACCACTTCTAACACAGTCTCAATTTATAGTTTTAATTTTTTTTTTCCTTCTGACTTTTGCCCATGTCTCTTTATAATTGGTCTTTTCTATTTAACTCCATGCTTGCCATCATGAAATCGTGAGATGTAGTTGTCACAGCTGTTCAGTTTTTGCTGTTTCAGTTGTTTAATGACAATGTTTCTGGGACTTTATATCCTATTCTTTATCAATCCAATCCAGATTTCACTCTGAGGAGAAGTAGCAGCAGGGAGCCAAGGACTTGAGGTGAGATTTCACACTTTCTCTCTCTCTTTTCTGTCTCTGAAAGGCAGGGCACTGTGGGAGGTGCACAAACAAATATTTGGATTTTTCCTTCCCTTTCCTCGGCACCTGCATCATTCAGCAAAAACAAGACTAATGGCTTTTTGCTCAAGCTTTCGAACAAATACAATTCAGCATTTTGGATGTCTGCTGAAAGAAGCCTGTCAGTGGGCTTACATTCTTTTATTTCATACAATATGATGTGCCCTGCTCACCTTTTAAGAATTCATCTTTCTTTAACAATGGCAATGAAGCAGCTATACAGACAGATTAATAGGTATTTGGCAATATTTGTCTCTGGGGCCTTTCTGGGGCTACACAGCTTAACCACGGGGTTCGCCTGCAAAAGAATCCAAGAAAAAACAGGTAAAAGCCCTTTCAACACATTATCATCTACCATTACTGGTTAGGATAATACAACATAACTAAAATCCTATAACCCATAAAAATCCCCTATGACAAAAACAAGGCAGAAAAATCCCATTAAAGGTGCATGTACATGGAATATTTTCAGAATCATTTGCATCTAGTTTCATGGTATCGTAGCTGCATATCTTTATCATTATCCTTAGGAAAACTATTCCATGTTCAATTACTGCACCCACCGAACATATTTACTCTTATTCCTTTTAATTTTACCCTTCTGAATTTTGTCTGTCACTAAGTTTCACCCCTTTTTCCCCTCTTGATTCACTTCCTTTCTAAGGAAACAAATTCTTATAAGCACAGAGTCTTCCTATCCTCCCATACCTTGATATGCTGTGAGCCACCCTTTAGGAAAGCTCTGCCTATCTTTCCTCAGAAATCAGTTATGTCAGCTCTTAGTGAAGTTGGTGTTTCTTATCTAAATTACCTCCTAGTTCCACCTGGGGTTTGGATGCTTGAAGTACAGAACTGGATCTTTAGCAGATGTAAATCAACACATCACTATTGATTTTAATTATGTATCGTGTCTTCTTATAGTAGATGATGATCCAGCCTGGAATAATAGCATAATAGATGGCTTGTGTATTTCAAGAGAGAACAAGAGAGGAAGCTTTGTTTTTTTCTCACCGGAAGCATCTAGCCTTGTTGCTTGCACCTTTTCCTTCAGCAGCAACATTGCATGGGGGTAATGAGACTCTTCTAAAGCTTATCCTTCAACAGAAGAGGCATTCCGCTGGTACAGGAGAGTTTTTGGCTGAATTATCCTTCACTAGTTCAAGATGCCACACCTGTACTCACACAGCAGCGGATCTGATTTAGTGAAAGCCTTTCTACTAACCAGTTTCACTGGGATTTAGCTTGAAGTTTCTCTTCAGGCTTTGATAAAGACACGATGAGTTGATGAAGAGTTACTTAATATTTCTTTCCTAATATTAAAGAACCATTGTGGATTTGGACATGGTTGAATAAAACCATGAATCTCTGCTCTGACACAAGAGAAGTGTGCCAGTATATTTTATGTGATTTATGTGCTAATTACACACTTTTTCTTATTAGCCACTCTGAGACTGGAACTGCCTTCTCCAAAATAAAAAGACAAGTAATTTTCTTTCCTGCTAAGCAACAAAGTTACTACTTATGTCTCCTGAGTTTCCTTTACTTCTTGTGCTTCTCTTTTGGATTCTCAAACATGCTGCCAAGTTGGGGAACAAGAACTTTAAAGAAAAAAGAGGGGGAGGGGAGGAAAGAAGTTGCCTCTAAGTTTACTCACAAGGTCATGTCTATGTTTAAGCACTTTGCTGAACGAACTTCTGCTATTAGGGCTCTGGCAAGGACTGTCTCATATTTTATACATGAATTCTGAAATCCCTGGTTGATGTTATAATATAAACACTAGTAATTACTTTTAATTTTATGGCTGAAGATAGCAGTCAGCTACTGGATCCCATTGCTCTAACAGATGTAAACTATAAGGCTGCCCTTGTCCTGAAATGTTTACAGTCTATTTATTAGTTGAAAGCGGTCTGAGGATCTACAATTACACATCTACATGCACATATATTTTTCTTCTCAGTTCCCCAAAGAGACTTCATTTAAAGCCACGTTTAAAGAAAATGAGATGTAGTAAGTCAACCTGAGTCTGAGAGGAGAAAAACATGTAAGCAGGATTTCCCAAGTTGCATGGGAAGTAGAGGATTAGGTAGAGCTATACTTGAAAAGCTACCATTTTATTTGGCAGAACCTGTTCACAAAAATTGATCAATAATCAATGAGATCCAAAAAAGTACTTTCTTATAAATTCACTTATTTAACAAAGGTAGATGTAGAAAAATAACATAAAACTCCCAAAAGAGTCATGTAAATAGGTGCTTGGAAAGTATGATA
Source organism: Gallinago jamesoni (assembly GCA_025769975.1). NCBI lineage: Eukaryota > Metazoa > Chordata > Aves > Charadriiformes > Scolopacidae > Gallinago > Gallinago jamesoni. Next base: position 43,725,871 of record JAOQGH010000051.1, read on the forward strand.
AATTTGATAGCTTCCAGAACAACAGTCTTAGAGTGCATGATCAAGTCTATGAAGTGACAGAAAAATTTTAGTTAATAAAATCAGGGTTTACGCAGGAGTTTTTAATGATGGTGGAATATAAAAATGTGCCTATTGTTTCTATTTCATAAAAAAAAAAAATCAAGGAATGTACATAATCAAGTACTAAAAAAGCAACAGAGAATGTATCTCATGTAAAAGGTCAAAATGACATTCTGCCATCTTTGCGGTTTGCCAAAGCTGTAGTTAGAAGTTACAATCTACGTTACAAACTGTAATGCAACCTTAAATATAGGGGGGGTGTCTATATTTAGAACACAGCAGCATTGTTAGTGCTTTGTGAAAGTGTTGTCAGAGCAGACCGTTTTCAGAAGCCTGAGGCAGAGCCAGTTTGTGCAAGGAATCTCAAGCAAAGCAAACCCACCTTGGAACTTCCATTTCCGGTGCAAATCTCCCATGGGTCCTGCACCTCTGTTTCTCTCCAGTAGTCAATCATTCTCACAGTGCAGCCTGTCCCACTTGTCATCTCTTCTATAGGCCATATTAAAATAAAATACAGGATTAAATGAGATACAGGATTTTTCTGCATAAGGTGATGGGTACTTTTACAGCAACAACAAAAACACCCAAATGCCAAGCAGTAAGGTCTTTGCTCTGATTATAAGAGAAAAGTACAGCACCACTGCCTATGAGAAGATAAAAGTCTTATCTATATAATAAATATAAACAATTCAATACATTGGATTGCAGCTACAAAATATCAAAAGAAAATCTCACATCCTCCAGAAAACTAGTGAACTATTACAAAAACTTGCTCCTGTTGCTTTGACTTAATCTTGTATCACTGTAAATTTTTGCTGCCTGCCTCAGGGTTTGGGAACAGACTCAACATTTTGGGTCCATACCTGGAAAACAACAAAGATGATCTAAAAGTTTCTGCTGTGGAGCTTGGTAGCCAATAAATGATGCAAGAGGTGAAGAAGATGTGAGGTCTCTTTGTTTATGGAACTCTGCAGGTATTTATTTGTCTGTGGTTCACCAGGAAAATCCTTTACTTTTTAAAATGTACTTTCACAGGAATTGCTGCCATACCCATCCTGCATTAATATTCAGGATCTGCACTCATAATCCATTGCTAAGCAACACTTAACAAAATTGATCTTGCATTAAGCAAGCTCTGGAGCTTGAATAATACATTATTTCCTCTTTCTACTTATAATCAGTGAAAACCTTTGGTTGCCTTTTGAATGTCGCAATTATTAAAATTTTTATTTTAAACACCAATTTTAATTGCTAAGAAAGTCCATTTGGATTAAGCATCAGATGTAAATTCACCCTTGTTACTGTTTAATGCTAAGAGTAAATAAATTACAAAAATTGTTCAACCCTTGAAGAATGTGGAAAAACTTAAAAACGGAAAGGAATGTAATATAGAGCAGCCATATCCCATTTTGCATTCAGATACATTGAGGACAATACCTTGTCAGCTACTGTGTCTATATTTTAAGCATCTCTGTCACTGTTTATTTATATTCTGTATTAAGATCACACAACTGTGTGTATTTATATGCTGAATACAGGAGTTTTTGATTCCCATACACAAATTTTATGTACATAGGAAATAACCTTGCTTCTCTGGAGCTTTCTGAATGGCTGCTGGGGATGGAATGCCATACCTTGAAGTTGCTAGAAATTACCTGGTTTGTCTTCTAGCCCATTTCTCTGCCACTGCAGGACAGCTCCCCTGAGTATATTCACCAATGCCTTAATCATCCTGTTCTTAAGAGTCTCAAGCAATGCCTCCTTTGGGAGTTCACTGCACAGTCTATTAGATCTTAGTGCAAGACAATACTTATTTATATTCATCCTATATTTATTAAGCCAGACTCCTTCCAACAACTTCCCTTCCCCAGCTCCTGCTACACCAGTGCAAGAGAGAATGCAGGAAGGGGTTTTCCTGTGATTACTGAAGGTCTAGGTGTTGGGATAATTACATATGCTACCACCATCAAGCCTTTCTTCACTTCCATGGAATTATTAGATGTCTTAAAATTCTAAAAATTGGGCCCTAGAGAATATGAATTGATTTATTTTAACTATTTCACACTTCATTCTATAAGACTAGGCATTTCTAAACTAAATCTGAAATACGATTTTACTTCAAAATTCCTGACAGGATCCAGAAAAGATGTTAATTTGTTGACATCTCCTATGAATTATTTTTGCTTATGATCTGTTTGTCTTCATCAAATATTCGAGTATCCATGTTGTAAGACCTATGACTGATGTGAGAAACTTTAATCAAAGGCTCTTCCAAGAACCCACTACTTTACATTTAGGAAGTATATGAGCTGTTTAAGTGATTAGAGAATATAAAATATGTACCATTTTCCCAAGGGAATTTTTGGGGTAAAATTAACCAAAACACTCCATATTCCTGTTTAGAGGACTTTTTTTTCTATTTGTCGTTATCAGTGTAAAACTTTATGTTGTGACATCTTTGTATTTCATTATCCTGATCCCTCCCTGTTTAGTATCCTATGCAAATTTCAAGACTGGGTTATACACTCCTTTCACCAGATAATTAATGAAAGTGTTGAATAAGACATTCCTATCATTCATATTTGTTTTGTTTACTACTTATTTCTCGTCAGCCAGTATGTTAAATGCTTGACTAACATATTTGCTGCTCTTTCTACAACCATTTGTTTCCATCTGGCAGGCTCTGTAACTCTACTACAGAGCTAACCTTCCTATATGTTCCACCACAAACAGCAGAAATAATATCCAGTCATGGGCTAAAAGCACACCCCGTGGTTTCTCTGCAAAGATGCTTCCAGTGCTATTGGATCCATCCCCACTTTGACAAAACTTTACATTTTTGCCTATCTGTCATTCAGTAAGAACAACCTTTCCAGATAGGCCAACGTTTCCAAAGCCAACATTTGGCCTTGGTCTAGTTGCCTTTCAGTGTTAATAAAATTCTCAGTGTTTTTGAATAATCATGGAAATAACTGAATGAATTCTTCTAGGAAGAAGTATAATTCAAAACAGACACATGCAGGCCAAAACAATCTCACTGTTTAACTCAGCATAAATTTCCAAAACCTTTTTTCATCACATTGCCACCAATTTCTCTAATATTCTTATACAGCTTCTGTAAGACAAAATATTTAATCTTTATTTAATAAAAATGCATATTAAAATTAAAACCATGAGCATAAACTTTAAATGTTCAGTGGGGAGACATTTAGTCACGGAACAAGACTGAACTTGACTTTTGAAAGGTATCTGAGTCTCAACATCTCAACACCAGAAATTTTGTTCACTCCTGATACTTTATCCCATTTTATTCCTTTTCTTTATTTATTAAGGCTGAAAGTTATGTGTTTTTTTTCTATGAAAACACATGGTTCAGTGCTTGATGACAGTGTATCTGTGTCACAAATATCCCACCATTTGAAAGGGTGGCTCATATATTTTTAAAGGGGGGGGGAGTTACATTTTTTCTATCTGGTTCAGTAAAATTAATTTCTCAGTGCTTTCCTATATAACCTTAAATAACATTTTTCTCTTGATGAATTGGACTTCATATGCTTTCCTGTTACTGTGCATTTATTAGGCATAAACCAGGATGTAAACATCTGGTCCTAGTTATACACTGTTTGTATTTCGTAGGGAACACAACGGTTTGAATTCATCCCTAATAAGGAAAAGAGAATTATCACAGTAAGCCTGAAAGAGTCAGGGTTTGGTGCCCTTATATCCTTCTTTCAGCAATTTAGAGACAGAAGTCTTGAGTGAGAGCTGTGGGATAAATCTGGGACCCAAGCCATGCTGCTGGTTTTACACCTTCCTCTTGTGACTTTCTAGCTCGGTATCTCTGATGAGCACAGCTTTAGTTTTTCAGCATTCAGGCATCAGGTTTTCAGTTTTCTGTTGAACAAAATGTCAGCAAGTGATGACCTATGTTTTGCTAAAACTATTTTTTAATTTTAACGTGAAGGCTGGAAACAATTCCAGTCTGGCTGAGCAGGTTCTTTGTTCTTTTGACACTTTCTCCTAGCAACCCCTTGGACTATGAATGATGAGAAATATTGGCCAGGAGTCTGAAGCCATATTTCAAATTAATGGCTTAAAATCACACATACTAAGCAGCCTATTGAGCTTGTCAGTATTTACATATCTAGAAAAATAAATTGAGACATAGGACTGTCTATTTAATTGTAGCATCTTGGAAGAAAACTGCTGACGGGGACAGAGAATAATGTAACTATTATATACTTGTTTCTGGACATTGTTGTTAAATCCTTCTATTGGAGAGGACAGCAGAGGACAGGCAATTCTTTTTATGTGGCATCACTGTGATGGTGATTGTCTCCTAATGTGCTCTTTCACTCAGTGTGGTCCCTACTACCAGCCTAGGTGACAATATTTAATAGCTCATGCTTCATTTGAGGCCAGACTTCAGACCTTTCCTTAGACTTTTCAATGTCTAAAGTCACCTTTGTGTATATCTTCACACATTTTTCTATGAAGCCTTGGGGGATCACTATCTTTGCCCCTTTAACAAGTTAATGATCTCATTTTAAAAAGTGTCTGGGCCAGAAACACGCAGACCTGACTTGTGATAATAGTATTAATTTCTTTCTTGAGGGGAATCTCAGCTGTAGCTTTGGAACTTGCAGTTTATACTTTATCTGAGGTCAGATGGGCTAGTTTTGTGAATTAGATTTAGAAAAACTTGTATATAATCAAGCTCTGCATTTTGCTCGGTTGCACTTCTGTCAAATGCTCCAGAGTGTGTGCATGGAACCACGAATCCTGTACTTGAAGATGATTAAAATAATCTTCTCAACAGGTTATTTGCCAGATCCTCTGGCAACAGCAATAAGTTCTCTATACTCAGTACTTAAGAAAAATGTTAACCCCTGATTGAGGTGAAAAATTCCTTTTCTATCTGAGCATATTACTATTAGGTTTTTGCAGACATAATGGTCTCTAGAGTAAGCAAACTGACTAATCCCTTTGAAAAAATATCTATCACCAACTTTGTTTACTCTACCACAGTATCCCAGACTTCAGAACTGGTTACAATTTGATGTGATTGGCAAGTCAGGATAGATTTACAAGATCAAAATCAGGTCCAGACAGAGTAGCACTTTCATCAGCCCCATAGATGTTGGTGTAGGCAGCCCATATAATGTGAGACAGACCTGGTTTTCAAATGGGCTAACTTGTATTTACATGTAAAATACAGCTCTCTTACCTGAAACCAGAACCGTCCAGATCAAACTATGATACCTGGAAAGTCAAATTCCATCTCCATCATAACTTCCAGATTTCAGAAATTATATGAAACACAAATTCTCTTTTGCAGTTAATTAATTCAAGAAATCCTCATACCTTCTTTTTGTGTGTTGGAGAAATATATTTATGGTGTCACTGGATGATCTTCCTGGCTCTATTAGCTTCTCTCATTGTCTCATTTATTATTTATACCACATGGAATCTACTTAATTTTATTTGTAAGTCTGTTGGTTCAGTAGCTCTCATTACTTCCAAAGCTGCCTGGAGATTTTGTATCGATACTGTGATTTTGCCCGTGATGAAAATCTTAATATCTTTTGTGTCATCAAAAAAGCGTTACTTTTTCTACCAAAAGAACCTCAGGAAGGCTGCAAAAAGACATATCTTACCTGGAATGTATAAGCATGAGGAATCAAAAGCATAGGGCCAGGAAGATTTCAGGAAGCTGTCTAATCAATCTGCAAAGAGTCTCAGAAGTCATCTTGTCTGCTTATATTTTGTTTCCCTCCCTACAGAGCCTTTTCACAGCTTGATGATGCACAAAGAAGCAAGGTGTATTGTTTCAAGGACTTCTGTCCCTCAGTGAAAAACACTTCAAATTTATGCAGTTAGTTCCTTTGAGTCAATTAATAAGGAAAAGGTTCTACTTTTTCCTGACTCACAGGAATACTTCCCTTGGGATAGAGCAATGAGCACTGCATCTTGTTCCTTTTTATCTTGTCCTATTTTTTTTTTTTAATCTCTGCTTTAAAATGAGAGAAACTTTCCCAGGGGTTGAACTATCAGGTATTTTCTGGGTTCTGAAATACCTCCTCTATCCTTTGGAAGACACACATATCCTCCTTACATATTTTTAATTCCTTGCTTTTCCAGTAACTTGGCACCATCAAGAGCATGAATCAAACAATAGGCTTATTTTCCCTTGAAGAAAATGTAATCTGTAACTTTTCTTAAATTCATGTCCCTGTAGATTTGATTAGCCCTCTTAAGAGAATGTGTGAGCTCCTTTCTAAAATGCCCCGAGCCACAGTCACTTAGTTTATTCTGGTTTTATTTTTTCGTATTTTTTTTCCTTTTTGTTTTTCTTCTAAAAACACTATTTTTGGCATCCCATTGCCTTTTCCACCAAAATTCAACTTAAAGTTAATATATGTCAGTTCCTCTCAGGCAGATAGTCCATTCATCTTCCCCTTCAGTGTTATGCACTGCTCCTATAAAGAAATTTTTTCTGCTGTTAATGACACTGTCGTGGTTTTTGTTGCAGCACAATGGCTCTGAGGGTATGTGAAAATATGTAAGCCTTTGCCATTATTGTGTTTCTTTCCAGGCATCAGCAAAATTCTGGCTCATATATATGGCACAGTGTCCCACCTCATGTACTACTTTTTGTGTGGCTTTTTGACATTTAGTTCTGTGTACACCCCTCAGCCTGGGTGTAGTTTCTTGAAATACTAGCAGATTGTTTCTATTCCTATGGAATCAAAGCACTGCCCGCTTCCCAAAAATTTCACCGTAGCATGAATTTTGCTTGGCAGATTCTGATTGCTTTGTCTGGTGTGAATTCTGGGTGTTCCACGGTTTCTCTGTCAGTGCTTTGTTCCCACTTGTGAGTTGGTCTCCTCCTCCCTTGGTGGATTCAGTCCCTCCCACACACCTTGGAATTGCAAAACCTTGAGCTGGATTAGAACGCGGACAAATTCTATTCTCTTTGTACTCTCCATTTAAAAACTTAACGCTTATCTCTCATTTCTATGCAGAGTGATGTGCTACTTAGATTCTTTAATACAGTTTCAAATTTGGCCGGAGTTAACTGAAAGCACATCAAGCACTTCAGAATTGCTTACTGTGAGAAAGAAAGCTACTGTCTGCCTTCCTTTCTGCCAGTCTCCAAGCTTGCTGACACAAGGTGAAGTTTTGCATCCCCCATGTTTCTAGAGGCTGTCATTGTGGGTGAGGCATTTTCCTCCTTTATAATTTCTGCCCCTAAGAGAATTATCAGTGTTTGGGGATATTTTTCTTTGTTTTTATAGTCTCCTGTTATCATAGACAATTCAGTAATTGCTTGAAGCAGATGAAGATGTCCAGAATACTTTTAAATATTTTTCTGTTTTCTGAACAATGTCCTTTGCAGAACACTGTCCTTGGTGCAAGGACCTGCTTAAAGTACACATGACTGAAGCAATTTTTTACAGCTGCAGGACTGTTTGGCTGGACAAGGGTCTGCCCCTGCCATGCTTGAGCAATGACTACCCTGGGGTAGACACAGAGACAGAGGCTTGTAGCATATCTGAGCCAACAGCCAAATTTTTGTCAGTCACCTTCAATGTCTCCCCCTGGGGGATGTGGTCCACGTTCCTCGAATTTCTTACAGCTGCCCTGGGTGCTGGCAGACACTGATGCTGACCCTCTGTTCCACCTTTTATCCCTCTTTCAGCTACTGCCACACCTAATACTTCTCTTCCTTCCCTACCTAACACTTCACACTGACTTCAAGGGATTCGGTGACTGTGTGAATTAGCATTTGGTTTTCCATAAGGGTTCAAGTTATTGGTGAGGAGAATCAGCTGCTCCCCTAGAGACCTTAAGCTTCATCCCTAAAATGTAGCAGCAGGGAGAAAGAAAATTGTTTCTCTACATTATCTGAGAGTATTGCATTCTAGCACATTCTTAACATTATCCCCTGTAGGAGAACATTGAAGCCACAAAGACTGAGAGGGTTTATGAGTATGCAAACCATTACAGCCCCTCTGTGGCTCATCTTTATTGTCCTCATTGATAGACATCAATACTTTTGTTTTATTTTCTTTAATGAAAAGAGAGTTTAGTGAGAGTGAGAAGATCGTTTGATACAATAAATCCCTAGTTCTTGTTTCCATGCTACTCAGCAACTTCAAATCTGATGTTAACCATATGTAATGGGGATGATGCCAAGATGTTTGGGGACTCTTTGTCCATCAGGCAGCACTGCTTCCAGATTGGCTTTGAAATCTCCAGGAAAGCAGCTGCTTTTGTAAAGATATTTGTACGTGTTTATATTAGCAAAAGGTATAGGGATGGGAAGAGTGAAGCAAATGAAAGGAAAAAGGGAAGAATAGAAGAAATTATCATAAAGAACCATAAAGAACTCAAAATACCAAGACTGCATAAGATGGTGTTAGAGAGAAAAGGAAAAGTAGCAAAATGGGAAAAATAGAGAAAGTTTTAAAAGAAGAAAAGGATAACATAGGGAAAGCACAAGCACGCTTGAGACTTCTCTAACTTTTATATGAATGGAAATTTCATTTTTGTATTTTAGCCTTTAATAATGCTCAATCTTCCATGCAAATTTAATCTCTGAAATCTGACTATTAATGTAAATGGTGTTATTTATTATTGTTTGATACTGTGGTGTGTCATGGATATTCAAAACAAGGTTTTACTGTGATAAAAAAATAAATAAATTGATATTTCGCATGGTAATCTCCAAATCTCTGTTTCTGTTCATATATTCTGTTCATATATTATAGAGAGTGCTTAAGACAGCTCTCAATCACTACTTCACAGTGGCAAATCTTGGGATGATATTTTCCAGGCTGAAGAAAGCTACAAAACTTCACACCAGTGTTTCATCCCAGCTAAGTATGAAGTCTGAGGACAAATTTAATTCTAATGACCTTTTCCATCTGAAAATGAAGGCTGCATTGGCAGAGTTAATGCTGGCATTAAATGGTGAGAGCTCTTCACGGCAATATTTATGTTAACCGATTTTTGTGATGCAATTCCTAGTAAAAGTTCCAGTAGTGATAAAAGCCACCATAAAATAAGGTTGCCATTTTACAAGATACTTTGTGAAATATCATAAAATTACTTTTGTCATGATCACTGAATCCACTAGAAAGATAAGAAAGTGAAACCATTTGTCAAATATGAAGAGAATATCTTCCCATTAAACACTTAGTCTTTAAACTCATGAATGTTCTCATATGACCCGAAGAGACTGATGTGGATAAAGCTATTTTTTTTTTTATCTTGGTCTGGAGGTTCTGGGAACAGTAATCACAAGGCCTGACTTTTATCTGATGTGCCTCTGGTTTTGTAGGCTCTTTCTGCAGTCAGTAACATCCTTCAGAAAACAATCCACAGTGGCTAGGACAGACTTCTGCTCTGAGGCACCATTCAGAAGAACTTGTTTCTTTTTACTGATGACAGAGGAGATTGAGGATTAGTCTCAGAAGCTAAAAGTCAAACATTGTGAATACCTGCTTCAATCTCATCTTTCAGTTTAAATGTAACCTTTTATTTGATTATATGTTTTACATGAACACAAGTCTTTTCAATTTTAAATGTATTTTTATCTTTTTTCTTCTGGATACCTGTGGGGAAGATAGCTTTGCAAAGTGTGAAAACCTTGGTCCTGAAATCCACTTCCAACTCCTGTACATGATAAATCACTTTATTTACTCATTACTTTTACTGTTCTTTCGCTTGAGTTGTTTTGTTTCTTACACATCTCTGCCATAAACTGTGTTCAGCTTTTACTTCGACCAGGACTTGCCAGTATTTCAGTTCACTTTAATCTGGGATATTACAACTAATGGAAGGTAGTAAATAGATTGCAGAACATGCTGTAGGATGTTTCCAGGTCAATGGATGTTTTCTCTTACACTGAAATCACTGACATTGGGGTTAAGTGCTTCAGAAGGATAAGGACGCAGGGGATTGCACCAACTGCAATGTCTCCAAAATAGCTGGTGCCACTTTGCCTGAAAGAAAACCATAATTTTCCTGCCATGTGACATACTTACAGCACTTCTGGTTGCAAAGTCTTGCAAAATTCCAGGCACTGTTGTAATAAAATATGGCTGTCTTAAATAGGGAAGAGTCCAGGAGCAGAGGCAAATAAAGAGGTCAAATCAGAACCTGTATTTGTACTATTTTCAGAGAAGAGGAATTACAGTCTGTTTTAAAATGGACAAATGTCTCAGGAACTTTGTATAAGCCAACAATCATTTATTGCACAGGTTAAACTAGATTTTTTCTGCACAATTGCCCACCAGAGCTAACAAAGCTGAATCTGCAGTTCTGAGAATCACAGGAGGAAATAAAACCACTGTCTATTAAAAGGATACAACAGTATATGGAAGATACAAAAGGATGTTAAATAAAGGTCTGTGCCACTGCATGTACCTTTTTAGTGATATATTTTTAAATCCAGTTAAATTACGGGAATTGAATTTTCCTAATCCAGTAGTGAAGGACTCTGGTACACAGTAAAGTACAGAAATGCACATTAAACATTTGTTACTGTAAAGATTTTCTTTCCTGACTCAGTGTTTAAAAAACTGAAGTCAGTGGAATTTTGCCTCACAAGAGGAGGGGAAAAACCATCAATAAAAGTCTACAGATGATTTTCAAGGCTCTACTACAAAGGCTGCAAGAACTGCCTCAAGAACTATGGAAGCAATCAAGAAGGTGAAAAAGTGAGTCTTGCTATCAAGTATAACCGGGGGAACTAAAATCCTTCACATGACAACCCTCATGTGCTATTGTTACTGACTTGACCCTGCTGGGTACACAGCTGCTGGGTACTGGCTGTGACATGGGACAAGTTCAGTCCAGCTTTAGGGAAACCAGGAATGGCTGACTTGGTTCTCCAGGCATCCTTGTTTTGTTCTAGGGGGAAGTTAATGTGTTTCAGTCATGTTGCCTGCAAGACTGGTGCTAAAGGCTTTCTCTATTAACTGAAAGTCCCCAAGTGCCCTATTAAGATAACTTTAACATTCCTCTGTGTGGGGAATTGAGCTGGAGATGAGATCTGGCCCTTGGTTCTTAAGTGTGTGAAATGCTTTCTGCACCAGAAGGTTCTGCTTCCAGAATGAACCTGGACAGGCTACAGCACAGAAAAGCTAGCAGGACACGGTTGTAATTAGAGCTTTTGATCAAATGAGTTATACAGTTGAGGTGAATTATCAAATAATATCAAAATCAATACCGTGGCACCTTTTACAGCTGCAAGCATGAAAAAAAATATATGTTTTTAAACTTTTCAGTAGTTCTTCTAACTTGGAACAAAGGAGCTTTTTACATCCAAAATACCAAATAGTTGAGTCATCCACGATAGAGATCTCTCTAATATTATATCCTTGGATCAGAATTAGAGGCAATTATAGCACTGTCCAGAGATGAAAACCAGCCCACAAGGGTGTTTCAATTCTAGTCATGGATGATAAACAGTGTGGAGGTGAAATGCTGCAGCTGCTGAGTGATAGAGATTGCTATCAGGATTAAACAGGAAGCCTGTGTTTTACTGGATCAAGAAAGATTAGCCATGTTTTGAATATGGGATTATGAAGTAATTAAATAAATGAAGACACATTTCTGACACAAATGTTACAAGTAAGAATGTAATTACTCACTTTATATACAACGTTTCTGTAATTTAGCATTCAGGTCTTTGACTGGAAAGTATATCAGCCTGCTTCATGCTAAGTGAAGTCAACTGTGCTGAAGTCACTGAAGGACTGAGCCTGGCGTGCTGCACTAACAAGCATGTTTTACAGGGATAACTGACCGCTACTATAAATATATAGTGGGTAAAACTCCTACAAGTTCTGGTGGAAACACTGCTCTGCTGCTCTTTACAAGGCTGGCCTGGCAATTCATGACTTGAAGAAATGGTCAAGGGAGGATTAAATTGGTCTAACCTCCAGTGGAATCAAGAAAGTAGTAACAAGTGCATCTATGCAACACTGGAACCACTGATGTAGTTCCTTGTGCATAAAAAATCTCAAATATTTAGTAGGTAACATGGTCTGTGCGTGACGGTGCTGAAATTCAGCAATGTCTGGGGTGAAACACACAAGTCAAACAAAACTGTACATAGCTGAATGGCAACAGATTTCTATAAGCTCTGGGGAAATCTCTTAACCATGAGATTTAAGATGGTGCAAGATTTTTAATGTCTGTGCAGAGAAGACAAATTCTCTATTGTTAAAAGCCTTAGAGAAAAGGCCCATACAGAACAAACTGCACAGTACTCTGTTAATCTTAAGAAAGAAAGAAGAAAGCCTGTGTTCAGCCTGTCAGGTGGAAGTTATATAAACTTTAGCTGTCACTGAAACTAAAGGTTTTATAGGAAGGTCTGTGCACAACAGGGAGACATTTGAGAGCAATACTTACCCTGGCCCACCATTAGAAGAATGGTATAGTCCAGCACAGGAGGGAAGATGGAACAAGGTATTTGGATATGGATTTACATCCAAATCTGCAGGGCTTTGGTTTGGATTTCTTCTATTTGTTGCTTTTATTGGGTTATATTTTGCCTTCCTGCAGGCATGCTGCTTTCATTAGATTCTCTGTGCACCAAGGGGAGGATGCAATATGGGATACATACGTATGTACGTACGTGCTTGTTCTCTGCTTTTAAAATTAATAAACCCTCATTGTTTTTTCAGCCCCAGAGGATTTATTGTGGTTACGTAGTATTTAGGAACTGTATTTAAAACCAGATATAGGATTAGAACTGTACACTGAGTTCAGTGCTCAGACATAGCAGTAAAAAATTAATAAACTTGACCCTTTCCTGTGTAACTTAAGAAACCCCTGATGTGTCTGTCTGGAAAAAGTGGACTTAATCCTGTTGACAGCTTTCTTGGAGAGAAAAGGTAGGGTTTATAAGACAGTTTGATGATATTTGAAAAAGGTCATATAGAACAGCACTCACAGCTGTATTTAAAATGGGTTGTCAGCAAAAGTATATGTCCTCATTTTTTGGCATCATATTAATTAACAGGGGATGAGTTCTTTCTTCCATCCACGATGAGACCATCAATAAGAGCCTCCACTCTGTATTTTAAAAAATAATTCTGGATGTGAAAATTCCCTCTTTCCTATTCCTTTAAATGCCCAGAAGTAAGAAGAGGAGGATCTCCTTCCTGACGGTCTTTGGGGATGGATACAGCAACAACCACCCAAATCCCAATGTGGGAAATTGCCCAGCCTTCTCTCCTGCCTCCTCAGTTGACAACAGAGATCTTTCTCCTTCCTTGCTGGAGAAGTTATCCTCCTTTCACCCTAGTTCCTAGACCAGTATGTAGCTCCCCTCATCTGTTTCCTTCCTATTTCTAAAAAAATGGAAGAAGACTTTCCCTCATGCCCTTCCAACAGCCTGGGCAGCCCCTCCCTCATTGTCTGGTGTGAGAGCAGAAACCTCTAGAAACCTCTTCATGGTGTGGGATGCGTTGACCAAGGGAGGACAGCTCCTTGTCAAAGGAAAATGAAGAAACCGGGGATGGCTTCCATGCCTTTGAAATGTCATTACTTCTAGAAACTGCAAAACCATTGGCTCAAGACAGCCATATCCTACCGGGGACTTATAAAAGCTGGTGTCGGTTAGGTTTTTTTAAATGGTTTTAAACGGTTTTACGGCACTGTAACTCCCCGGGCTGCAGCGGTGGTGAAGACGCCCGTTGCCCATCTCACCGAAGCAGCCATCCTCACGGACAGCTCCCCTCTTCCTCACCGCGTCCCTGCCCCGCCGTTGCCTCCACAGCCTCTCCAGCACCTCTTAGAGGGACCGTTGAGGGCGACCGTTGGGCGCGAGCGGCTCCCCTGCCGCGCGCCCCTCACCTCAGCCGGGCGCCGCGCGCCCCTCACCTCAGCCGGGCGCCGC
>JAOQGH010000051.1:43739948-43752032 GCA_025769975.1 Gallinago jamesoni
GGCGCGAGCGGCTCCCCTGCCGCGCGCCCCTCACCTCAGCCGGGCGCCGCGCGCCCCTCACCTCAGCCGGGCGCCGCCCGCGCTCCGCCCCCGCGCCGCCGCCGCTCGGCGGGTAGATGGCGCCAGACCTCGGCCGCTGGCAGCCGCTCGCCCCGCCGCCCTCGACACACACACACGGAGCCGGAGCGGCTGACGGTGCTTACTCGGGGCTCGCCGGCTTCTCTCACCCGCCACCCGAGCAAGCGGCGGCCGCACAAAGGACAGGAGGAGGAGGCGACAGCGCGCACGGTGCTCGGAGCCCCGGCCGGTGTGGCACTGCCCGGAGGTAGGGTCTTCCTCTCCCCCCTTCGCAGCCAAACTTCGTGGAGCCAGCGCTGGCTGCTCCCGCGGGAGGCTTTACTGGGGTCTCGTAACCCTGTATTTTCCCCTGGCTGGTGTCTCTGCCCGGCCCCAGGTGAGCCGTGTTATTTTTATTACTATTATTATTCCCGTCGTTGTTCCCCGCCCCTCCGGGCTGGGCGGGCGGGGTGGGTCTCAGCGGACCTGGCAGCGCCGCAGCCAGAAGTTGGCGAGGGGCGTGAGGGGAGAACGAGCCCGGACTCGGGGGCCCTCAAACTTCCCTGCCCGAGGAAGCCGCCCCCGCTGCCGCCTGGCCTCGCCGCTCCGCTCCCTTCAGCTCCGCTCCGCTCCTCTCCTTGCAGATGTCGGGCGTGCTGGTGCTCGCTGCCTGGTGCTTCCTGCAAGTGGAGAGCCGGCATCCTGAAATCATCACGAGTAACAGCAATCACGGCAATTTCCTGGACAACGACAAATGGCTGAGCACCGTTTCGCAGTATGATAAAGACAAGTACTGGAACAAATTCCGGGATGTAAGTACTTCTTCGTTTACCGCGTACTTGTTTCCTCCGTTTGCCCGTAGCATCCTTTCAATGGGTGGTTGCTGGCTTTTAGAAGCTGTGGGTAGAAGAGAGATGCAGCTTGGGCAACCGGTTGCTGCTTGTATGAAGGATGTTGAGAGCTGTTTGGAAGCTGGACAAGCAGTCCTGGCATTCTTGATTACCCCATCGATCCGGGCAGCTTGGGCTTGATGTCAATCTCTCTGAAAGTATACAGTCTTCAATTTTCCTTTGGGGAGGAACTTTGAGCGAAGTTTCTGTGCCTGCTGCTTAAGAGGGTAGTTAACTGTAAAACGATGAAACCGGGGGTGTGTGAGAAGGGGATATTTACCAGTTCAAGCCACAAGGTGGTAAACGGTGAAGCTTGTTTTGCCTGCAGCTTTGGTGGAAAACATTTTATTGTCCATTCTGCTCATGGAGATCTTTGACACTGATATAGGTTTGGAGGAAAGAATGCTTTGACTCAGGTTTGGTGTTTTTTTTTTTTTCTGTCTGGAAAATAGGGGTAACTTCTGCTTGTGTTATGACAAGTATCTGTACAAAACAAATCACTTTCTTAAGCTTAGTCAATTCTTGAATTCCTCTAGTGAATAAAATTGCGTGTATTAAGTCAGTGACCGGAGAAAGAGAAATGCAACATTTATGGTAAATATTTACAGAGTTCCCTTTGCTTCTGTTGTGTATACGCTGAAAAAGCTTTCTTGGAGTACACACAGAAAACCCTGCTTCAGTCTGTCCAAGGCTGAATACAGGAAACATACTGTTAATGTTGATCATGAGCATGTTGAGGTTAAGTGTTCTATGTTGCATGGGATTTGTGTGCTGTGGCTTCGGTGTCACTCTAGGAAAGGGAAGAATAGAGCTGGCTACCAGTTCTGCTAGTCCTGTTCTGTAAGAATTATCTTGTTTGTTTGTTTAGGAAGCCTTGGTGTCTTATATTAACAAGTTAAACTTAGATGCTCCATGTTTGTCTCTGTGGTCTTAACACTGTCTTACTTTGACTTCCTCTTTGCAAAGTATAACAGTTAAATGTGACCTGTCTATGCCTAGGTTCTTCTCTCCAGGTTTTGGTTGTTTGTTTTTTTTTTTGTAGTTGTGGTCACCTCTGTGTCTCAGAAGTTGTGCTGCTCTGAATCTCAATAGAACAAAGTATGGCCTTAACAATGGTAATAACAGATCTGTCAGAATGTGTATTTGTTTGCAGTCACTGTGAATGACATCCACCTATTGGACCTGTTGAAGCTCTTGTATATCAAGTGTCTGGAAAAGCCCGTACTTCTACAATAACTAGTATTTTATTAAGGGGATTCTACAGTTAATACGGATTCATAGATTTTTACCAGGCTCCAAGGGAATCTTTGTTATTATCTGTTTTAGTCTGCTGGGCAACATAGGCTTAGGATTTCACTTGTTAATTTCTACACCCAACTTGATGTGAGAATTCAGCAGCATTTGAAAATGGAAAATTGAATGAAGGTCTGTCAAATTAATCCAAACCCACTTTTAACTAAGGACAGATTTATAGCAAGGGATATCTTTCAACAGTCTCGTTCCAAACTGAGACCTTGTATTAATGGCATTTTTTGAGCTTAAAAGTTTTTATTTCATTTTACATAGTTTTTCTTTTTTTTTTTTTTTTGAAGCCTGGACTCCTTGTAACTTCTCATCCCCTTTCACCAATCTCACAAATGCAATTGTCAGAGAAATTACTCCTCTTCCTCTGGAAGATGTTCATGAAGATTACCTCTTTCACGTTTTAAGGTTTCACAACTGAAAATGCTTTTATAGACTTTATGAAAATGCTAACAAAAGCTGTAAAGCCTCAAAAATCTTTTGAAGATAAAAGTAGGAAGAATCATTTTATGGGGAAAAAACCTCTTAACCAGTCCACTGCCAAGCAAAAGCAAATAGTATAAAGTTTATGCAAAGCGTAGGTATCTTTCTACCCAGCAGTCTTAATGGTTCTATTTAATTACTTCAAAACCAGCATGTTATGAATGTGTACAATTATCCATGAAACCTTTTATGTGACAAATTAACAGAGACTACTAATCATCTCCTACTAAGTTTTTTCCAAAAAGAAAATATAAAAAGCTTGGCTATATAATTAAGCTCTTTTTAAGGTATCTTCAACTAAAATGATTTACTGCATCATAAGGTGAGAGGTTCTGTGTCCACAGATGAAGACAGGCACAGGTAGAGTTGCTGCCACTGTAGCAGTTATTGTACAGACGGCACGATCCCTGAATGCAGAGATGTCATTACAAGAAATCTGGTCCTTGCTTCATAGCTGTGTTGTTGAGGATAGATTGTTAAAACACTAGTGAAAAAACTACCTAGTGAGAGGCAGCATAACAGTATTAACTGCTATGTATGGGGTAGGTTAACATTTCATTCATAATTGCTGAATTTTAGGGAAACCATCTTCCCTTTGTTCCTCTATTGTAACTATATGTACATCCTTACTAGATGAGGATCTTGAGATGGGCTTTGCACAGGAGGTTGGAGCATAGAAGTGGTGTTTCAGTTGAAACCTTCTTGGGTCTGACACTACAGCTACTACAGAGCAGGTGCCTAGTTCATACCTTATAAATCATCAGCAGCAAGGTTGCAGTCATTATCATAATTATCTATAGTAGCTTTCTGAATTTTATGTCATGTTATATAAATAAAATTGCACTAATATTTACATAAGTGCGTTCTTATGTACAGTAGGAGAAACACTGCACGTATGGAGCTGAGATTTGATTGTTTTGGGTGTGGCCACTTGAAAAGCCTGTATGTGCACACAGCACAAACATCTGTGCATACTTATGTGCATATAAATCTGTCATAATGTTGCAGTACTGGGTGGGTTTTTTTTTACAGTTGATATATAATTAAATATAAAATATTCAATTGGGCTTCTCTCAACTTTTTCAGTTATTCTTTTCAAAATCAATTGGTTGGTCAGCCTTATTGAGCTATGGTCCAATATGGCCTGATTTGAGAAGACAGCTATTGATCTTTTTTTTTTTTAGCGTGACCCATATTTCTTTTGGGCAAAGACAGCATGGTAGTTGCACTTAATGGCCCAGCCATCATTACTCTTCTGTGAAAAGGGAGCACAGAAGTACACCTCATTTGATGGCTGCGTTATTATGACCATATAATCAGGCTAAATTTTTTAAGTCTGAACTGAATTTAATAGTGTGAAATGATTACCTGTCAACATTTTCAAAAAGCCTCAAGGCATCTGGCTAAAACAATACTTTACAATACAATTTTTTGCCTGATTTGAACACAATTTGTAGAATATTCAAGTGCTCCATTTTTAAAAACAAGCAGAGCCTGTAAACGAATAGTAAACCAAATGTGACTGATCTCTTGTGAAGCACATGCTGTTGAAAATATTGTATGGTTGTCCAGCTGTCCAGTATCAATAATGATGTAACATCTGATGTATTAATAAGCTTTCAGTATAATCTGAAATTGATATTCCTGTCTGTCTTCCACCTCTTTTTCCTTTCCTGCCATGAGCTTTCTATGTGACGAATGGCAAAATCTTAGCTCTGCCTTAAGTCCATTTTATAGCTGGAGTTAATAGTATTTCTGTGCCTCATAAGTATGTGTTGAAGCTGTTTAAAAAAAAAAAAAAAAGGACAGAGCTCAGAATCTGTCGTAACTGTGGTAGTATGGAATTTGTTATTCACCTAATTCATATATTGAATGTGGCTTACTACATACTTAAGTAACTGACTAGGTTTAGTTTAGTAAATATCTAAAACATAAAAACTAAGTCAATATAAATAATTACTAGAAAATGAAAGAAGTAAGCAAGGTAGAGTCTGTAGGAAGGAACAGCAGCTATTTCCTTTGTACGGATTTGAGGCTTGGAAAAGAAGACATCAGATATAAGAGTCAAATTAGACCTCTTGATATTATGAAAACAAATGTTAAGGCCTCGATCTTTCGATCAAATCTCTTGAGAAATCCTTTAGCTTAAGAGGAGCTCGAGCATAAATTCGACACCTGAGTGTGAAGTGAATTCTTATGAGTTTTAGAAAGTATTTATTATGTGATGAGCCATACACATTATTGTAATAGGTCACTGCAGCATCTCATTGTGTTCATAGAGGCTTGGCACAGAAGACATGGAATAAGTGTCCTCTTACTGTTAGACCTGTCTTTAATCAAAATTATATTAACAGACTAATTCTATTACTTCTACTTGGAGTTATGTCTAGTACATTATTAATGCTTATATATAAAAAGGTAGTAAGTTCAACTCGCTATGGATTAAACTGCAAAAATGAAGAGAAAAGTTAAATGAACTTAGAGGATCTAGTATAAACCATACAAGGAATTTCTATGAAGTTGAAAGCTAAGAATCTTGGCATGAACTCTGGTTTCAGTGCATGTTTATGCATGGCAGGCTGCCAGACCACATTCTGAGCATTAACTAAGCTGTTTCTCTAAATTTTATTGCTTACAGAGTTTCAGTTCAGGCTATGATGTTAAAATCCCCATGTATTATATGCATGGAGAGGGTTTGACACTGTGCGTGCCTAAGAAGCAAGGCATGAAATATCAGCTCTGTGTGTACATTTCTCAGACTTAATTATTGTGGGTAAATAGTTATATATTTACATATGGATACGTAGTTACATATCAACATCATGAATAGCTATATAAAAATAGATTAGATTAGGTAGTAGATTTCCAGTAGAGTTGGTCTTAGATTACCATTTCCTGATACGATCCAATGAAGAGACAATTTTTTAAGTTAATCATGTACATTTGCCCTTCTGAGCCTATGAGTTCCTCCTCACAATTGATCAGAAGTGCAGTGTTAGGTGATAAACACAGGGCTTGGGGGACCTGCATTGTTCCAGTTCTGCCACTGATGAATTGTTGGACTTTGGGCTGGCTCTTCACAGTTCTGCACTGCTTTTCCCCTTGTTTCATTTATCTTTCTCTGATTTGTTTAGCCAAAATTTAGAAGTGTGGCAGTGAAACTTGATAGCAGAGAGTTGGAAAACATGACCAATATTGAGAAGGATCGGAATACCAAGCAGGCAGAATTGGAAGACCTTGAGAACACAAGTAATAGAAATGAAATGAAATTTTAAAGTACAAAGTAGAAGGTCATGGAATGGAGAGCTAACACAAATTTATTCTGGGTCCTGGCAGATCAGCTTGAAATAGATGAGAGGGAAAGCATGTGTACTTTTATTGATTTGGAGAGTTATTCTAAGTAACGAAAGTAATGCTACTCTGAGGAGACCAAACGTATTGGAGGAATGCATAAAATGAAAGATTTG
Source organism: Gallinago jamesoni (assembly GCA_025769975.1). Taxonomy (NCBI): domain Eukaryota; kingdom Metazoa; phylum Chordata; class Aves; order Charadriiformes; family Scolopacidae; genus Gallinago; species Gallinago jamesoni. The sequence goes on from JAOQGH010000051.1 coordinate 43,746,148, forward strand.
TGGTCCTGTTGAAGAAATAAAATTGTATAATGTATAGGAGAAAATACTTATCAGGAATATTGAAGAACTATTCAGGCCCTGCTAGTTATGTAGTAATGAAGATAGTCATAAGGAAGGTTACAGTATGTCTGAAGAACACCTACTAGCTGGGTAATGGATGTACCCTGTCAGTAAAATGGCTGGGTTATGTGGTGGGTCACAGACACCTCAGGTTTGCTTCTCAGGGGATTATCATTCCAAGCCCACCTTCAGATTTAATTGAAGGTGAAAATTGCGTGTATGGATTCTGGTGGATCTGGACTGAAGTGCAACTGAGTTGAAATGTAATTTATCAGTCTACCCAGACACTCTAGCATAGGTTGTCTCTTAGGGCAATCTTACTCAAAAAGAGGTACAAGCCTGGAATATCCATGTGATTGAAAAGTACAGCGGAGATGTACTTGGCAAAGCTGCATTAAGTTTAAAAGAACAGCAAAACATGAGATTGAATCTGTGCAAACGTAGTTCATAATCAGCTTCTTATAAACAAAAGAGATATGCTTCCTAAAAATGCCCTTCTCAAACTTGACACTTCCCTTCTGCAGTGGACAAGGGGAAAAATAATGGCATTTATGTCAGAATAATTAACTTGGAAGGTACAGAGTGCCAGCTTTTTGTAATTAACTGACACTTATCCAGCTTCCCTAGGAATTACCTAAGACTCCAAAGCTAAATAGGTCAGTAGAAAACTAGAGTGTTAGTTTCTGTATTATATGTTTCAAATTTTAACTTGAATAATTTCTGCCTTTACAGAAATATTCCATAGACTGCAGTCACAAATCATATCCCTGCTATGGAATTCTGTAGATTTTAAATTTTCACTAATATATTTTACGTGTTTTTAGAGTAACCATTCTTGTGTTTTTCTGCTGCCCACCCCGTCCCCTTCTCCCCCCCCTCGCTCCCCCTCCTCCAACTTTATAGGCATTCTGTTCTCACTTTATTACAAATTTAAACTGTGATTTTTTTCAGATGCCTGGGAGGTGAGTTTTCTGTTACATTTCTGGATGTACACTATATGTTTTAAGAGTTGTAGTGGGAGCTATAGGAAAGAAAATGATGTGAAGAGCATGTTGCACCTTTGTAAGGAATAAAGGGAAATCTTTTGGTTTTTGGTTAGGTGAGGTTAAAAATGAATAAAAAAGCAGAAGAGCCAGTTTTGATGTATTGCAATGTTAACACCTTTGTGCTTGGGGTTTGGAAAAAACAACAAATCAAAACTGGGTACACGGTTGTGGGATAGATTTTATTTATATATCTGTCAAAACTAACTCTTGTAAAAGGAAAAAAGAGGGGAAGAAACCCCACACAAATGACCCATGTGTCGTGTCAAACTGTATCAGTGTAATATAAAATGGGTGGATTCAGAATAGTCACAGGAGGCTGAGTTCTGATGTCTGTGAGTATAACAACTGTTATCAGGCTCTGGTATCCATGGGTAAGGAATACAAGTTTTATTTCAGGTAAATTGTCCAGGATTAGGGTTGTGAAAATTAGGCTCATGATTCTCAGGTGTCAAATGTTAAACTTTAGTTATGATACTTTGTCTTGAACATCAGGGAGATTATTGCCTTTTTTGGTCTCGAATATTTTAACTGTTTGCTCTATATTTATGTGTATGGTTTTAACCAGGAGGCTAGAAATACGTAATTTCAATCAGTGCATATTTTTGTATGTTTTTTGTGGATAAAATATGAGACTGTCTGGATTTGGGGTGGGACAACTAAGATGCTATTACAAGAGGCAGGACTTCTTGAGGGAAATGGAGGACAAATATTATATCTACTGTTTGAAAACTTTGATTTTTAGATAAAGTCTGTTTATTCAAGGCTGTTTGATTATTTCCTTCTTTGTGTAACCAAAAATGACATTTGTCCAAAAGAACTGTAGTGAAGTTCTGGTTAAGTTAAAGCTGATGACCAGATTCTTGAAAACTTTAGTGAGGCCTGAGTTTGATTCTCATATTCCTCATCTTCCTGTTCTCTTAGACAAAGAACAACTGTACATGAAAGACCAGTTCTTTTTGGCTTTTGGAGGACATTGTGTAATTGGAAAAGGCTGAAAGATCAGGTGTCTGGCCAGAATAAGTAGAAGAAGCTCTGTCAAACTCCCCGGAAGAATCAAACTATCTGAAAATCAACCATCTACAGTCTACAAAGTACACATCTTATAGATTCCAACCAAAACAAGAAAGTGGAGCTGACATAGAGCAAAGTTTAGGTAATGCTGCTGCCTCCAGCGTGAATTTCTGTACTTCCAACACTTAACTCTGTTTCAGCTTAACACAGGCCCTTACTCCTGCTGTTACTAAGCCCTAACTCCAGGGAAGTAGTCTGTCATCAGGTAGATAACTCCAGCAGTTATCACTGGTGGATTTGCAGGTTGGCAGCTAAAATTGAATTACATGTTTGGACTGAACATCTAACATCTAATGAGTTTCAAGGCTAAGATATGATTCAAAATTTAATTTACAGATAAATTGCTAAGCTACTGAATAGCAGTCTTGGCAGGGAGTAGATTGGTCTTTATCTGTCGCTTCTATAGCTTGGTTTGTAATCCAGGGTAACAGAAAATCATTCTCATTAAAAAGGTACAAGGGGGCATCAATTAATTCTGTGATCTCAGCCGTCTTCTTAATGAACTTAGTGTCCTAAATCCACGTTACGGATTACTTTCTCCTGGGCAGATAGAAAAAACTTTATTAAAAATTACTGTTAAACTTTATTCAGACTAATTTTCAAAAAAGGTTTCAAGATATCATGGCTTGTAGTTGAATTCTGACTAACCCTGGGATTACTGGAGGTAGTGATACTTGCCTGTCTATGCAGATTATTTTGAAACTGTGTAATTAGGAAATTCAGCTGTGTATATAACTTCATTTGAAATTTCACAGTATATTCTGTGAATAGCTTTTATTGCTTTTTAGCTTAGATATCTGTCTTCGTCCTTCCTTCCTTCCCTGAGTCCCATTGGCTATTCAGAAGTTTATTTCAGCATTGTTTTCTAGTGTTTGTATATTGCTTGTTTGTATGTATGTTAAATATATCCTCTCTGCCTTTCTCTTCGTGTTAGACAATGTGAATCTGAACAGAAAATTGAGGTAGAGAGGTAGAGGCAGCTGCAGTCACTGGAATTGGGGGAAGATGCTCAATTTTCTAAAATGTAATGGAAGGGAGGCTGAAAATTGCAATTGCAGAATTAAGAAGAAATGGGGCTGAGTTGCTTGTCCAAGGGAGCGAGTGGAGAACATTGAATTCAGAGTAATTTTTCTGTGTTTACTAGGGAAGTTGAGGTTCTTGGTAGAATTTGATTACAGTTGGTAAATATTAATAAAAATAAATTTTAGAGAATTGAGGAATGCAGTGACAGGGATTCCACCTCCCTCTGTATTTTCAGCCCCGTAGCTGGGATGACGAGTTTCACATGTTCTTGTCCTGTCACCCCAAAACCACAGAATTAAAATATTTCCACTGAATTGTTTGCCTCTCCATATTACTCCAATATGTTTCCTCTCCCTCCTATTTCAGGGAGTAATTTCAGTAATCCCTTTATCTGAATAAATATGTACAAATATGTAGCAATGATACTCTAAAGGAGCTGTTCTGACATATGGTCACTTTATCCAAGTCTGTTGTACTTTGAACACTGATTTCTAGGAGAAATCTGTTGGTCTTCCAGTATTAGTGTATGAGCCAATATCTAATATACTGTAAGCACTTGTAATATACTGTAAGCACTCCTTGCTCTCGCAGGAGTTTTGCTGAGTGTGTTCATCACCGGCACTACACAGAGCAGAGCTTTCCTGGGCTAAGCCTGCCCTTGGGGACCTGGATCACGCACAGCGGGTGATGACTCCTTCATCTTGTTTAAGAATACCTTGGCTTATTGTGGCATACAGAGATGTATATTTAGATTAGACAGATGTGGAAGCAGAGAATAAAGCTAGTTCAGAGTTATCCATCAGGCTAATGCCAGATCTAACAACAAAATTTATGTCGTGTAAGTCCCAGGACAGTGTTTTTCTACTGAGCTATGGACGGTGTTGGAATACAGAAAGACAAAGCTTAACAGGTTTGTATTCTTCCTTTGGCTATATGTGCCAGTATTTGATGGCAGTTTTTATTGGGTCAAATTCGTTTCTTGTTTGATAACATAAGCTTCACTCAAAGCATATAAGGGATAACTGTTGTGCGTTTTTTTCCTAAGTGGAGCTAGGGTTACAAATCTTTTTGATCATAGCTGGACATTTATTTATTTAATATGAGACAGGTACATGTCTATTTGATATCCTATTGAAGGAGGAGTGGGTATTTCCTGTTAAAGTGGAGGTTTTATGCAAAACAGATTTCCTGTATGTTGTTTTATTTCAATGTTAAACTACATCTGGTGAAACTGATGACTTAGAAATTTTAAATCTACTGATCTTTTTAAAAGTTGTTTCATAGAGCTAAAAAGAAATTGCTACACATAAAAGAACACCAGAGTGCTGCCTTCAGTAAGGATATCTATAGGCACAGGATAATTAGTTATCTAAGTACAGAATTGTCTGCCATACTCCTTAAACACAAGCACAAATCTCCACATTGTGATTCACTCAGGACAACAGAATCCAAAAAGAAATCATGTCACATCTAATTAGAATAAATGTAAACTGGAAAAAACTGCACAACTGTCAGCTATGCCTATAGCTGCGGTTCTGCAGGTTGAAAGATACATTTGCTCATAAGGAGGTACGTGGTAATTCACATCAGTGGCCACAAATTTATTAGTCTCCTCATGCTTAAAAAACAAAGTTGGATTTAACAAGATGTTTAATGGTTTATTTTCATTGGAATATGAGGCAAGATGGACTGAAATGATGATCCTTATGTGACACATGTCTATTTTTGTATCGTCTCCTTTTCTTTCCTTAAAGCCTGTGGCTCCTTTCATGAAGAGGTCTTATCTTACTAAATATTAAAATGATTGGCAAAGCAAATCTCTTCTTCTAATCTGAGATGTAACATAATTTCCGCCCCCCTCCCAGAGATAGCAGTGTTAGAGATTGTGAGGAAGCATCTCCTGTCCAGGTGCAGTGTCTCGTAAAAAGGAAAGCAAGACTGAACATAAGCATGAGAAACTTTAATGGGTATAAATGGACAATTTTTGAGCATTCATAAAAAGATAATATAAACAATTTTAGGACTTTAAAATATGTTGAAACTTCTACTTCTAAAGCAACATCTGCCATTACAAATAGTCCCATCTCTGTATGTAAAGGAATAAAAAATCCCAACAACTTCTTATGGGCCATATTCTGCTATCATTATTTTTTAAAGTAACTGCAGAACCTTAGCATTAGTTTCTGTTGGGATACTCCAAACATACTTTAATGGCAGAATATGGCTCTATGTAATCAAGAATGAGTAGTGTTTTATTACAGCAGGGCCCCTTACAAATAGAGATAGATGTGCTATGTGCTCAGCATGGCTGTAGTTTTCATTGACAATGAAAGAGGCTGCAAACAGGAAGCAATTTTGAAACCTACCTCCATCACTGCAAAGCCATTACTGGTATATCAGGGATGGTGCAGTTCATGTGTTCTAGCCAGAATGATGCAAGATTGTCTATAAAATTTTAACTCGATATGGAGATATGTAGATATAAAATAAGATAGTAAGCTGCAGCCCTAGGGCATGGCTGATTTTAAAGCTGAAGCTTCCCAAAATTAGGGGTTACTGAAACTGCAATGATGGAATAAATATGTTTTCCTCAGTTATTCCTTAAAAAAAGAAACTACAGGTGCAAGCAATTGGAAATTAACCCCACCCACAAAGCCAAAACAGCAACACCCTCCCTCCCCCCCC
>JAOQGH010000051.1:43752042-43830540 GCA_025769975.1 Gallinago jamesoni
GTAATCTGTGCAATAGCCAAATGAATGCTGTATAATTCAGCAGATCCAGCCAGAGAAGAAATGGCTGAGATGGAGACATGCTCCATTAGGTGAGAAATCATGGTTGGAAAAATCTTTTCTGAAGCCCAGCAATCTCTCCTTGTGGAAAACACTGGGCAGAAAGAGGAAATGAAGAACACGAACGTGTGTCTGTGTGTATACCTAGGTAATGAATTTGAGAGGATATGGATAAGGAAAACCAAGTTTTGCTTCATTAGAGAAGATTCCAAGCAGGTAGGTTGATGATGGTGTTAGGATTAGAGGGAGAGGAGAGCAGAAAAGGCTTTAGAGAGTATAAAACTGAAAGTTAGTTAGCTGCTGATTGGTATTCTGCATGACCCAGACCTGGGTAGCAAGGGTTCCTGTGAGCAAATCCTGGTAACCCCCGCTTAAGAAATGTGCGTGATTCAGGGCACAGTTATAAAGATTGTCTTGCTGACTATACACAATACATTTTGGACTCCAAGCAATCGCTGCTGGCTTATTGCCAGCTGAGAAGCTGTAAACATCTGCCCTTATGTGGTCCTCCTACTGTGTGACTTGCGTGGTTTGTGGTGGGTGGTATTGCTTTTAATTTGAAATAAACAACAAAGATACATTGTAGAAAGAATACGTGTGCTTTAATCACTCCTTTCGTTGCAATGTAGTTGCAGATATATGTAGCATTCATAATTAGCAGAGGAACAGATGGTAAAAGCTTGGTTTAAAACGGAACATCCACTGAGTCATCATGTGCTGCTGCAAGCTTATCTGGGAAGCAGTTTTCTGTGTTCCCTTGGATGGTGCTCTAATGCAGTGGTGCAGGAGTTAAGTAGGAAAAGAATTTGCAACAGTTGGTGTAATTAAGTCTGTCGACCGTAAATAAAGCATGGAAAACAGCTAAACTTTCAAAAAAATTTCCTGGATGCTAGTGTCTCATGCTGCACAAGGATGAATGGCAACCTTTATTGTCCTGCATATCTGAAACATGTTATGTAGGCATTTGTATATAGGGTAAATATTTTTTAAAAAGTCCATAGGATTTCTCCTTCCCCCATCCTTATTTCTGCCCAGAAGGGAACAATTCTGTTAACTCTGGTAAGTCTAGTACCGTAACTTATTTTAAAAAAAAAAAAACAAACAGCAAAACAAATCAAAAAAATTCTCTCTGTATTTTGCTTGTGTGCTCCCAACATTAGCATTGTGCTGCAATTTTTCAAAGCTAGAAAACATGAGAGGATTTTGTCAGCATTTCACCATGACACTTGTTTCACATAGAAAGCCAGAGGGCAAAACAAAGTGGTTTCTTTTGGTCCATGTAATCTTTTTAGAAAGCTGTGGTAGCCCTGCAGGCACAATCACTGAGATTCGTAAGAGGTAATGTTCAGAATGATGAGATCTCAAATGTAAAGGTTGATTGATTACTTGCATGATTCCATTCTCCAAATTCAAAACTTAAAATTATTTGATTTTAAGGAGAGGCAAGAGCAAGGAGGAGAACAGAAGGTTGCTAAAGCAAAAAATAGTCTAAATATGTTTTTCATCAGTAATGGTACTATCTGTCCCAAAGGAGCTGGATAGATTATTGCAACCATCCAGTCTAGTCAAGATCACATTTTCTTTTTTTTTTTTCTTTTTTTTTTTTTTTTTTGGATAAATGAGCCCATGTTGAGATGTTTATCTCTGTGAGATGACCTGTACGTACCTTCAAGTCACAGTGAATTGGGTATTCTCTTAGTCTGTGAAACTATTTTATATCACCCTCTCTCCCTGCAGACTCCATGGATACAGACATAAAATATTTCTGTGAAAACAGCGATGTTGTTCCCTCTATGTATGGAATGTTTTGGGTGGTATCTGTAATAGCCAATGAAATGATCTCTGATAACTCCTATTTTTCTCCATACACTGAAATATAACTTTAAATATGTTGTGAACTGTGTTTTTTTCATCATCATAAACTCCCTGTATCTCCTCACAATAAATAATTCATAGACTAAACACGTAGTTTTGTGTTTGCCTAGACATCTTTATAATCACCAGTTTTCATGTAAAACTGGCTTGAAATTTTTCCAGTACAGAATTTAAAGTTTCCAACTGTGCCAGTTTCTTCATTGACAAGATTGAATGAATTGTTTCTGCTTATTCAGTTTAATTGTCGGGGTTTTTTAATTCTTGAATGTATTTAGACAATAATGTATTTAGATCTTGGGGTAGAAACACTTCTGTCTGTTTGATAATGCAGAAGCCAGCTCACTGGGGATTGTTATCTTTGCAAGAGCTGCTGACTAATACAAGTTTTATAATACAAATAATTCAACTATGTCACTGATTGATGTGGTCAGTAGTAGAACTAAATGAAAACACCTGTGTCAGTATGGAGTCTTGTTGACAATCTCTGCCTTCTCAGTATGCTGTTTTTGTTAGGAGTGTTTTGCTCAGACTAGAAACAAATTTCTGCTAAGTTTATGGATAGAACAGCACTTTCACAGAGTTTGAATTTTCCTGGGCACCTTGTACTTTCCCTTTCTTCTTGTAGACCTCATAAAACCAGTTCACATTCAAGAATAGCCTTTTCTAATTTAGCTGAAGTATTTTCAATTTAGTATTGAATGAAGTATTTTCAATTTAGAGTTTATCAAAACAGTCACAACCATCGTGTTCTTGGGTAACACAACCAAGCCGGAGTTGTTTCAAATTTTAGTCGGAAATAATTCCATGACCAAGAGTTTTCAGAAATTATTGAGCTTGTTACCACCACTTGAGCCAAGAGGTTCATGAGTCATAGGAGCTTTGCCCAGAAGAGTTCCACTCTCACCCTCATCTTTGGAGCTAAGTTGGCGATTTTTTTAAAATTCCTTTTCTCATAGTTTTTCCTGAGCATCACATCAATGGCTCTTAGTTGTATGTTCATGGCTTCAGAAACAGGTGTTTCTTAATTGCTGATGCATGGAATAGCAAGGCAAAATGACTTATCACCTAGGATCTGAAGTTTCTGCAGCTGTGCTACTTGAAACTTCAACTGTCTTAAAAGACTGAAGAATTACATAGCATTCACTGTAATGACAGGGTTTACTGCTACCTGCTGAGTTGCAGAATTGTTCCTTTCAGGTTAGACTATAACTTGCTCTAATGTGACTGTGCAAAAAATTGAGGAGGAAATGAAGACCACCTAATCCGCTCTCCCAGTCCTACTGGCAGAGCAGTGCTTCCAACTGCTTATTGATTGGCTGTGGATACTTTGAGAAACTGTGGGGGACATTCCAGAAGAAAGTAAAGAGGGTTGGAGACCTGACTTGTTCTTTTTTAAAGGATCAGTAAGCTACTCTACTCAGCAGAAAAAGATAAAAAATATGCCTGGTATGGTGCTATAGGAAACCACATGAAATCCAATGACAAGGAGTAAACAGCTTATTGTTAACAATTTGGGGGAAAGACAGGAGGGAAAACAAGAAGGAATTTCATAAAGCAAATTTTTATGTGCTGCCTAGGGAGTGTTTCTTTCTGGAGGAAGGGAGAATGAAAATTGTTGCTCACTTTGTTCCAAAACACTGTTTATGGAGTGAATTCCTGATGTGGAGGAATGTCTACCTTCCTGAGTTTTCTAGCAAGCCAGATGCAGTGTTAAGCCATCTAACATTTACACCCTGCTGTGATCACACAGCTCTCTCCTCCCACCTCCTTTACATATATCAGCAGCAAGGCTTGGCCTTTACCTGCTTACCATTTCTGAGCATTACAAATCCTTTCTTCTGGGCCTGTACACAGAGATCACATAGGTAAGAGTTACATAGTTACTCTATGTAGTAGTCTAAGGCAGTACATAGTTACTGCCTTTATATTCCTGGTTAGAACACAACAACTACCTAGCCTTTCATCCATGTCTTTGAGTTCATCGCTCCAGTTCAAATCCGACAGTGTTTTCAATTCTGTGCTTAGTTAAGGGCGGTTCTATTATCTTTTGCTTTCCCATGCGCACAGTATGTATGAAAAGCTAGAGTGCTACAGGAATAGCTTCTCCTTCATTTCAGTCTCATCATTTGTGTTACAGAAATGGTTTTATTTTCATCTTTCACTTTCTGAAAAGCAAAGCAAAATACGTGGATTTTTATCTCTGAAGTATTTTCTGTACTCTACTGAATATAAGAAAAAGGTGACTGTTTTCCAGAGATAGACCTTAGATCATGCTTCAAAAATTCATAGTAAATTCCCCGAAGTGAAGCAGTGGGAGCTATCGCTGTAATTTGAATAAAAACAATAAGAAAATGCCAGACTAAAAGTTGTGGCCAGCCTCACTTAACAAAGGAAACAACAAACTACCAGCCAGTGTTAAGAAGAATATCCAACTGATGCTGTTTTTATCTCTGTGTGATTGGCAAGTCTCCTAGATTGGTGCCTGAGAGAGTGTTGGTCTTTGGCTTGGGTATGACTGCACGTAAGTGGACTAGGCCATTAAATCATTTGGCATGTCTGATGATTTTTATCTCAGGAGAGCACTGGGATTTCTGCTCATCTCTGTTGAGTAGGATGGCTGCTCCAGGAGAGGAATCCTTATGTGCTTGAGACCTGAGTGGAAAGAGTCCACTGGCATTTTCAAGGATGTCAGAATTTCTGACAGTATCAAACACTAGTGTTTCTGTTACTGAGATTCTGAGTGTAAAAAAAAAAAAAAAAAAAAAAAAAACCAAAACAAACTTGAGGTTAAAGCAGCCAACCAACCCAGATTAAAGCTGGCTTCTCTGCATGAAAATTATTTATGCTTAGAGGTGATTAATTCAAATCATTGTCTAAGATGCAGGGTTTTAAGCCGAAACATAGGCTTGCTTATAAGTTTTACTGTTTATTCTCATTGAAAATCTCATTCACAAAAATGTTTCGGGAATCTGCATGCACATTTTATAAAGATGTCATCTGCACAATGAATTTACCTTGTTCTTGAAGAGCTTCTTTGTCATCAAAGATATATTTAGGAGCAAAGCAGGCTGCTTTTGTTACCATTGTCCTTGCTATCAACTAGAGTAGACATATTCCATGATACTGTTTCAGTTTCCTCTCAGAAATAACTGCTATTCCATCTGTTCATTTGCTGTGCTTTCTAGTGAGCTTGGCTGTGAGGGAATCCCTTATAACATGTTGAACTATCCTATGGAAATAATAGACTGTGATAACAGAAGCTAAACTTTTATGATTTCTGGAATTACAAATTTTAATATGATACTAGAGCTGAAAAGAGTCTTTGAGAATGGAAAATGGATGTTTCCTACCTCTGTTTTGAAGTGTGGTCTAGTGAAAGTAAAAATAATTAACTCTCCCTTGTTTTTTTCTAATGACCAGTCCTGTGACATTTGCCCATTTGGTGATGTCAACATTATTTTCACACTAGATCCAAACCACAGCACTGTACCAGCTACTAGGAAGAAAATTAACTCCATCCCAGCTGAAATTAAGGCAGTTGACCATTTTATACTCAAGTGAAGTGTCTCTGAAAAACAGATAGGATATCTTCCCCTTCCATGTAAGGTTAAGTTAGTATTTCTGAAAGGGCTGTTACTAGTACAGATTGTCCTTCAGGCAGTGCTCTCTCCTTTTGGAAACTCTGCACTGACATTTAAAATCCTGTATTTGAAAAATTCATCAACTTTTATAGGGATAGGTGATGTGCATCCTGAAGGAGAATTAGTTCATGATCACAAGAAGTTCATGAGAATTAGTTCATGCTGTAGGTGAGGAGATCTTAGTAGACTTAAAGCATCTTGGATTACAACAGCTACCTCTGGATCCCATTTTGAGTGACAAGAGAATAGACAAAGTATTTCTGAAAGCTGTTGATGTGAGACAGTGTCTCCTTGAATTGTCCACCTGTACCACCTTGAATTGTCCACCTGTCCAGCCAGTCTCTTCAATAATTCAAACGTTTAAAGCTGTAATGGCTAGTGGGGAGGAAGAACAGAGAGGCCGCTGAGAGTCTAGATTCTCCAATAATTAAAAAGCCACTCGATAATGCTATTCCAGAACTATTAAAACTATGGGTTTCTTCAGCCCTTTTCAAACAGGGACTTGATTCTTGGCCTTTGCTTAAGACTTGACAAAGCACTTATGGTATCATGCAATATTTTCAAAGGATGCTCTTCCTTTTCTTTAAGGCTTCCTGCTTTGTCCCCAGGTTCCCTGGAAGCCATTTACACTTATTTATTTCTGAAGTTGACGTTAAATAAGACCTTAGCTCTCAAGGAAAGAAAGCATTTTAAAGGATTTCTCATAAAATGTTGTTAGTGAGGCATGCTTAAAAATAAACTGCTTCTCTCCCCTCCTTTCTAGAGTGAGCTGAGAGGACACCACCAGTTGAATCATCCGTCTGAGTCATGCAAACAGCTGTCATTGTTAGATGTAAAGATGAACTAAAAAGCTGTCATTTGCTTGGGAGTATATTTATACTTGACTCACTTGTCCAGTGAAGGGGAGAGGCTTTTTATTTTTTTTTCTTTTTGCCTCCTTTCACATGGAAAATTACAATGAAGCCATGTTTTGTGGTAATGGCTATAAACTCTGCCACTGAAAAAACTTCACAGAAAATTTCCACCTCGCATCTTTTTTTTTGCCCTTGTGCACATGCTCTGTGAGGTCCCGCACAGCCATCTATGTGGTCCTTCCCTCTGAATGCCTGGCTGTGTGCAAATACCTTCTCTCCAGCTTTGTGCTGCCTGAAGTCATTCACTCTTGTACCTGGACTGTAAATATGCACCACGCTCTCACCGTGACATCTAACGCTTCATCCTCGGATTAATGTTTTTTTTGCCTTTGCTCTTCTCTATTGTGTTTCTTATTCACTGCTGTTTTATATTTCTGTATCTCTCGTAGTTGACTCTGCAGCACCTTCTTTACTTTGCATGTCTCACTCTTTCATTGCTCTTTTTTCACTCTGTCATCTCTGTTGTCCATCCTCTTTCTTTCCTGCATTTTTCTAGTGTTAGTCTTTTTCACTTCCTTTTTTATAGCCAAGTAAGGAGCTTTGAGGCTAAGCCCAAGCACACCACTGGCTGTCCACAGTGGCTTCTGGGCTGCAGTACTGTACTTCTTTCCTCATTTTCTTTTCTGAGATGTATCACTCTAAAGTTTGTTGGTATGTTTTTGAATGCTTTTCTTGTTTTAGAATGGGTTTATATTCCTTCCTTTCTAATCACCTGGAGACAGCCCAGCAAGTAAAAAAAATACGAGTGGATGTGACACTTACTCATCCTGACAGTTCCTAGTGATCCTTTGAGTGACATCAGGTGTCTCCTGCTCCCTGGGAAGTGAGCTGTGTCATCTGGCTGAGCTGTAGGTTCAGGGTGGGCCAGTGTGGCCTCACCTCTGCTCTCCCACTCTGGTGGCACTTCTGGTTATTTGTCTGAACTATTACTTTCATTCCACCCTTCTGTTCCTCCTTTTCCCGTAGGTAAAGTCACTGACCCTAAACTCACTTCCATGGTTGCTTTTTGGTGGGTTTTTTTTGGTGTATTTGTTTTTTTGTTGTTTGGGGTTTATTTGTTGCTTGATTTGTGGTTTTTGTTTATCCTTCTTTGTGCTGCTATTATTAACTCCTTGCATTTTATCCTTCTTATCTTCTGATATGTTAGGAGTGGGCATATCTGTGAATATGTGGTGCTAAATAAATGTTTTAACATAGCATTTGTCAAAAAGAACTTGGATGCTTGATGAAGTGGTATATAGATACCAGATTAGTAAGAGTTTGGATTCCTAAGAAAGTGGTGTATAGCTACCAGATCAGTACAATCTACCCAGCAAGTTGAAAGCCTAGCTAAAGACATTAATTTTTCTGTTAGGTGGGAGATCATTAACAATTGTAATTTTTTCTGCCCTGAAAATGAATTGAACAGAGCTTCTTGAAACACTGCACAAAGGATAGACACTAGCATAAAGCAGCTATACTAATTTAATTCGGGAAATAAAGGTATTGTATAAAGCAGGTTGCATTATGTAAAAGACCCGTCTGAAACCCAAGGTTAACTCTTCGTACTGAGCATTTAGCATTTTATAGGTGCTACAAAAATTAATTTAATTTGTAAATGTCACACTCTATTTCAGGAAAATGGTAGCCATACCATTATTCTGTAAAATGCCATGGAATTAAAATGCATTCTTTTGATTAAGTCAATATTATGTTAACTAATTTCTGTAGCCAGAAGTAGTGAGCGGGTACGTTATGTTTTCAATACCATGCCTGAAGCTTCAAACAAATTGCTGTTTATAATGAAGTTGTGAAGTGCTCACCCTGATAAAGCTTTATCATGTTCAGATTGAAGATACTGTTTCAGCATATTTCAGACGTTCATAATAACCACCCCACCCCACCCCCCCACATCCCCCAAGGTTCTCTTAACTTCTTCATGGAAAACCATAGTTTCTACTTATCTGGTCACTTACCTGTCAAAACGGTTTCCCTGAGAGCTTGAGAAAATTAAGTGTGAGGTGTATCACTGCCTCTTTAAGATCCACTCCATTTTTCTGAAAGAAAATCTGCTCAAGTTGTTGTTATTCTTCCACTTTAGCTGTATACACATTGTGTAACCAGAGGGATAAAAGTCTATCACGTTTCCATTCTCCCCAAGGGAGTTCTGATTGTCCAATAACTTTGTGTTCTTAAATTTACATTTGTGTTTAGATCCAATGGAACCAGGAGACTGTTTGTAGATCCCAGTGAGCTGTTCAAGCAATTGGGCTCCTCACACTTAGATGTAAAAGAAATATATAACCTTTCTCTTTCTTTTCTACTAATTTTATCAGCCAACTGAGTACAAGTTATGTTTCTTTTCAGTTTCCTTCTTCATATTTTATGGTCTCTATAGGTGTTTGAAGGATTTGTGTTTAGTGATGCATTTGATTAGCAAGTAGTTGAAGTTTGAGCCCCAATATGTAGTTGCATGGTTGCAAGTTTCAAAAATCTGTTTACTTTCACTGGAAAGCTGTTTATTTTATAGAAGTAATTTACGCATTCAGTCCTTATAAGAAGACATTGGTTATAAACAACTAGAATTTTTGTGTTTATTGTGTTGCCCATATATCGATGCCATAAGGTCAAGAATACATTATCAGAAAAATAGATATATTTGAATCCTACAAACAGTATTTGGGAAAATCTTCTAGTGACTGACTTATTCCTAAGATTTCATAAAATTGTGAAATGCTTTACCTGCCTTTGAAATGCAGTTGTCTGCAGGGTAAAATGTAGCAGCTGGTCTTACACACAGGAGTTAACCCAACCTGACCCTGCAAGGCTGGGTATCTGACAAAATCACAGCGTGAGGCTGTAAGGCTGCAGGCAGACCTGAAAATAAGCAGTATAAACTACTGGCAATTCCAAATAAAAGACTAAGTGTTGTAGCAGGTACAAAATGGCACATTTTGTATTTTACTTTGTGGGATCACAGAATGTACAAAATATATTCTATTTTCTGAGATGAGGTGTATTTTGAAGCTTAACTTTTGTTGAAGTTGAGCTTGCCTTCTGTTTTAGTGGGGTTGATACTTCTCTATGAACCCCCTTCAATGGTTTTGATTATAGGTCCATTTCAGAATGACAAGGTGACCGTATTTTCTTTCCCCATTTCAGTGTTGTTAAATTCTGAGTGCTGACAGGGCTGAAATATTAGTCACTGTGAGAGACTTGCCATTATTTTTCAAGAAGTCTTGTGACATTTCGGTGCTCTGAAGCTTTCACTTTAAACAAAACTAAACCGACCTTAATGGTTGTCTTGGCTCTTGTTTCGTGGTTGAATGCTTCTGTATCTGATGTGCCGCTCTCTTCCCTCTGTGGCTGATCAAAATCAAATGAAATGCTTATTCCCGAACTCGATGTTAGGAACAACTCCTCCAATGTTTTCCAATTTTTAGCCACTTACAGATGTTAGTTATTTGTGGTTTTCAACTGTCTGGTGTTTAAGGTTGAAATTGTGGTCCCACTGAAGTCAGTCAAATTTACCTTATCACATTTTTCCCAAGAAAATGGTAAACATCACACATTAGTTTACAGGTCCTTCACTTCCAAAGACTAGAAAATAATTCTATCAAAAGAATACTATTTTGCTTCAACATTTCTGTATTTTGCTATATAAGCCAGTAGCCTTCTGTAAAAAATTAGAGATGTAGGTACGAATATAATTTCAAGTCAGAACATGAGAAAGCTGTTGCAAGTCGCCTTTAGAAATTGTTCAGTAGCAGAATTATATTTGGCACGTGCCTTGCTGCTGTGCCTGCTTGCTGCCTTCCCATTGAGCTGTTCCTAGTAGTTTTTAGTTGCCTGCCATGGTCAAATCATTACAGAGACAGATGTTTCGCAGTTGCATATGTTGGTGACTGTATTTTTTTTTTTCTTTCTTTTTGGAACAAAAGTTTTTAAATTAGATTTTAACAAAAGGGCAATCTGAAGCTGTCAGCTGACAGAATAAGCTGCTTTATTTTTGTGTTTTTTATTGTTTGTAATGTCATGGCTCTAAATGGATATGATCAATACTGCCCTTCCCTTCAAATATAACCTATCAGATAAACTGAGATTACTTTTCCATCCTGAGTTGCTCTTTCTCCTCTGTTAATGGCAGTCAGAACTGTAGGGCTCTGCCATTCCTCAGAACCGTTCCTTTGAAATGTTACATACCAGCCAGAGCTGAGGAAGGGAACCTTCATGGGCAGGGTTGTAGGAGCACGTATTTCTTTGCTTTGGTTTAAAGCAATGAAGACAGAGGGAACAAGGGGATACCGATGCCTTGCAGAGAAGACATGTCTTCCAATTATTTTCTTCAATTGCATAATGTAGTTCATTCTGGTTTACCGCTGTCTGTATGTATGTAATTCTTTCTTCTTTAAATAGGTTTCTCCATTGACCTTACTTCATCCTGTCTTTTAACTGTATGTATGTGCCTTTCTGTATTCCTTTGCCCTGCACTCTGCTTTCAATGCCTTTCTTCTCTCTTATTTTCCTGGTTTGTTCTTCTCTATTCTGTATTTCCTCCATTAGCTCCCATAGCAGCCAGAACTATTCAAAGACATTGCTATGTACTATGGTTAATTTTCACATGATTTAATAGAAAGTACCTTTCTGGAACACTTTCAACATAGAGCAGTCCAGAACATTTTCTTATGGACTGTGAAGGAATTATAGCAAGTCAGAATGAAACACTAGCCGGAATCTTGGATTCTTTTCTCCACATTAGTAGAAGGGTACCAAAGCATGTACTCACATACTTCATGTCCAATACCCTGACAGTATGAAATAAAAAGTCATGTAAATAATAACAGCTTCTAAATATAAGGGGATGGAGGGGGGACCAACCCAAAAAATCCCCAGAAACCCCCAACCCTTAACTACCTTGAGGTCTTGCTTTGTTCATAATGGGTTTTAACTGTATAAGGGAATGGGGAGGGTCTTCCCTTGATTATGATTTAGCAGTTTTAATCTCTTTAAATTTGCAACTCTAATCTAAGGGAGTTCTGGTATTTCTTCTCAATCAATCTGTGTGTCTTTTCTGATCCTATAGTTCAGAGTAATTTCTGATACAGATTTTATTCCCTGTGATATTACATTTGATATGGCAATTTTTACTGTTAGCATTTCATCTGACAACCCATCTAAAGTGTCCCAAATATAGTACTTTGTACTGCTTCAGTTTGCATGCCAACTGGATGAGAATATTAAGCTAGAGTTTGAACGATCCATTGGTTTTCTTCAAAGTGAACTCCCAAGTTTTCCTTTGAAGAGGCTGGTATGGAAAATGTTTTTCATCCAGGTTTCCTTAAGTTGTGCTTTACTTGGGTATATACAGTAGCAGTGTATCCTGCTACTCATCTTCAAGGTAAAACTATATGCATTCAGGAAGTATGGTATATTCCTTGAAAATAATTTTATAATGGCAGTGATTCCTATAAATAATGATTCTCATGAACTTTTGTTGTGAGAAAAGTGCAAATATAACCAATTATAGTTATCTTCTTGGAGGTATGACTGAAAAATAACATTAAAATAACTAAAACATAAAAAGCTAAGCAAAAAAACACATTTTCCTTCTTGTATCTTCTGGAAAATCCTGTAACGTGCTTGCTTTGTGCGTGAGGGCTTAAAAATATCCCTTGCTCAGGCTTTCATCTTATGCTCTGTGTGTGCTCTGATCCACAGTAAAAAAGTTGGCAGTGCTAAGTGCTTGTTTGTGACTGCAATGGCTACATCTGACCAAAGGTGCTGTGTTTGGTTTCAACATTTGAGCAAAACAACGTGGTGGTGAGAAGTTTATGATTAGAAAGCATTAATTCACTCACTTGTACTTTAGTGGACATCAGCAAAGGAGGATGATAAAAATAGAAATTAATGCATTTTATTCTGTCCCAAAGTGGAGGATGCAATGGACTCCGAGTTTTAGTCTGTGTAACACCATCTGGTAGGTGTCTCCAAACTAGCAACACATGGATTTTCCTGAGAGACTGGCAGCCCTAGGGAAGAAGGATCATGTTGAAAAGAGAATGGACAGAACAGGCTGTTCCTCATTTATTGTTCTTAACTGGATCTACCTCCATAGGTTTTATTATACTTGTTCTAGTTTGAACTCCTATTTCAAAGTAATATTGCTACTTAATTATGAAAGGAGATTTTTATTTTCCAATTCAGTCTTTGACATCAATTGACATTAACGAATGATGCTATGGTATTTTGCAACACCTCACTTATTTTATTTTATTTTTTCTCTTCCCCTCCATATAATTGCTCTTAGATTTGAGGTTGCTATTGATTTGTTACACACTTGTCCTTGGTCCTTTTGCTGTGTGGTTTCTTGGTGTAAATAGATAACCATTAAACATCAGATTAAGAAGGCATGAGTGACACTTCCCATTATACAGTGCTGTGCTGTCAGTTACCAGGATACATTTCCTGCATCCGAAAGGATCCTCCTATGGATGGAGACTGTTCTGTGGTATTTGTTGATGTATGATCCTGGATGATAAAAGAAATAAGTTTTTGTGAGATATGACTAATTATGTGCCAACAATCCCTTTTCTATCAAATGTAGCTACTTAACCTTCCACTCAAACTGTGTACAGTTAATATCAGGTAGTTTATTACGAAGGGTGTCTTTAACTAGCTTTCTGTTTACATGTGGTGCCTCTAAGTGACGCTGAAGAACTTCTATGCGTTTGGAGAAGTTAGCAAGAAAATCAGTGCTATTGTCATCTGTAGTTTTTGTTTTACTCTAGCACATGGTATTTGCTTGCGATGACTTCCAGTGTTTCTGTGGTGTGAGGCAAACAAAGGCCTGTTTGCTGTGACAGCCCGTTTGGGTACTGCACACTTAAAGAATCTCATGAACTAATAACTAAATCAGTCCAGAATTCTGCACCCAAACTCAGCAGTAGGAATGGGTTGGTGAATCGGTTCTCTCGCACTGTCTAGAAACGTGTGTACCTTGGGTATCGCACAGTTTGTACCCAAAGATGAAATCCACTTCAGTTGAAAATACCTTTGATGTAAATTGGGGGGTAAAGCAGAAAGTTCTAGAATAGGACAACACAGACGTCTCTGATCTGGACTGCTTTTTTCCACAGACTATTGGGAAGAATCCCAGTATCTTTCAAAGAGATCCCATATTTCTTCCAGTCTCTAGAAGAGCAATTGCAGGCAGGCAGGAAATAGTGGCTGTCTGTTGAGAGGGCAGATGAATTAGAGCTGAACTGTCTCCTGCTGAATGAATACTAAAATCAGCAAACCTTGATGAAATTAAACAGCAAACCTCATAAAAACTGAGTAGCTGAGTTTAAGTTTTTATGAAGTTTTCTGTTTGCTCTTTCCTATATATGCATGAATGCATGCATACCGTCTCTTGCTCTGTAATTGAGAAAATAAATATAATTACATTTAATTGAGAAATTGTAACTATCCTTGGTCATCAATGAAGATTGCCCTCTCCAGGTGAACACGCTAAGACAAAGTAGCACCACCTGACCTAGTGATGCAGTTTTCCCCAGAGGCACTGGGGAGGGGTGGATAATTTTAGATGTAGGAGTTGTAATTCACACCTGACAAAAAAGAGTTTGCGTTTTGCATAGTTCCTTCTGCTTCTTTTATAAGTTACTGAAAGGGCTCAATTTGTTCAAAGAAGGTCATCATCCTGGTGAATCTCTTGCTGAATTCACTGTAGCAGTATAGAAACAGAATTCTCTTTTGTTAGTATCAATCCTGCGAGAAATGTGAAGGCATTTAGGAATTGTTCTGTCATTACCGTGCTTCTCCACATCAATAAACAGCAGAGAGCCTGTCTCCAGGACAGCTGACATGTTTGTGAATCCTGGAGATGATGGCATGAAGTGAGTCCTGGCAGGAGTCTGGACAGAGTGCTGCTCTAGAAACAGGTAATGGAAGGGAAATGACTTATTATTGCAGAGTGAAATCAGATCATTGCCAGTATGAAGTTCTTCTCTAAAGCTAAGATTCAGCTCCTCTTTTGCAGCCCGAGCCACAAAGGTTTGCAAGGAGAAATTGCCTATGGCCTAAGAGAGACGAATCTGTTTTGCTTTCCCATAGGAAAAGCCAAAAGTCGTTAGTGTTTGCTGGGTATTTCCAGGGTACAATAATTCTCCCAGCAAGTTCCCCTGTTGTAGTTACTGCTACTGCTGGAGGGAGGAGTTTGTTGTATGTGACTGGGAAGCTGGAGTGGAAGTCGGTGGCTGACTCATACTTCAGTGACTTACTGCAGGACTGGTTACCTCGGAGACTAAATTCTGCTGGGCTTGGCACAGAAGGTGTTCCCAGTAAAAAAGGCAATAGGGTGTCTAGCAGACTGCTCTTTGTGAGACTTCATTGGAAAGTTTGTCACTTTTAGTCTGAAATATGGAGTACTTGCTGACCTTCAGAGGAAATAGCAGCATGCTTTTTTTAACAGAGATTCTTAGTGAAAAACTTTTCATTGTGAGAGATTTGTCATCATCATTTTGCTTCTGCTTTGAGGCCTGATCTGATTGTCACATGATGCATGGATGCTGCTACATTTGGTCGCTGATTGTGTCATTGTCAAGGCTTTCTAGAGCTCAGAAGAGATGTCCTTTCACGTATGTCCTTGTGGTAGTCACTGAGTATCCTGCAACAGGAAATGGGTCATACGAAATAAAATTCAACGCTTACTGTCCCTAGCCCAGTTAATTTTAACTTTGATTCAGTAGTAAACACCAAAGATACTTGGTGTCAAAGCATTCAGACTCATCTGCCTAACTTTTTCTAATGCTCAGGATTCTTAACATAATAATGGTTAATATGCTACATATTTTCTAGTTTTGCAGTACGGAGTAGCATGTCACAAATAATTAAGGACCATATTTTGCCTTTATTGCCATGCAGCTAGCAAGATACACTAGCCACTTAATTAGTGCCAGCTTTTAATGAAGATAATGAACAGCAGTAAGTGGAGCAGAAGCAATATTCAAGTACTGCTTAGTGCCAGTTACAGAATAAAGTTTCAAAAATGTCCTATATAGGTCCTTCACTCTGAGGCTTGTCAAGGTGCAAGGTCAGCAAGGTCTGTACCCTATAATGGCCTGTTCCGCTCCAGCAGAGTGTGGCATCAGTCTGGAGATGGTGCTGGGTAAGGAGAGTCTAATTCTACCCTTTGCTTTTAATTATGTCTGCAGCTGAAGATAGCAAAAGAACCTATAGTAACAACCTATAGCTGAAGAGAATACAACTGGTTGCTACTGCAGCAGGAGTTTTGCAAGTTTATGGAACTCCAAGAGGACAGCACTAAAGCTGTAATAATTTTTTTTAATCAGCCACAGATTGGCAAGACACAGTTCTGAGACCAAAGGCTCAATGAATGAAACTACAGGAGGCCCAGAAAGTTGCTTTCATTTTGAAAGGACATTGGGTAAGGGTCAGCATTTTAAACATGCTTTCAGGAGTGAGAGAATGAATATTCAAGCATTCAACCCTGAGTGCTCTGATAATGTTTGGAATTGTTTAAGCAGTGACCCCTGTTATTCAAGGGCTAGAATCTGCAAGCCATCACTACCAACCTTTTTTTCCTTTCTTGTTTTAGGTGGCCTTGTTGTTTTGTGTTTTTTTTTTTTTATTTGGTGAAGGTTTTTTGGTTTTTGGGGAGGGGCTTTATTGGGCTATGTCTTTCTGGGATTCTGTTGGTTTGATTTTTTTGTTGTTGTTATGTTGGGATTTTTTGAGGTCCCTGTTTTGAATTGTGATTGGGCTGAGGGAATGACAAAAAGAACACCTTGTGGGAACTATAGGTTTATTTATTTGTAGTAAATTACATTCACTAACATTGGATGTATCTAATAGTAAATGGAAAGTTCATTGGCACCTACTAGAGAGCATGAGTGCAAGTATTTGGAAGATTATAGAAGCTTAAAAATGCTTAAAAGTATGTTTCATCACAGAGTGAAGTTGCTTGTTAATTCATTAGAATTGTAAATAGTGGGAAAAAAAAGTGATGTATTTGGGAAGTTCAAACGGCAGAGGAAATCACGGAGAAATTCATGGGCTTCTCTAAAACCTGTGGCCCCACTTGTACTGGATCATTTGAGAAACTTTGGAGGGGCCAGGGAGAAGGAAATATAAGGGAACCTTCCCTTTTTTTTTAGTTATGGAAGAAATCTCACAATGCAAGAGACATGCCTTTGTAGTTGTTTGTAAAAAATGAAACACAGAAGTGATAATGTTCCTACAGAAATATTCTGAGGCCAAGAAAAACATCCCATTTTTCATCCTGATAAATTTAAGGACTTTAAATCAAGGTGAAGATATTTTTATTGATTTGCAGTGTATTTTCACAACATAATGTGTTAAAATAAAGGGTGGTTGCCATTTTATTTAGAGGTCATCATGAATTCCTTTTAAAACAAAGCATTGATCAACAAATTCCCTATTTGTAGTCTACCATCTGTAAGTCTTACTGGATCTATTTAATTAGATTCCAATGCAGCATCTGTAGCACTGGTAAATTCAAATAATTGAGCTTCATGATTTCTTGTGTATTATAAATGTCACAAAACTAGTTGCTGCAGAGCAGATAATTCCTTTTTATGATTGGAATTTCTGTCACGAATTGTTTCCTCATTTATAGCTATTAGAACTTTGAAAATAATTTTACATGATTGGGTTCAGTTTGAATTACAAAAATTGGAACCTAAAGCAAAAAGTATCTTTTTCTTATGTATCTTATTTTCTTTTTCTCTTTAGTTAAATTTTATACGTTTTGTCTAGAAATGCTTATTAATTCTTTATAAGAGTTGCTGAAATAACTGTGGTCTGGGAGAGAAAGAAATGGCAAACAGAGCTAATGTGACCCAGATGTAGTCCAGAGTTGGATTCATCCCGAAACATTACGTGCTTGTGCCAGGACTTGAGTTTCTGAATGCATGTCACTATATGACAATCTCTGCTTCATTAAAAAAATATAACAAAGAAAAACTAAACAGCAACATAAGCAACACTTGGAAGGGCGATACCTTGCATATTCGTCCCTGTTTTAAGGGTTGCTTCTATTGTTTTCAATGTTTTTCAGTAGTTTATATATAAAGTTCCTTGAGTATAGGTTCAAATAGGATCTTCTGTATGGCAGATGCTTCCTAAGACATCTGAGCCCTACTGCCTGGCAAATGGGAAGTTTACATGGTATATTCTGAGCAGATACAAGGTCCCTCTGGCTGTGTTTCAGATCAACTCAGAGCCACTAGGTTTAGGTTAACCCTGCTCTGAGAGGTTGCCTTTATCAGCTTGCTTCTGTCATGGCACTAATGCAATTGCCTGGCTTCTTGTCATCTCCTGGCTCAGCAATCTCATGTATGCCTGGAGCATGCTGCTTATATCCACCCAAGGCCCAGCGGTGCTGGTATCGCTGCCTCTGGGAGCCCAGCACCAAGCAAAGGAGCTTCAGAGACAAATGTAGTGCTGTTAATCAGTAGACTGTTTATTATATTTTCAAAGCTCTGTATAAGTGATAAGGTTAATTGTTATTATTTTGTGAGGCAGAAAGGAAGATGGGAGCCTCCTACAGACAGGGTTCTTTGCAGGGCTTTTGTGGTCCTATTGTTGAGCAGAGAGTCCTGTTACACACCGTGTTGACTTAGAGTTTGGATACTGAATGAAGTAGACCTGAACTGGCCTTTGGCACCTGAATGTGAATGAGAGATTTTGCTTAAAATCAGTCTTGTATGTTTTAGCAAATATCTGAAGATATTTGGTCTGAGTTATAAAATGGCTCTTGGGGGCAGATCAGCTCATCTAGATTTCATTGTTCTTTCTACTTTCAAAATTTTGGGAAATAAC
Source organism: Gallinago jamesoni (assembly GCA_025769975.1). NCBI lineage: Eukaryota > Metazoa > Chordata > Aves > Charadriiformes > Scolopacidae > Gallinago > Gallinago jamesoni. Next base: position 43,770,371 of record JAOQGH010000051.1, read on the forward strand.
TGAAAATATACATAAGATGTACTACAAATGTTCTAAAGCTAAAAGGCAAACAGACCCCTTCTGCATAAAATCTGCCTATCTTTTTGAAATCCATTTGGGAGACAATTTAATCTCCAGATTTCTATGACTTCCTGGCTTATGACGTTTAAATTTGTATCATTGAAAATAACAAGATTAAAACATGGAGGTCCATGGAATATATCAGTAGACGATGAAATTTAATTGGTCAAACACTGATGTTTGAGACTAAGAATTATTTTAATTCGAAACTGATCTTTTCAATGAAGCTGCTGCATGAAATGTAAAAATTGGGACCAAATTTTCATCTACACTGACACCTCCCCACAAGTGTTGCCCCCCTGCCCTTTACCAAATGAGTCAGTGGAAAATCAGGCACTTTGATCCCATCCTTGGCTAGGACCACAGAGCTTTCTCACTGTTCTTGCAATGTAAAGGTTTCTTAATGCATCCACAGAAGTGAAAATGTACTCAACACCCTCAATGAGGTTGGAGTGATGGAAAACCAGTACTCTTTCTCTGCAGTCACAAAGTGTGGTTCCCTTTGGGGAATCTGAAGCAAAGCGATGATGTAACTTTCTGGTTTTGACACTTTGCTGGGTGAAGGGCAGAGCTGAGAATAGAATTCAGGTCTCTGCAGTGTGATCCTGCTGTAGCTGCTCTGCCGAGTTCTTCAGCCTGCTACAAACAGAGACTTTGCTGACCCAACTGCAAGCAAATTTTGGGGTAGCCAAATTTTACTTATATATGTTCTTCATGCAACTGCAATTAATGATTTTTCTTTCAGTTATTGAAAGTCACTGCACTTGAGTCTTACATTTATGTGGTAATTCTGTCAAGCGATGGAATATTTGCAGTGGTGCCTGTGGGAAATGTTGTATTTATTGAGTATTTATTATGAATCCCTTGCTGTAATGGAAAATTAAGCAGCATGGGGAGCATGCTGAATAGGTATTAAAGAAGGATTCAGAACAAGTTAAGAAATGCTGTAGATATGGAAACAGTGATGCTGACCAGCTCTTGAGAATTACCAGAACACTCGAAAGTGAGTTCCGGTGTCTGCTGGGGGAGGCTGACTGACCAGTGCTACTATGACACTGGCACTTTGGCAAGATGCCACTTAAATTATAAAAAGTTAGCATTGGGACTGTAGTTTTGTGACTTGTGAGCAACCCAAAGATCATGCGGGATGAGAAAAAACAACATGCTCTATAGCTTTGGTTTCTGGGCAGGCTGGTAAATAAAAACGTCAAGACAGAAGGAAAGTTCAGTTTTATAAATGGTAGTATCACTGCCTAGGTGCCTATTGTGTAGGCCACGCATCAATCTCACACCATGGTGAAGACTAACGTACCAGTCCCAGTACATTTCTTTTGTAACACTACTGTCTTTTACAGTGATTAATGAATTAAGCATTACTCTATTATTACCACTGGGAATTGAGTGGAATCAGATATGATTCATAATTTTCCATTTATACAAGTTCTCAGCTCCCAAACCATTTCTAAACTAGCGATTATTTGTCTTTCAAAGGGTCATTTAATTCTGTGTTTGTTTCTTTTAAATGAGTTTCATGTGATTTATTGTGATTTATGGAGCTGACAAAGACCAGATCATTGGAAATACAGTGAGTGAGTTTGCGTTACAGTGAGTGAGTTAGCATATCTGTTGAGTAGTAGCTTTTGTTGGAAACAAACTATTATGTTTTAGGGCAGTTCTTAAGAAATGTAATTTTCCTTCTTTCCTCTTGTTGCATTTACTTAATGATTTAAAGATACTTTTTTTTTATATATATATTCTGTTTCTTCTTCATATAAATAACTTAGAAAAGAGAAGGCTAGAATTTATCTCGCATAGCTCTATGTGAGCCAATCTACAGAAGGAGGTCAAATATTCTCAGCCTAGTTCACTAATACTGTTTTTAAGTGAATGTTAGTTCACTGAAGTAACAAAATTAATAGAATCACAAAGCATAATACTGGAATGCTGTTATGATGCATCAGGTTTGGCCATTAGCCAAAAATCTGCTGATAAAACTCCAATAGTCCTGCTTCTCCAGAATGAAATAAACCAGATATTTTTCAAATACTGTGAAAACACAGAGGCTTTGTTTTCCTGAAATTGTAACGTGCTTTATAATTGTTGTATATTTGTGTTTTTTTCTAGAATCACATAGATTTTTCATGATTAATATGGAATCTTTGCTAGCATAGAAAAAGAGCTATTTGCAGATGACATACATATGAATTTTGATGATGCATCATTCAAACGGTAATGTGAAAGCCTTTGAAAACACAGAAAAAGCTGATGTTCAGTGGCATGAAAATAACATCCATAACAGTCAAGCCTATATGTCTTAATCCTGATGAGTTGTTACGTAAGTTTCTGAAAGGTAACTGCGTGTTTTACTAGCAGTGGCCAAAAGGAAAATATTGATCAACACACTTGATAGAATGTAGTAGATTAAGACTTTTGGCATGTTCTAAGCATTAGGCTGTTTTGCTTATACCATGGTTTTAGCAGCATTCAGGCAAATAACAAAAATGAAGATCGATAAAAGATTTAGAAACAAATGTTATTCTCTCGGGAGGAGGTAATATATTGTGTTGCACCTAAACAAAGCACAGGTTTACAATATAGTTCATGACAAAGCATGATGGGCCAATTGATAGAGGAGTTGTGCCAGATATCTTGTCTTCAGTATTAGAAAATTCCATTGTTGCCTTCAGTGAAATAGGAAGAAGTAGTTCTGTGGACTGGCTTGTGTAAAAAAGAAGCTTATGATATGGAAATTCATAAAAGCACTGTATAAACATAGCACTGCTTCCTGACAGGTCAGTGCCATTTTACTATGTATTTCAGAACATATTTAGTTCACATGTAGCTCAAAAATAATGTGCTTTCAGCTGAAAAGGCAGAAAAGATCCTGTTCATTTCTCAGAAATAAGTAGCAGTTCCTGACTCCTGTAAGGAACAGGTACTGAGATCATTGAGCCCAGATATTCAGAAACAGTTATAGAACAAATGGCTGCAAGGCATATTTGTGAAAGTAACAAACCATGAGGGCAGTCCCAAAACTTCGGTGTGCATCAGACTCATCTAAAAAATTGTCTATTTCTGTATCTATTTGGCATTCCATAACACACATAAGAAATTAGTTGTTTGTTTGTGCTTTGACTAGGAGGTTGGACTAAAGATATCCTGTGGTCTCTTCCTATCTGAATAATATGGTGATTGTGTGATTCATGACCTGATATATCTAAGTTCAATCAAAAGATTTTGGAGTGGTTTTGTTTTTTCCTTCCTCCTGTGTTTTGTAACTGCCAAATCGGAATCAGGTGTCATTGACTACTTCAGTGTTTTAAGCACGAGTAGTTGAGCAACAAAAACTTATGTTTTCTCTTGCATGTTGTCTCTCTAGATAACACAGAGAGGACCTACAGGAATTATTTCTTCCTGATTCTGGTGGGATGGTGAGGGGGAGAGAAAATAAGCAGAGGCTTCATAAACTATTGATGGTCCCTTATAGCTGAAATTTGTTGTCCTTACTGAGTAGTTGCACGAAGAGTTGTGATGCGTGTGACTCCTGCTGAGCTGTGCTCTGTGGGAGTTGAGACACGGAGTTCTCTTTCAGCCGATGTGGCTGTCATTTTCAAAGCTTGATGCTTATGTAAAATACAGCTTTCAAGTATTGGGGTTGTTTTTTATTCTTTATGCAATAGTAGTGCAGTTCTTTCAGATTTATGGTGCATCATCTTTACGTAACCATTTCAAGCTGGTTCAGCAAACAAAGCAAAGAAGATTCTGTGCAACCTCTAAGCCTTGATGTTTTATTTCTAGTTACTCCTTTGGGGGGAATATTCACATGGATTTTAAATAGCCTTTAAAAATAATGCCCTTACTCCATGTACTCAGGGTTGATCCAAAAAAATAGGGTCTAGAAATGCAAATAGAAGACAGATGTTTTGGAGGAGCTCTCATCAAATGACATTTAGCCAGTTATTTTAATTTCTTAATTCTTCTGATATTAATAGCTAAACCAGAAAGAGGGGGAAATAAATGTATCCTGCGCATTGGTCTTATTCTTTCCCTTCTTGTATATATTTCTATATTTTAATGGATTCTAATATTTCTAACTGGATATTGGGAATATTCTTGCGATTCTGTTCTAAAGGGGAGATTCAGTGGTAGTGTTTAAGAATGTCCTATTTTTAAGTGTGGATGTCCCATTTTCAAGTTTTCTAAGGTCTGAAGTTGTCTTGCCTTAACTAGTAACAGGGGAGCACTGAAAATGTTTTGGTCTTGTTTATTTTTTCAGCTGGAAAACGGACATAATGGTAAACTTCTACTTCTACAAAAGTTGTCAAATATTTAGGAACTTTATTCCACTAGGAAATAAGGGAACAATGGTGAGACTTTTCAAGGGTGGATGAGATGGCATCATCTGTCAGTGGTCAGCTCTGGGAACGCTTCATGTCAAATGTTCCCTATGTTGGGATGCTGAGGTGCCATTGTCAGGCTGTCACAGCAGGCAGGTGGGTGGCTGTGCTCTAGCACCCTGATGAAAAGTCTTGTGGCTTTGCTGAGTTTAGCTGCCAAATGATGGCATTCCCACGGAGCTAGTACATGGCTATTTGGGTGACTGATGGGATTGAAGGAGAGTAAGGCAAAACGAGTGCTTTACAGCACGGTTCATTGGACAAAGGTAATGGTGTGAGCCCTGACAGGCAGAGTGAGAGATTTGCTTTCTGAGAAAAGTCATAGTCGCAGGAGCACTGAATTTCCTGAAAGACTGTAAATTAAACCTGTTCCTATAGCTTTGCTGGGTAGCAGAGAAGCATAAGATTAGATGAGTTGGGTTGTGTTATTCTGAAATAATGTTCTATAATGTTTTTTTTCTCTTTAGTGATAAATGTAACTGTTTAGGAAGATATCTGTCACTGTGAACCCTGGTCACAGGCTCCTGAAAGGAGCACAGGTGAATCTGCACACTAACTCTACAGGTAGACTCACTCTACTATTTCCGTATCACTGTTGCAATATGTCTGATGAGGGAAAATGCTTTAAATGATAAAGGTTTTAATTTAAATGAGGAAAAACTTGATTCCATTTGAATTCTGTACTTTCTGTTGTCCTGTCTCTCATACTGCAGTGTGCTGCCTTTAGTCCAGAATACCTTATTATGGAATTTTAAATAACAAATAAATATAAATATCTCATTATAATATTAGTCATGTAATCTGGTGACTTGGTTTGATTTATATAGTGCAAGCTAAAGGGTGTTATTTGGCTCTTATGTACCCACAGATGCATGCCTAGTCATGCTGTTTTACGTACAACACAGCTGCTACTGTGTTACTGAGTTTTCCATCTAAGTGAGATCAATTTCTCCCACGTACAGCCTGATTAATCAGCCTGTGCACAAAATTGAAACCAGGCTGTAACTTAAATCTACCATCCTTACCCATGACTGGACTGGAGAGTATCGGAGCAGGCAAGAGTTGCGTAGCTGTCATCTAAGGGCTAGAGTAGCAACTGCAGATTTTAAGTGTCACTTGTACTGTGTTCAAGCCACCCATCACATCTGCATAGATACAAGGCTTTATCCCACTGTCTTGGCCTTTTAGGAGCTATTACAAGGGATACTTTACAACGAAGACATACGCCAGCATTTCAGTTGCGTTGCTCTGGCTGTGATCATATCACAAAGGAAAGATATTTCCATCAAGAAGGTGCAAGACTGGACTTCAGAAAACTGGCTTTTGTTTCGTGTCCCTTCAGGTTTCCTGTATTACCAAAGTCACTAACTTACTGTATACTCCAGCTTGCTGTCTAAACAGCTTTGGAGTGGGAACAGTGTTACTTGCCATTCCTGTAGGGACTGTACAGATAATATACCAGCATTTATGAGGCTTGCAAAGTTCAGTATGCTGTGGCCCCATAAGTACTGCAGGAAATTGTTTCCTCATGCCATAAATGACTCTGACTCTCTGGAGAATTCAATTTTTCCCTAATCTGAAGTCTCAGGTGCTAAAAGTGCTAGGACTTTTCCCTGACCTTTCCTTTCCATACTTGCTTCTCATTATTGTTCTGTTCCCTGTTTATCATTCCATAGTTAGCTGAAATAATCAGGGTTCCAGCAGGAACACCTGCCGTGATTGAACTGAAGTACCATATGTTGGCTCAGCAGGGCAAAGTCACCTATAAAATGTTTTGATTTTTTTGAAGGGGAGGACAGATACTGTTTTCAGGGAGCAACTTTATGTGGAAGGGGTAGTGAAAATCCCTCTTAAAGTGAATTGGCATCAGTGTCTATACTGCTAGGTAAGCAGTGCAGTGATACTTCCGCCTTGATTTTTCAATATGGAATTCTGCCAGGCTGGTGATCTTTCAGGCTTTAACAGAGCAAAGGATACACTTTAAATGTGATTCATCTCATCTAAGTTGAGCTAGCTACACTATAGCTGTATTGCAGCCAACTGGTTAGACTCGTTTTGCAGCCACTGGAGTGAAGCAGACAATTAATTCTCGGATGCGACTTATCTGACCTAATTTGGATGGCTGTGTTAGAACAAGAAGAATAGCTCCTTCGTCTGCCTGTTGACTAAAGGAAACCTAGACAACTAACTTAGATTAATGCTGCCTTTCATGGGAATATTCAGATATCTTCTGATAGGATCTTTGCATCCTTGAAGCTCAAGCAACATATAGTTCTGAACTGAACAAGAGTTTTCATATTAAAATGGCATCAAATTTACCAAGTCAATGTCTTTGGGTTACAGAGTTGTAACTTTTTTATGACAGACTACGTGTGGAATTCTTTTAATACTGTGATATTATATACGATTATGTGATTATAGTCTACAGATGGCCAAAAATTTTTAACGTTGTGATGTTAAAATTGTGATGTTCTAAAATAGATGAATATCAAGGTAAAATATGACCTTTTGAGAAGAAATTCTTACAGACCACTCTTTCTTATTCCACAGAAAACAATTACAATACCTATGTATTTGTCAGTAGTTTCAGTATTCTGTATTAATCCAGAAAAGTACATTAGTAGAGTGATAAAGATAATAAATTACAGCGTCTAGAGGTGTCCTAGACTTTTTGTACTTCGGTATTTCATTGTAGCAATGACTCTAACAGGCTGTTCTAAAAGCAATTTAGTAACCCTCAGAATTCCAGCTTTAACACTCACAGCACTTCATTTCCCTTCAGCGGATAAAGATTAGAACATCATTTTATGGTAATCACAGCCAAATTTATGGTGACAGATGACAATCCTGAACTCTAAATAATTGTATAAATTTAACTTCATACTTGTGGAAGTGGTTGTTGCTAAAAAGTAACACTTCAAATTTATGATTGAATTCTTGTATTGTATTATTTTGTGCTAATTTGTTAAATGGAGATTCTTGAGATGCACAGATCCAACTAAAACTAACTGAATACTTTCTATATCTTAATTCTCTGATAGTTTTGTATTCATTTGAGAAGAAGTGGTTGTTTTGTAACAAATCAGGTGGCTTCTATGATCCTTTGGATATGAGGGGAGATGGTTATCATTTCCCTTTACCACAATACAACTCTGCTGACTTGATTAGAATTTCTCCTCATCTGTACCTTCAGAAATGACATGTTTTAACCTTATGACCTGGGAGAAATGGCAAGACTTTTCTATTTGATATGTTTTATGAATAATCCATAATTTGTAATTTTAGGTCTGGCCAGCACTTGGACTTTGAAGCTGGAAATGGTAGATCTTTTACATTTCCAGAAATTTAATAAATATATCCTTTTCCCATGGCAAAATCTACTCCCTGGCAATCAAATTTCTATAATCTCTAAATTCTTTCTGAATAAGTGTGGGCATTGAATGAGCATTTAACATGCTACACCAAGATGGAATTCTGTTCTGTAGATCCTGAAAAGATATGGGCATGTCAATATGTCTTGTTTGGGGATTTATTTTTTTAAACAAATACTTGTGTATAGATGAGTGTGAAGCTTCATGGGATCATCTGACATAATTACTGGCTTCATGGGATCATTTAACATAACTATCACTAACCAGTGGCTAAAAAGGTTTGTAAATATTAGAGAATCTAAATGAGTGCAGCTGGTGTACTCAGGAGGCAATCGGCAGCACGAAAAAGACTGTTGCCGGGTTATGACTCTAATAAATCTTGATATTTAATATGCAGTAGCGATCTTCTGTTTTAAAGATAAGCATTCTAGTTATTTTGCAAAAGAGGATAAAGAAATGTACCTCTCCTGTGGGAAATGTGAAAGAATGAGTCCCTCCCTTTCCAGTACCAAGAGCTCCTTCCTGAGCAGGCCACAGAAGGAAGTATATTGGGAAGAGGATAGGAGCAGAGAATCTACATTGGAATTTGGCATGTAGAAATGTACTTCATTTTCCAGTGTACAGCACAGAGGGAAATAGCATTATATCAAGTGGGGGGTCCAGATATTAATGAGCTAAAGTACTGCCATCTGATAATCTTATCTGTAGCCCAGAGATGCCAGATTCACTGTTTCCATGTCTAGACTGAAGCAAGAAGCAACTTCTTGAACATGTCCAGAAATACTGAGATAAAAACACTGGACATGTGGAGAAGCCAGAAGCAATATTAATTTCTTAAATAAGAGTCTATGCATACCAAAGTACAGACTTGCTATGGCAGGGCAAAGTGACAGTGCTACTCTACAGAGGACGCGAATCTGGAGGGAGCTGCTAGGATCAAGCTACTTACTGGACACATTAGGTAACAGCTTTGCTCAGATAATGCTTCATTTAATTCTAAAAGCAAAGTAGCTCTAAAATCAGAGGCTATACCTGCTGGCTTTTCCTCATTTATATGGTAATGCCATTTGGGGAAAAAAATAAAAATAAAAATCTTTCTGACATTTTTATGTGTTTTTGAAGAATTACAAGAATGGATCGGAAATTAGAAGCTGGGTTGAAAAAAAATATACTCAAAAAATAAAAAAACTTAGGATGGTGAAAAGTAGAATTCATTAATGTTACAATCTTTCTGATCATGTGCTTTGTAAACACGTAGTTTTATGGTTATGTTCCATATTTCTACACTGTCTGGAGAGTAAGAATTTCAAAGCAAAAAAAAAATTTTCTTATTTTCGTCAATGTGTCAGAAGTTTGCTTTAAAAGCTTCAGTAAGAGCAATTTTCTAACATAATGAACTTGAAAGTAAGTTTTGACAGATTGGGTCCCCCATTTGTCTAACAAGTAGAGTTCTGTAATCCAGTATATGCAATTGCTGCTGAGAATTTCAGGGATTTGATTTTCCAATATGCAGAATGACATTTAAAAAGTAGTTTAATTCTTATTAGGACATTACATGCTCTTTAACGTTATTTTACTCTTTCAAATTCCCCCTGAAAAGAACAACATATTTTAGCAATAACAGCTTAGAATATTTTAGCTGAAAATCCTTGTTCCTAGTGTATTCTGAAATCACCTTGCCTGAATGTTTGTCATACGTTTGTGTTCATAAAAAAAATATTAAATGCAAAAATAATTTGATAGTGTTTGTTCTACTGTAAATGAAATTGGATAATCAACCAGAGACAGCCATTCTGAAGTTGTTTTTCTAGAGAAGGCCAGAAAAGAATTAGCGTGGAGCAGTGTGCTGAAATGAAAATGTGAAATTGAACATTGAATTGGATGTGCACATTCCATCACACAACCAAGAATATTTCAGAGATTCCAAAGTTAAAGCAAAGCAGTGAATGGACAGGTCAGCTGGTTTGCCTTTGAGGTTTATGTTATAGCTCAGAGGTAGTGTAACTATCTAAAAGTATTTTCTGTGCTTTTAGAGATAAATTAGTTGCATAGAGCCGTTTTGAGTGCTCTTACATATGGTATGTAAGAGCACTAGACACTTGCAGAGGGTAATTTCTTTTTAATGCCCTATTCCTAGAGTCATCATTTGGTTACATCTGAATATCATCTTTTATGTTTTTCGAGACTGTGTAGAAAAAGTTAGGAACCCACAATTCAAAAGTGGCTGGGCTCACACATTTCTTTTTTTTTTAACATCATAATCTTAATTGGTTTTATGATTGCTTTTGAATCACTATTCTTTATTTTCTGCATTAGATTTTCTCTTACTTCTTGAATGTTTGGAGTTAGTACTGCTGGAAGTAGTTGTCTGTTGAGACATATAATATTTTTTATGAGACTGTGGGATTGCTGTATATTTTGTACTGCATGTAGTGTCTGAGGGATCTAGGTGTGAAGTAATGTCATGTATCGGTTAAAATTTTTTAAATCACCTAACACCAAAACCACAATCTTTGAGGAAGAATTTTGAGTCGCATAATAGGAAAGAACTGTTTCAAGAAGGCTGTTAACTGCCTGAGACTGTTATACCAGGTGGGAAAGGAATTCCCTGAAGACAAAGGATGTTTTGTTGGCTCTCTACGAGTTTTCTAGTGATGTCACAATACATGTTTCCAAACTCTGTTATTTTGACAGGGAAACCTCATTCTACATGGACAGAATAGCTTGGAAGAAGATTTGAGAGGGAGGCTTCCATTCTTAGGGAGCCATCTGGTTCACAGTTTGATGCTTCCTGCTCTGCTCTCTAAGTTGTCTTTAGTTTCAATGACTATTCTAGATGTGTCCCAACATTTGGCTTCTCATATATGTGATTGCTACTGTAAACCAAACATGATATATCTGTGAAACTTGGTCTCAGAATTTTGATTTATTTTTAAAATGGAATTTTAAAATTATATTAGAAAACATGAATTTAATCAAAACATTTATTCTGCATTTTGTATTTGCTTTTTCCAGCTCGTAGCACCTTTGGATTATTTTCTCCTCTCTGCATTCAAAAAATTGTCTCAATAGACTCTTTGAGTCATAGAAGTCGCAACTCTACCCTTGTGAGCAGTTTTACAAAAGCTAACAGTTGGTTATCTAATGCTGAAAGTAACAGATGGAAAAAAAAATGCTTGTAAAAATCATTCAAGATGTTTCTATGAAACTCTTCAGTGTCTTGAATAGCCTCTGAGTGTCTCTAAAAGCCCCATGCAGTTGCCCTATTTTCTTGCCTACTGCAATTGTATAAACTTAAATTTTTTAAAAAGTGCTATGTATAATGACAAGAGAGTTATTAACAGTGAATGAGGGTCATCCACCATGACCCAGCCTTTTTTCCAGCATAAAAGATGCAAACCTTTCCATGGTCAATAGAAAGAGTTATTTGGCTCTCTTAAATTCTCAGTTTAAATAAAATTGGATTGTGGGAAAGAGAATCAATAGTTTAAATAGTTTATTTAAAAGCAATGTGGAGATCAAAAAGAGCCTTCCTAAGAGGGTAGATATGTTGAGAATACTATGCTCTGTGCTTAGTCAGCACTACTGTGAGCCATGGTAATATTTATATAGCACCAAGGTGCAGCAGGACAGGAATGATGGCTTTGAAAGGACAGTTTTAGAGCAAGCTTTTATAACCTTACAGTTCTGAGGGTATTATGCCAGAATCTAACTCTTTCTGGGTAGAAATCTCAAATTTATTGGTGAGCTGAACAGAATGAGTAGGTTTTTCATCAGATTTGGATATAAGGAGAATAAGAAGGGAATGATCTGTTCTCTGGCAGTTGAAAGCACTGATTTAAAGATTTTTTTTTTTTTAGAAGACTTCTTTCTTGCATTCTTTTTTGTTGTGTTATCTGAACAACTGTAAGAAATGGATTTCATTGTTGTGGGAAACTTTTGGCATTAATCCTGGTTCACAGTGGTTGGACTCGATGACCTTAAACGTCTTTTCCCACCTAAATGATTCTATGCTTCTATGAACTGGGGATGTAGATGCTAGAGAGCCTATAGATTTACTCAAGTATTATTGAGAAGAGCAGACTGAACCAGTAACAGAGTCCAGTTTCTTCATGAACGATTTATTGTCCTTCCATTTTCCATAATGACTTCTCCATGGATCATTTGTTGCTGTTGCACTAGATTTCAATAAATTTAATTTAGAAAGGCAGAATAATTGTAAATCTTGTTAAATATCACAATTAAGGAAGCTGAGTACTTCTCAGGGTCATCTTAAGCAGCAGAGGTGAATTTTTTAATTTGGTTTCTGAATAGAAAAATTTGAAAAGAGGAAAAAAAATCAGATTTAGTGAAATCAAAACTGGGGTAGGAGGCATTGTTTAATTTTTTAAAAAGTCTATGCATAGCACATGAAAAAACCCCACCATACTGACAGAACAGAGTATTTAATTTGTTCTGTGGAAAGATATTTTGCATCTTTTTTGTGTGTGTTCTGCCTGAAACAGCTGGAATACTATCTTATTAAGAACATAAAGCGTGGATTAAATTTTTGTGAATTTGTGGTTTGGTTAAAATGGAATGAAATAGAATTGGTTTGTCTGATGTTAAAGCTGTGTGAAGCAAAGGGTATTTTAAGGTAACTTACAGAAATAATGTTAAGAAAACACAAGAGGTATACAGCAAATTCAATGAGTAACATTCTTGATAACGTGACTGCTGACTGAAGATGAATGGATCTGTTCTGAAGTAGTTTGTTAGAGTGGTTCCTGGAAAAGCAAGTTAGATCACTTATGTCCAAATATATGTCACTGATAACAGATGAAGAATATTAACACAGAATGAAAGAGTAATATAATTAACTGTATTTTTGCTGTGTATCTAAGTGGTCTGTAGCCATTTATAAGTCAAAACTGTTTGGGGTTTTTCTGCAATGAATGTGTTGAGCACAGAATTTAGTGGATGCAGTAAAATGGACAAGCTGTTCAGTCTCATGTCTATTTCTATGGGGCTAGAGGCAATTCAGAGATCTGTTCTCAACTAATTTCCAGAATTCAGTGGCAGCTCTTGAAAAGTGACTTATCAGCCCAGCCTCATTCCTGCAGATCGTCATTACAGTCCCTCTTAAATCTTCCTCCGACTGTAATTCAGTGCACCTGAAGGATTAAGAAATCCTTTTAAAAATACCTGAGGGGTATGTATATAAAAAATAGCTTTTTAAAAGTAGGATCTTGTTGGAGCTCAGCAAGAAAGCTGAAATAATTTGCATGTTTTTCCAGTAGAATATGCGACATGACTTCTATGCACTATTTCTAAAAGTGTATTTGTGTTGTAATTAAACTTGAAATATCGATGTAGTTGCAGCCTGTGCTACATGCAAAGTATAAAACAACCATGCTGTGTGTTGTTCAGTTGGCAATTTAGAAAACAGCTACTTGCATTTAAGCATATTGCTGCAAACTCTACAGGATGTAGAGTATTCCCATAACAGGGCAGAATAGTGAATGTGAGGATGCTGCAGAAATACAGAACAGGCTACAGCCTCTGGTTGTCAGAAGTTACTATATCCACTGTTAGTGTTTCTACTTTTGGGCTCCTCAGGGCCTCTGAAATTTCCCTCTTTCCTGCAGTAGTTAAAGATTTTCTTTGCTATATGCCATTTAACTCAGAAAACTGCCACACGGCCAATAAAATTGATTTCTCCTTTGTGTCCACATATACAAATTGATCAACAAAGCAAAGCAGGCTCTGTGTCTTCCCTATGCAATTTCACAGCACTTTGGTGTTAAACTTTCTACTTCAGCTACTTCAGTTAAGAAGCTTTCCTACCTGAATTTGCTACCTATGTTCTGTAGAGATGTACCTTTAATCTGTGGTGTCATGGAGTTTCAAGAAGGAAAGGATCTCCCTGAATCAACAGCAGTAATTTTTTCCTAACAAAGCAAACATGGCATTTAGTTTTTTATACTTATATGGAAAACAGACTGTGTTTCTCTGAAACATAACCTTGTGCAGATTTCCCTGGAGAGGCTTAGGCACTGTCTTATTCTCTTGAGGGCAGCAGTGAAACCTTCTTACTTCCTTTTGGTATAAACAAAAGTAAATGCGGTATGTCCATACATGCTGGGCCTTGATTGTTGCCAAATCTTTCTTGATCTGTGTGGGAGTTTTGGAGGCACGAGTGACTCTATCATATGATGGATGAAATGCTTTTTTTCGCAGTAATAATTAACGGCTGCTAAAAGTGATTTAGTGTGTCATGAAACCTGATATCAATATCGAAGATGCATACAATTTATGAAAGAACAAACTAAAATGATACACAACACTAAGTGGTAAGGTGATAGAGCTTGTTTTGGCTCATTTTACAAAAAGGAATTGTCCTCTTTAGGAACATTATTATTTCTGCTTATTAAAGTACTGTTAATAAGATCTGAATATTTTTTGAAGACATGCTCATTTGCTGAATCCTCTGAGGGAGCAAAACTTGAAAGGAACCATGGCATTTGAAATGTGTCAAGCACAAATAACCAATATGTCTCTCTGCCAAAATTATTTGGCTTCATTTGGCTTTCTAAATGGGTTTTTGCAGTAGTGTCATACATAAGAGATGAATGAGGAAAATGAGGAGCTGGAAAAAAAAGTCAAAAAATAATTTCCTTCCCTTGTGTTATTACAGGGTGGAAAAATTCTGAGACATCCTACAGCTGTTAGAAACCATTGCAAAGAAAGCTGTTTGCCCTGCAAACAGCTTCATGAAAAGTAAGCATAAAAAGACATTGCCATTTTAGCAGCATCTTTTGAACATTAAGTCTCTCTTCTTGTACGTTAAAGCCTCAGAAACACTTTCCTTTATAGTTTGGGAATTCTCTTTCTTTGAGGTAAGGATGAATCTGTGTTTGTTTGATCTGTTTTATGTTTAAGGAGATTAACATATATTCAGGATAATGAAAACCATTTCAAATGCAGAGTGTATCTTTGTTGTGATGAAAGGCCGATATTAGCTTCCTGCTGAGGTCTGCAAAACCAGAGCTCTCAAACTTAACAGAGCTCAGAGACATGCTTCTGGACTAACATTAAGTGTTAGAAGTTTCTTCCTTACCATGTTGGATTGCAGCATTTTTCAGTTACTTTTTAGGAGTGGAGGTGGTTTGGGGTTTTTTAGTACAACATAATTCCTATATATTTTCTTTTTTTATTTGTTTTCAACATGTATTAAAGCACTAGCAGAGCTGCTGGAGTTTTGGTTTTTTTTCCTTCCTCAGGAAGACCATCAAGAATGCTAATAGATGGAATACCAGTTACTGGCATAAACTGCATTGAAGGAACGGTTAAATTCTTGGAGTTTTTTCCTACCTCTTTCTTTTCTCATTTATTTATAAGTCAATTAACAACCCTCCTGTGTGCCGTACACTGCTCATTTCTTCACTTCCTTGAAATCCGAAAGCTGTCAGACTCAACTCCTGTGAAAATAGTGAAGGTTTTTAATTAAAATTGTTAAAATGGTTTTGTTAGAAACATATTGTGAATTGCTAACATACAACCAGCATGTTACTATAATTGTGCTATATAAATTATATTATCTACAATTTATAAATGAAATTATAAAAGTTATTGACACATCAGGTCCTGTAGACATTCCACAACTAAAACTTACCTTTCACAGCATCCCTGTTCTCTCAAGAGCTCTAAGAGTATGATTTCTGCAAATTTGGAAAATGCAGACTCTTGAAATACCTTGATTTCTGAACAATCATGGAAGTACTTAATAGAGCAGAAAATTAGATCCACTAAATTTCTGGTAACTATATAAAACAATATATTTCAGTCCTGTATGTTTGGAACATTTTCCTGTAGGCAATTACATAACTTAAAGGCATCAATGCAGGAGGAAGAAGCAAGACTTTTTTCCCTTTTAAAAATTCTTAACTCTTGATACTTGGGAGAAAGCAACATGACCTTCTTGTGCCAGGCTTATGAGGCTGCATTTCAAATTGGGCTGTGATTATTATAGTTGGTTTCGTTCATTATTAGTTCATCTCTTCCATCAAAATAATTTGTGTATAGGCCTACTTCTGAGCTGAATTTTAGCCTGTCATCATCAGCAAGCCAACTTCTATTTTGATACAAAGTAAATTGGGCAGCTGTTTTGTGTCCATTTCCAGTGCCTTGCAATATGCTTGCCAGATGATGCCATACATCAAAATCAGCTCTTCCCCCTATTTTTAAATGTATTTTCAGTATTCAAGGCATTCTGACACTTTTTGTGACTAACTCTGTGCAAAATCCTCAAGTAACTCGCAGAAAAGGATGAACAAATCTTTTTGCTCTGCAGAATCTAGGGTAGGGCTCAACACAATATAAAAGAAAGCTTACAGATGAGGGGCCTCTGAAAACTAAAGCTAGCAGCTTGAGGGTCCAGTCCGTATCTGTAGGGTTTCCTTATGGAAAAGGGAAAATAATCTTTTCACTGACAATGAAACAGGAACTTTTCTGGTAACACCTATCATGTTATTGATTCACACTTGCTTGTACCTGTAGTACAACTGTATAACTGTAGTTTGTCAGCTATCCCTCCGCTTTTTCTAATGCACAAATTAAAAGTATTTCTTTTTTTCAGGTAGGACCAAATCTTCTATACAAGCCTCCTAGGCAGTGAACACTTATAATTTATACAAAAACACTATTTAAAAACACCTGGAATTCTTTTACCACCTATGAATTACCTCTGTGGGTGTTTGTTGCAGGAAGTGTTAGGGCTAATCAGCAATAAGTCCTTACTGTGTAAGAAACTTCACAAATATGGAGAAATAGAGCATTTCTTCTCTAAAGAACTTAATCTGAGTACATCTAAACTTCATGGCGTTGTTGCCCTGAAGAATATTTTTTCTGCCCTTAGCCTTACTTAAGAATTGGAACAAAATAAGGCAGAGGAAGATTTCTTAAAATAGTTCTTACATATGTCTGACTAAATTACCTGTCATCCCACAGCTATGGAATCTCTTTCTTGAGCTGTGGTAAATGATATACTTGGAAACATTTTCCTTATATGATAAGGACCTCTGGTTTCAGTAAAGTCTCAATAGAATTTCCTTTTTCTTTTCATCATCCCACCATTAAATCATTTTTCATTAATTTTTAGAACCAAGTGGAATATGTTCTTTTTCTTTGTGGAAAGACTAAAATGTTTTCTTAATGAAGTCTTCTCTAACTGTGAATAGAAGGATATCTTCCAAATGTTCTGGCAAACCAAAACATTCATTTTTTTTAAGGACAGCAGATGTCGTCTTGAAGAAGCAAAAAATGTAACTTTCAATCAAAGTGTAGTTTTTATAGAAAATTTTCAACCAGTCTAACTGTGCATCACTTCAAGCATATTACTGACTGCAGTTTGAATTTGAAGGGACAAAACACATCCCCAAACTTTGAAGCATCTTATTACATTCTCTCCATATTTCCTGAGAACTGAAAAAATTTGACAACTGTTTATGATTACCAGCTTAATCTAAAATGAACTTTCCTAGAAAAATATTACCAAGGTAAATGCACTGATGAAGGCAACTAAGGCAAAACTCTACTTTGGCTACGTTTCTTCAGGGAAACATTTCATAGACAGAAATTATGTTACCAAGAGTGAGGAAAAATCATTATAAGAGGAATTTCATTATTGCTGAAAAGAATATAATGGGTTTATATATGATGGAGAAAGATGGTATCACTCATTTGAAGCCTCTCTTAATGCACCGGTAACTTCACCATTTCAGCGAAATGCCAAAAAAGATGCATGTTATGAACCCTGGTGTCTTTATTAGTGCAGCATATTATCCTGGCATATTCTTTATTGAGTAAGTGCCATTGAGCAGAGCCGACATTTCAGAGTAGAATTCTTCTCTTTTTTTTTTTTTTTTTTTAACATCTTGCTATTTGGTTCATTCCTTCTCGGCTCCCTCTTGCTTTGGATTTGCTGTTCTTACTCTTCATCTTTTCTTTTCTTCCCATTCTTTTATGGCCTTGTTAGCATTAGTTAAGTGATGTTCATTGTCATTTAAACAACTCTGGGAAAAAAAAATAATATTTGCATCTAATTATCAAATTGTCTTAGAAGTGAGAATTCAGTGCCATTCAGGCCCGGTTTTATTGCTCTTAGGTAGTTTGTTGTTATAGCTAAAAATTAAATGATTTATGAAGATAAAATCCTTTATCTTCATTCTCTTAGTTTGTAAGAAGGGCTACATATCACACTATGTAAGTCAAAGAAGTGTGAGAATATTAATTACTCTGTCAATCAACATAATGTTTCTTCATTTTAAGCCACATCTTACCTCTAATCTTAAAGCAAAGTAGTAATCTCCTGTTTTAAAATATTACTGCTCACCAGACCATTCCAAAGTGCCTGTCACTGGATTATTTCCATTTTATAAATCAGGAAAAACTGAAGCAAAAGTTGAAGCAAAAGTAAGATTAGCTTTGAGCCCTGTTCAGCTTTCCCCTCCCCACCATTATACTTCACTTGTGATTACAGCTCTTTATTTAAGTATCTTAACAAAGATAGTCATCTCTTCTTGGACTCATGCCACACTCATGGTCATCTTTTCTCATTCTGTCCTTTTTGACAGCAAAGAGGGATGGGTTGCTTTTTTCTTCACTACCACAAATGAATCTGAGTACTTACAGAGGGCTTTATTCTACTCTGGAGCCAACCTTAGCGTGAAATAATTCCAGAAGCCTTTCTGGCCTTGCTCCTCAATTGTGCAAGTTTCTGGGAAGAAAGCTGGTGTCTTCAAGGAGATGAATAGACCTCTGTAGAAGCAAGGAAGGCATTAACTTCTTAATATAAGCCTGCAGTGATGCTGGTGGCAGCTGCGACTTTGTGCCAGCTCTACTGGGTTTGGCAGCAAACAAAAGAAGGAAGCTTTTTCTCAGATGAAGGTAAATGATACCTCATTTAGGAACAGCTGAGCCTGGAATAGATTCTTATAGGGAATAATAGGTGAGTTAAGTATCCCAGACTTCATATGCTGATGACAATCCAGCAGTTTCAGGCTCAGAATAGATGCAAGTTTGAGACAGTAGTGCAGCATGAAGAGAACCAAA
Source organism: Gallinago jamesoni (assembly GCA_025769975.1). NCBI lineage: Eukaryota > Metazoa > Chordata > Aves > Charadriiformes > Scolopacidae > Gallinago > Gallinago jamesoni. The sequence continues at coordinate 43,789,290 of JAOQGH010000051.1, forward strand.
GCTGCTCAGAAGCAGGAGGCGTTCTGGCTCAGTATCACAGGGTTCAGCGTACACTGAACTCTGCCTCTAGAATTGTCTTCACACATCTGTAATGATTTTGGTGTTCAGTCCAGCTCAAGTGTATGCAGATGGTACAGGTACATTTCAATTAGTTGAAATACATGGCATGACCACGCTTACAATTTTTCTTTCCTTCTATTCATTGTGTACTGTAAAACCAGGAAATATTTCCATGGAGAGAAACGTGTGACTGAAGTCAGGTTATTACCTTGAGTGTTTGGGGTGTAGCTGTTTTTTTTCATAGCCCCTTGTTATTAGGAATGGTAGTGCCTTACACATACCATATCCATATTGTCCAAGCAGTGTTCTCATAGAAGTCCTTTGCCTATGTCCAAACTTAATCAGTTGCCTTCCTGATTTTCTTGCTTGGTAGGAAAAGCAGAGGATAGTTGCACTGTGAGGGTATGATTAGTAGAAGTGCTTGGGCTCCTGTGTGCCATTTACTGAGAAAGGGAGTGGCAGGTGCTCCATCTCTTTCAAATCAATGTCTTTATATATGACACTGACATCCACGTATTGGGTTCCTCGGACTTGGGTACAGCCTGCAGGCAAAAGTAGCATGTTTCTACTGTCCTGTCTGCTCTAAAAGGTCATTCCTAGGATGGGTATTATTCATTTCTGTTTTCTTTCCAGCTGCACGTCTTTATTCTGAAAGCCCAACTATTCATTACAGGCTCAAGCAAATGTCCCCAGATGTACTTCTCAAGCATTCACTTTATAAGCAATATTCAAGTACTATATCAATGCTGATAGATTTTAAAAACCCAAATACCACCACAACTGTGGACCAGATCCTTTCCTGATGTAAACTGATTTCATTTGGAAAACATGTATTTCAGAGTATCTGCTGGGAGTCAACCTGGATTGACCTTAATAGCTAGAGGCTGGGAGACACAATTACATGGAACCACTTCACACTCCTGTAAAAGCAGTTTTAAAACACTCTCCACTTGAAATCGAAGGATGTTTGGTTTGTGGCAACTCTTTTGAAAGGGTCATTGACTGTATAAGGATAAAAGCTGTGGGCAATGAACTTCTGTAATTTATTTCTGCCTATTGAAGGAAAAAGGGGCATATGTTTCTAAAGAATGTGGTGACTTTTACTCCATTTGATTTTTACTTAACATTCAAAATTTTAATCATCTTGGTTTGGACTAAACACACATAAAAATGCAACATCAAACTGTCTGCCATACAAAAATTACCAAGAATACATGCAGTCTCAGAATTTCTACATGTGAAGTACACGGTACTGTTTAGAACCTGAATTTCAGGGTTCTAGATCATAATGAGATGATTTTACCTTACAGTATTTTGATGGAGTATTTATAAATTCAGAGCAGACATACATGTGATGAGAAAGAATGTGTCCTCTGCAACCTCAGATTATTTGGCTGAATATGGGGGGGGTTATTTAAAAAAAAAAAAAAAAAAAAGAAAGAAAAAAAAAAAAAGAAAAAAAAAAAAGGTTGGAGTTGGGTGGTGGGCAAATAAATTGCCTGGTGAGCTATGGCCAAGCTGTTGCTGACCGGCACAGCTGTTTGTTGGAGAACTCTTGCCCATCCTGTGATTTCAGAGATGATAAATGTGAAGCAATTAGCACTGATTCATGCTTGTAAGTGCTGCTTGAAGGTTCAGTCGAGGATCTGTGCTTTTGTATGATTTTGTATAAGTGGTACTTCAGCATATTTAATAAGGTCAGTTATAATACATGTTTGAAAACTGCATAAATGCAATCAGGAAAACATAAATGCAATCAGGAAAACATTCCTGATTGCATGAATAATAGCTGTTGCACGTGCTTAAAATGCAGTAAATTATAATGTGATATAAATTGAGCTCTAGAGACATTTTTACATTAATAAACTTAAAATCTCATATATTTTGACTAAGTGTTCTGACTGAGCAGGCATTTGAAGAGAGTGAGGAGGGAATACTCAGTTGCTGAAGAAAAGGCAGTTACAGATGTCACAGAACCAAATCTGATGTGGTTTGCAGTAGCACATACGTTCCAGGTAATCACAGTGTATCAGTGCAGAAGCAGACTTGGATACCTCATGACAAATCTGTGAATGATGTAAAGCTACATTCAGAATTGTGCATGAAGTCAAAATGTGGGGAAAAACGCCCTAGCAAACTAAAAGCTGTTATTTACAAGAACAGCCAATCATACTCTCTGCAATCTGGCTCAAATATCAAAGCGATGTTGGCAGTTCATGCTTGTTTAGAGTCTTTAAAACTTAGTATGCTTGATTATCCTAGCAAAGACTTAAAGCTTGTCTAGAATATGTCCCTTGATTACCCTGGAATTTGAGCTTAATCAGCAGAATCTTTCATGGAAATTCTAACCTGGGCTGATGACACAGAGTAGGTTGGATGGGGTTTCAGCAATTAAAGTGTAGGTGATGTTTAGATAAAGCATATTACAAAGAGATCTCTCCAGCAGCAAGATGATGATAGGCAATGTTCTTGTCCCTTATTCTCTTCTCCCTATAGTGTCAATGAAGGTAAGAGCACACATGGAATCCTTTATTTCAGGGACTTAGATCACCTAAATAGCAGGTGAAAACAGAAACATGGGAAGTGGGAATCAGACTGTCTATGAGAGAAGTAAGAGGAAATGTCATGTCCTGGAAAATAAACATTGGTTGTAAAGAAACCCCAACTGCTCTGCTGATTTATGGGTTGGTAAGGTAGATCTGCACACCGGAAATAAGAATTGCTAAAAGGATTCATGGGAACCCAGTAAAATTTGTAGCTGCTTTTTAAGTAACCAGCACTAACAGTTGTTATTAGGAGTCCTGCAAAGCCTTTGTGCAGGTGGTTGTAATATTATCTACTCATTCTTGTCCTTTTTGTACCAGTTGAAATTGTGTAAGGACCTGTCCAAAAAAGCAGTGGCTGTAAGACTTGAAGGGTCAGTGTATTAGGTGAGAAGAATGTATCGATGAAGATGATGAATGTGGTTTCATTGGTGGATGGGAGCTTAAGGAACTCTGGAGAGCAATTGGCTTTGTGTTTAGCCTCTAAAGAGAGGAAAATTGCATTGACTGAGACTGAAACTCCCTTGGGTTTCTTATTCAATTCCAACCTTGTACTCTCTGGGCCAATAAACAGATAAAGAAGAACTAATAAAAAAAAGAATCAGGTTAAATAGAGAATCTGTAGTAGCTAGCACAGCTGCGGTTACATCCTTTCCTTGCATCATAGATTGCTCTCAAGCAAAATCATTCACTAAGGCTATTGAAAAGACAAAAGCTTCTGCTTTTAATCGTTGCCTGCTGAAGGGGTTGACCTTTGGCTGTGCTGAGGCAGGAGGGCTGCGAAGAAAAATGCTGACTGGAAATTTGTTTGCTGTCATTTTTAGGCTGGTTTCCTTCCTCACTGCAGGCAAGAGCTTCCAACATATTTTTCAGAGCCACTTAGATGAGAACCAGCAGTTCTCCAGGTGCTGGGCTCTCTTGCTAAAGGCCTCTTCTACCCTCTCTTAGCAGAACTGTATCTTCCCTGCATGCTCTGTAAAGAATGAGGGGATCTGTGTTAATTTCTGGCTGTTTACATTTATCCAATTATAACTCTGAGATGCTTTCTGCCCTTTGCTGAGTTCAAAATATCCCCTGACTTAAAAAAAACGCCTATAGACACTCAAAAAAACCCAACCCACTGGAAATTGTACACATATATCTAAGGGCAAAATAGAGCCCTGTATATTCTTATATTAAATTGCATGACTACAAATCTTTGTTTGCTTAGCCTGCTGTATTTTCCAATGCCATGGTATGATGGCAAAGGAAAATGCTTCTGTGTAAACAGAAACAAGTTCATTAAAATGGAAACCTTTAAGTTGGAATGAGTTTAAAGTCAGGCTTCTAAATGCTGCAGTACATGTTTAGTACACCGATTCCCGGTGGTGTATGCAGCACGCTTCATTCAGCTGGATAGCTTAAATTTTATTAGGTCTGGCAGTTCTTTATTTCACTGCTGATTAGATGACCTATGAGCAGTGCAGCATGTCACCCATCCGTTGGAGAAGAATTGGTGCTGCCTGTGGAGTTGGATTCAATTGTTGGGCCGTATGAATGTCTGGTTCCAAATGCTTGACAGAGATTAATAAAGTGCAGAGTTTCTTAAAGAGAATCAATGACAAAATGGCAGATGCTATTTTCTTTATCTTTTTTCTTGAGGGGTGGGGAGAGGAAGTTGCATTTTCAAGGTAAGGAATGTTCTAAAGAATGAACAGCTAACAAGGGATTGTGATGATCGGGTGCATGTTGAGTTATCCTGCGTGGTGGGTTACTGCTGAGGCTTGGAGCCTCAGGCTCAGTCCTGCCCTTGGTGACATAAGGCACAATTTACCTGAACACTGAGACCTTTGTGAACGTGAAGATGGGTTCACAAGTGTAATACTCTTATTTCTGCTTGTAAAACCTGTGGACACCATTCTGTTTGGGTTTTTACATTGATAAAGTTCCTCAAATCTGTGATTGTAGGGGTACTTATCCATGGCTGCTGTAGGGAAGAACTAATGTAGTAAAGCTTCGCTATCTTCTCTGGAATGTCCCTTAACGAGCTAATACCCATTTCCAGGGACTGTCCATTTACCATAGGTGTTATGTATACACACCAGCTATGGATTAGTATTTGGGAAGAAACTGCTCCTTAATACTGATTTTTAAAACACTGTTGAGATTTCTCTGTATTGGAAACAATCGTTGCACTTTTTCTGAAACTAATATTAGTTTGTTGAAATAAAACATAGAATTATAATTAAATGTCATAGTACTAATACACTGTTACATTTACTGAAGAGTAGGCAGGTGTTTAGCTTTTTTTTCCCATTAGTGTTTCAATGCAAGTTTGGGTGTGATGTTGCTCTTGGGGAAAAATCTGTTCTTGTGGAACTGTGTCCTCAGATTGAAAACTGTATGAGGAGGGAATGAAAGGTCCAGCATTTTCAACAAAACAGTTCCCCCCAGTCCCTGTGAAAACACTAGTTGCTTTTCAAATCCTGTTCCAGCTATTTTAAACTTACAAGGCAGTCATTCAGTGCTTTTATAGAATAAAAAAAAAAAAACACCATCACCAAAAAACAAAAGCTATTGATATGTCAAAAAGTGTTAATGTAGTCCACCTACATGCACTTAATTTGGTCTGTTTAATTCTTCTCACTTTTCTCTTACTCCCCCAACGTTTCTGAAGAGTTACAAGGTGCGTGGCCTCAAATATACTCCTTTGCAACTCAAGTCCTGATGTGGCTGAGAGAAAGAGTATGGAAAGAGCGCCTTTGTGAAATGGACCTAGTGTTCCATTTTCCTATAGACTTATACTCCCCTAATAATATAAATGTTCATTTTAAACACACTTTCCCCAACAAGTATTTCTCATATATAACTTAGATTGAAGACTCCCTAGTGAGTTAAGTTCCAGTAACCTCCTTTTGAGACTAGCTGGCTTCTGAGAGAATTTTGTCAGACTTCAGTTCCAGAAATGATACCTGAAAAAGCAGTTCTGTATTTTCCTGTACTAAGGGTTTTGTGGTCATTTAGTTATTTCTGTGGTATCACTGAGTGCCTATTAAATTGGAGTTCAAGGTAGCTAGATATGAGGCAGGCGATACAGGAAAATCTGTTTTAAGTGCTTAATTTAGCCTAGCAAAGTTTCTTGAAAAAGATCTGCAAAATCGTATCGCATTCCGATTGGTGGGTGTATATATAGAAAGCAAATGGAAGGAAACCCTTTTCATCACTTGCAGATAAACTTAGCTGTAACATAAAAATACACTGTAGGGGGAAAGAAAGAGAATATATGTTGAGAAGTTGAAAGACTATTAGGGAAAAGTCATTCTAATCTAAAGAATACAGTTTGTACAAGGGAAAGACAGTTTTGTGAGAGTTTTACCCATTAGGTTATACGTTTAATTTCTTTTATCTGTATGGCATGTACAAGTGTATTAAATGAAACTTATTTTATGATGGATTTTAACTGTTGGGTAAAAAAAGGATTATTTTTCATTTAGGTCAACACACAATATTATTTCTGATTTTCCTAACAGCTGAAATCTCTTCTGTGTAATGTTTCCCATCAGAACTTGCTGCATATGTAAATAAAAGAGGCTTGTATGAAGAATTAATCCAAGTGATTAAGTGACAAATTGTGTTACTTTTTTCTAATAATGGAATAAGCAAAGGGCTTCAGAAAAAGAGGGGAGGAAAAAGTCAGGAGTTAAATCCTTTTATGAGTAACTGCCTTTCCAAAGTTTATCTAAGTAGGATATTTATGTTTCCTCTTGAAAACTGCGCATTTATTCAAACCAAAATCTTTTTGTGGAAAAGAATCTGTTTCCACAACAGGATGGGATTTCATATCTGAACTGTATTGAGTTAGGCAGATGAGAACAGGTCAGTTATAAAAGTGTCAGCTTAGATATAGCACATCTGCCTGAAGTCCTTGCTCTGACTCATTAGGGTGAAGGATTTGTGCAGTTTCACCAGTATTTTTTCAGTGTAAATACTACTTTTGGCAGATTCACGCAGCTTTGCATACATAAACCTGCCTCTGCTAAGTTGTGGTGGTTCATTCGAGATGGTCGTATTTGCCGCACAGAAAGTTGTATTTGGTTTTGGGGAAAGAACAGGTATTCAATATGAATTTTAATTTTCTCTAAATATGTTTTTAAGGAATTTTTTTTTAATTTTTATCAAAGAACTATTTAACATGGGTCATTAAGAGAAATAAAAAAAAATTAGTTATTAGCTAGAAATGTGAAAGGAAGAAAATCACAAAGTAATGAAAAACCAGGGTCAGCTTTGGACCTTTAAGAATAAAAACAGCTTTGAAAGTTCTCAGGTGCTGTCATGGGGTTCTTCAGAGTATAACCGGTTTTGCTTTTCACAAGAGTCTTATGTCCCTCCTCTTATGACTTGCTACAGTGCTTGCAAATCCTTTCTGAAGTTCATGGAGACAAGGGGATGAGTGATCTCATGAGAAAGTCATCCATCAACTCATTCTTCACTCGCTGTAATTAAGTTAAGAGCACAGTGGGAGGCTCATCTTCATACACTGACCTTCCTGCAAGAAGAGAGGTTATAAAATAGCAAAGGAAAGTTTCTTTCCTGGTGTAATTAGATCTCTAAAACAAGGCTTATGTACATGCAACTGGTAACCAGAACAGAGAACAGAGCCCTAAACTGGCAGTAAAGTTGTTTCTTCTCATCCTTGTTAGAAGAGCCTAGATGTTACACAATAAATATGTTAAAAAATCATCATTTGGCAGACAGATAAATGTCGCTGAAGTATTTTATTCAGGTTTTTGCTATCTCTCTTTAGAGAAATCTATTAAAATATGTTGGGTGAGACATGGGTTTCTCGAAGATGGAATGGAGAAGGTGACATGGGGAGCTTCAGAGAGTGGGACTAGACAACACTGAGCAGGTGAAACTGCATGTACAACTAAAGCTGTGAACATAATGAACAGGGACCAAGGAGGTAAAAACCATATGGAAAATAACAAGTGGAGAGCCATCTGTGATACATCCAACCAATACATGTGGAAAAAACAATCCAAAAAATATAGTCTTATTACTAAGTAAGACACAGTGGTGGCAGTGGGAAGCAAGTGAAGTAGAAAAAATGCAGACTAACAGATTTAGAATTTCAAGGTTAGATATATCTTCATAATTGCAGTGTAAATGGGGCTGCTCCAACTAACATGGTTTCTGGTTTACCCATCTTCTGTAGTGAATTAAGTTCTGCCACTTAAACATTTTCACATCTAAGGGCATATTAAATGATCCTTCCTTGAATTGTGTTCACTGAACCACACAGTGCATTGTCCTTCAGGATTTTCAAAGTAATCAGAATCAAATCCTTATGGCTAGAAAATAATGATGACAAGTTTCTGCAGGAGTGAAAAAGCAGACGCTGCTAGGGTGTTAACCACATGACTTTGTAAAGACAAGAGAAGTTCTCTTTTTTTCTCCCAACAGATAGGTCTTACCCTTTCTTGTGCATATACTGTATTCCCAGCCAACTGCAGGTGTTAGTTTTTCCTCAAGATGGTATGTTCTGGCCATTCCTAAACTCTCATAGTACACTTGGCCCTGTGCTGTCCTTTGAAATGCTGCAGACTTTGAATATATCTGCCTGCTTCGATGGTGGATTGCCCAGTCAACATGTCACAGCAGTTCTCAGCATGTTTTTGTTCCTTTTTATGGCCTCAGAGTGCTTCATTGTCTTTTCTGTCCTTTCATTTTCTTGCCCCCGATTTCCCTCCCCCTTCCCAAAAGGACAAGTGTGGGTAGAAGAACAGAAAGCTATCTTTTCTCCTATTTATTCTCTTATTTATTCTGGAGCAGGATATTGTGATAATTGTACATTAGGTAAATTTCTACCATGAGAAGAACCAAGAACAGTGCACAAGATCAAACATAGCTGTTGAGGATATATCAAAAGAGCACATGTTTCCTGAACATACAATTTAGCCCCTCTCAATTAGGCACATTCATTACAAGAACAAGAATCAGCCCCAGCTATGAGGGAGACACAGAATTTGGTTCTACTAGAGATGCTGCATTTAAGAAGAAAAGCCAAATAAAAAAATTTATGTTAACTCTTATTCAACAACCTTTAACATTTAAAGAACAAATAATGAAAACAGCAGTAGTTTCTAGACTGGAGCAAAAGCTGTGGCAAGAAGGAGAAGAAATCTCTCTCAGGCACAGAAATCACTGGGGAGATGCTTCATGAATACCTAAGCATCCCTGCACCTGGTTCTTTGGTCTTTATCCAGACATCCAGGTAAGGGTCTGGGATAGCCCTGCATCCTTCACTTTGTTCTTAAGTTAAGAAAAGCAAAAATCCCTCATAACTGCAGGTAAGAGAGACTCGCAACAGATTTTTTTCAGGAAGAACTGGAGGAGAGAACGGCTTTCAATAACAATCAGACCTAAAAATCTTCCCCCCAGTAATTAAGATTGATGAATTCTAAAATAGATAAAGAGCTAAGTAATCTGGTACCATAATATCAGTTCTAGCTCCTTTCACTTTTGTCTCATTTCAATACAGTGATGGGTAACAGCTGAAATTGGTGCAGGCAATCGATCATTTCATGTCTGTATAACATCCTGGAACAGCAAAAAATCTTCCTACTTCATATTTAATTGAGGCAGATATGCTGACGGATTACTTTGTTTTCAAATGCTTGTTTTCAAACTCCTAAAACACCTGCTTATACAGAACTATTGCATCACAAATATGTTTTCAGTGCGTCAGAATTTAAAATTAATTTTAGGTGCTCAGAGATTCATACACTTAATTTAGTACAATTCAACAAGAGATCATCGCTGCCAGATTTGCAACAATTTCTTAAATAAAACAATTCATAAACTTGAGTTAATAAATGGAAAGGGAACTGGAGACAGACAGAAAAAAAGCTTCTGGGATTATTTTGAGATATAAGGTGAATTTTGAAACCCTGATAGATGTTTGTCTATGTATTTTGGCACTTAAGTGTCAGTTCTAGTTCTAGACCTTTGCTAAAAATAAGCAGTGACTGTTCTCTAGACAATTTGCAAATTGGGGCACATCTAGCATCATTTTTCTCTAAAAAAAAAATATCAGCTTTCCCGATACCTTTTCCTCACCAACAGCCGCCAGGAAATGCTAGCAGAAGACAGCATGGCAAGAACACAGCAAACTGAGCTGACTGTAGCTGCAGCAGTACAATGTATTCTAACTCTGTATAGGAACTGGAGGGCAAATGAAGTGGTTATAGCAATACAGATAAGGAAACTGAGGTACAAACTCGGGAATGTATTTCACAAGGTCACCCAACGGGCCAACTACACAGTTGAGAAAACAACCCACAAATCCTAGTCCTGTCCCCCCATTCGGTGTCTATCCAGAATACACATCTCTCATGAAAGTGTTCTCCTACACTCTCTTCCTCCTATAATTTTATTTAACAACCTGCAAAAGTTACAGCGTATGTAATTCTCTCTAATGTTTACAGCCCCTGGTTAAAACAATTGCAACCTATTAAAGTGTGTTATAACCTCACAAAAATAACCTTGTACAAAAATCCTCCACAGCATAGCATCCCTAAATCTTAACAAGGAAAGGTAATTGTTTGTGTTAGTTTTCCATCTCTTCAAAGCATAAAAGAGCCAGACATGAAACAACTATATTTCAGGATGTAGACACGCCAGGATAGAGTGAGACTCCTGTACCCCACTGCAGCAGGAATAAGGTGAGGGTCAAGGACCACAAGCACAGTTTCGTGGTTGAAACACGGAGAACAGAAGCCAGGCACGGAACACACAGCACATAATGAGATGCATCAGCCTAACAAGCATCCAATTGAAGAAAGTAGTAGTATCACTACACAGCACAGACTCAGTATGAAAAACTCAACATCAGGAGCACACCTTCTGTTCAAAACCCTGAGAATAAAGCTAAAACATGAAGGACCTGAAAAGTTAACAAACCCAGCTTCTTGCAAATTAAGATAAGCAAGAACTGCAGAAATAAGACAAAAAGTGTGACAGTAACCTTTGGTTGTTGCTTAAGTGAACAAGGCTATTTATACCAGCTTCTCTCCGACCACAGCAGCACAGACAAAGCAATAGGTATTCAAAGAGGTGTGTTCCAAGACAGCTTGGAACATAACATGTCTTAACAAGTTAAAACCATGCTACTCCCTAACACTAATGAACAGCCTGTTCATTAGGAACAAAAGGAAACAAAATGAATTTATATAAAAATATACATTTATCATATTTCTACTGAATTATTTTACTGAAAAGATGTTGAAGTTGATCCCAGAACCCGTTATGTCTTCCTTCCCATTATTTGCCTGCCCTTTTTGTTCCCTTTTACTTTGCAAAAAGCCAGGTCCTGTATATAAATATCTGGAATGTTTTTTATAACAAGAGTGGACAGACTGATAGAAGATGCTTTCCTTAGGGAATATCTGAATAGTTTTCCCTTGCAGCTGTTAGCAGTATTTGTTGCTCAGATGATAAAGCTGTTCACTGGCCGTTGATCAAGCATACTTGACACCATTTTAATAAACATTGCATATTTCCCCTATGTTGAAGTGAACTGCTTTTATCTGATGGGAGAGAGATTTGTTCCAGACGCAGGAAGGGCACCTGACAGTGGTGCCAATATGCCACTTAGAGTAATACAGTGATGGACTACCAAGCTACTCTGACTCACTTTGAAGAAGCCAAAGCCCTTATTTCTCCAAGGACTGTCGGCTTATTCATATTGATGAAGTATAAACAAAGTTAAAATGCAATGAAAAATGAAGAGATTAGTATACTAACATTTTTGTGAAATTTCTCACAGGATTTTGAAAAAAAACCATGACAAAAGAAAAAACTATGAAAATTGGCACAGCTTTCTTGCAAAGTGGAATATTAATAAGAGAAGGTGAATAACACTGAAAGCAAGTTTTTGTCTTTAAGTCTAACCTCCAGAAATGGCATGTCCTTTATTTTCTGTGTTCTTCTTACTATGAGCCACTAATTAATATATGTAAACCCATATACTTCAGTATCAATAAAACCTTTTGAAATGCACATAAGGATAATGCTATTGCTATGCTAAGTATTTCCATGAATGGTAATTTGTTTGACTTTTGCTACTAGTGCTAATAATGTGCTGGGGTTATAGAAGCACAAGCTATGGCAAAATAAGGTATGTCTGTTTATTTTTTATGCAGATAGTGTGCCCTAGACCCACCTGTGGCCAGCTCTGGAATAGGAGCCAGATAAATGAATCCTACATTGCTTTTGGGTATACAGTAGGAATCCACAAGTAGTCTAGTTATCCATTATTCATCTAGAGGTGATACCTACTGTAAGAAATGCTAACTCATTTGCTTCCAATTATTAAAGTGTGTCCATGGTGGAAATGGTATTTCCACTTGAGTGTTAACAGATTGGTAATTCACACCTGTGCAACTGCGGCCATGGTTACCTGGTTGTTTTATTCTTAAAAAAAAAATATATCTCCTGGGCACTGAAAGGATTCATTCCAGCCTTGTGCTGCTCCAGCTTTTGTGTGGCAATGTGGAAAGTCACATCCAAGAACTGCTTTGTCTGAGAACCAGGCTGACTGAAAAAAAAGAGTTGAGTTTTCAGTCTGATACTGATATAAAAGTCCCTGTTTTCTATTTCTCTGGCAACAGAGATTCATGTCAAATTAAAGTGACTGAGTAAACATAGCTCCAGCAAAGAATTCAGCCTAATCTATGGTATTTACTTGGCATAAGAAAATAGCTGATATCCTGATGACATAAGCAGGGCAAAGCCAGCATTCTGATCTCTATTGTACCCATGTAATAATGCATACCAGTAAATTTGATGGATTTACTTGGGATTTAGTATAGAATCAGATTCTAAATCTTCTAAAGAAGTGCAAATAGGCATGATGTTTTATCTAGCAGGTACAAAGCTAATCTTGTTCTAGAGAACTTGAAGACCCACAGTTAAAGTTAAGTACAGTTGAGAAAAAATGACTAGGTAATGGGAGGTTGAATGTGGAAGAGAGCAGCATCACAATACTTCAGTGAAAAGAGGAGATGTTGACAAAAGAGCCCATTGGGATATGTAGGGTAAGAGGGGATTTTTTCCTGGAAGCTGGGGCTTTGACAGTAGCTTCTCAGCTACTACATGGTGTGTATACTCTGTATTTCTCTGCAGACATTGTGGGAAAGTTGCAAGTAGTGTTTGAATATCTGGTATCAAATTTGATGTGTTACATGCAAGGTCCTGCGTGTGGGCCACGGCAACCCCAAGCACAAACGCAGGCTGGATGTAGAATGGATTGAGAGCAGCTTTGAGGAGAATGACTTGGGGGTGTTGGTGGATGAGAAGCTCAGCAGGAGTCAACAACATGCACAGGCAGCCCAGAAAGCCACTGGTGTCCTGGGCTGCAACCCCAGGGGATGCTTCTTGTCTTGTAAAACAGTGATCAGAAAAGTGAGCATTCCACTTTTCTGACCTAGTGGTACAGCCTCACGTTAGAGGTAGCTCTTAGTGTTGTGTGAAGCAAATAACTTGGTGGAGGAAGTGACAGTTTCAGAACAATGATTGATGCAAAGAACGTAACATGGTGCCAACAGGATGTGTGCATGGTTCCTAAGCAGATAAGGAGAAAGTCTGTCTGAGAATTGCTGATGCTTTTTCAAGCTTTTTTGAGTTACAAGACACTCTCAGCTGTTCTTGCTACTGTTTCCACAACTAATGAATAAACATAAACTAAAGTAAGGTACTGAGTGTCTTCGAATTTCTCTCCCACCAAGAGAATACAAGCTTGTCTATCATGCAGTCACCATGGTTTCAAGTCATGATAGCTGAATGCTCACAGCTAAAAATCCTTGGCAAGCCTCTGATGCTATACTTAATCCTAGCTTTGTTTTAATCATGATTGTGTATTCTGTATTTCTGAGACATGATTATAAATGTGAAGGAAGCTTGTCAAGAAGTCACTTCAAGGCTTTACAGGTTTTGGCAACTGATACACACAAAAAAATAACTTTGCAGTGAAGAGCTCAGCACGCTGTATCTAAGCCTGAGGAGTGTCTGGTGTTGTCGGTTGAGTCCCACATTGCTGTTACCACAAGGGATCCTCAAATAAGAGCTGACAGCTGCCCTTGCATTGGTGTTCATATGATCGGTGCAGGAGGCTGTACGCTGATGTGACACCAGAGTAACTGAGACCAGAATTCAGTCCAATCTACTGTAGCAAAAGCAGCTGGCACAGGTGTGGCCTGTCATCCTCTTACAATATCAGCCATTGAGGGAAGCAAGCAAGATGGCTTAGGTTTTTTGTTAGATTTTTGGATGAAAGGTTGGTATGTTTTTTTCTGGAAGTTTCTCATAATTTAATGTTTTATTCAAAAATACCTTATTCCAAACAAAACTGGAAGAGGAGTTGGGGGGAGACGCTGAGGATGGTCAAAAGAGAATAACTGAATTGACCAGGAGCTAGAAAATACAGCTATGAAGCAATTATGAAATAAACAAATGTGTATTTCAGTACTACACAAACTATGGAGGAATGAAACCTATCTGCTGCACTTGATGGCTATTTGGATTATGATCAAATAATAATAGAAGAATATGGATTTCCAGACCACTGTAGTAAACTCAGAGGTTTGGGTAGGTCAGGTACCCTGAGATGAGCCCACAGACATTTGAATGTTTATATGAACTGCACTAGGTTACTAACTCTTTCGACATTCAAAAGTTAGCAACACAAATCTAACACGTTTCCAGTAAGTAGTTAAGTCTGGAGATAAAGGATTGCTCCAGAGGCTGGAAGTAAATTGTACTGTTTCCTTATAGCATAACTCCTATTAAGTGCCATCTTCCGATGCTGAAGTGTGTAACATCACCCATATTTTAAACACTATGGGAGAGGGAGATAGTGCTTTTGAACACTATTTTAAAAAGCCCATGTGATGAGCAAGTAAGTTACTTGAAAGTCAACTTAAAGAATAATTGCCTAGGTGACTCTGAGAGCTGCCGTTAAAGAAAAGGATGAGCACAAACCAATAAACTATTTGGATCCAATAGCTTCCATGAATCTCTCTTCTTTTAAAGAAACTATTGATCTTTACCATCAGACATCTAGACAATCGGTCATTCTTTGACAGCCACACATATGCATGCAAGCAGTAATCATATTGTGCATTCTGTTCCCCAGTGAAATATTGATTTTATTTATTTTTTTCCTTTGTTTAGAGAGTTTTCCAAAGATGATCTTTTTAAACAATTTTTCACCACACGGGCATTTTATAGGGATCCTCTGTGAAGAGGACAAATATGCAGCTTCGTGATTTATTTTTTTTTCTTTTTCCTTTAGAGCTGTGAAATCTCAGGCCTGGCTAGGAGACTAGTTTAAAAGAAACATTGATTTTTAGGAAGGTTATTGAAGTCTTAAATGCTTAACTGTTTTATTTCCATTCAATTGTATTGAAATCACCGGTCTTAACAATTAGCCAAGTCAGAGTTATTTGCTTTTAAGAAAGATTTAAACATTATCTGCTCTATTGTCCTTCACAAAGTATCAATATTATATGTTGATGCATCCTCACATTGTTGGAGCAACAGACAATTAGTCATCCACCCAAATCATTTAAAGCTAAAGATTTTAGAGTTTCCAAGTATCCATTAAAAAAAAAAAAAAAGGGAAAAATTCCAACAGCAAAACTCAAGTACTCGGGTTAAGGGTTATGAATGTGGTTTCACTCAAGTGTAATCACTTTAATTCAGAGTGTGTTCTTCAACTACATGTAGACAAACTGGAATAGGATGTATCTAACAATTAGTGGAAATTTTCTTACTTATAAATGAATAAACTATCTTGTTACATCCATAACTGGTTATTACATACCTCTACACTGCTATGCTTGTGGTGGAATAGGCCTCCATTTATTATTTTTGTAATAACTGGCAAACAAGATTTTTTCTTGAGTTGGAAAGTCTGTATGTTTCTTGGGTGCATTGATAACCTGATATATATATAGGTATGTATTTAGTGCTGTTTATCCAATATGGACAAGAAAAACATTTATTTGTGTTCTCTCCAAGTGATGTTGATTCAGGCAGGATTTTGAGCTTTGTTGTGGGTTTTTTTGTCATTAAGAGTAGCTGACTCGACTCAGAAAGTGCTGAGAAGAAGGAGTGATCAGAAAACATACTGAGAACAGCATCTGGTTTCAGAGAACTGTTTTGGATTTCAAAAAAAGTTATTTTGAGGCCATTCTGTTTTTCATGGATTATCAGTTATAGACTCATAGTATATTGAAAGTTTCTTGCATAATTATTCATCCTTTTAAAGATAAAACTGAAAATTCAAAATAGATGTCTTAAAAAAAATCTGTAGCTTTGATCCATATTTCTGTTCCGTATATTTCAAGAGATGTCTGGGTAAAAATACTTCTTTTTATAAAATGATTTCTTAGGCCATAGAATTATTTCCTTTTTATAGGACTTTTTTTTGTATGTATGTGAATGAGATTTTGAGTATTTCCTTAAATTTAGAATTGCTTTAAAGCACAGGGCATTTGCAATCTGTGTTGTACTGTCACACTGAGAATTCTGAAAAGATCCCTGATCTTGAAATCACAAAAACCATAAGTCTTTTTTTTTTTTTATCCCTTATGTGTAAGAATCACATCAGACAGAATCAAGAAAACTATTGAATGAAATTTCTTAAGATTAATTTTGCAGAGCTGTTAATATTAAAGTAGCAGTGTTAAAGCAATCCTTCCGGTGTTGGAATCTGCTGACTAACATTTATAACTTTTGAAGCTTTAAGATAACAAAGGAAGCACATTCCCTAAACCTAATCTGGGATAAACGTAAAATTCAATCATCAGACAGTATTTGTGGGAGAGATTCTAACCCCCAATAGCAAGTTCGTTTACGAGAGGGAATGAGATATAATAACTAATCGCTCGTTTTGCAGCACTATTATGGGTTGCTCTCTGAACATGTGTTTTGTATGTGTAGTTTTATCTGTTTATGTTTCTTTAAACAACTGTCAAGGGAAGATCCACATCAATAAATATACAATCAATTCTGACCTTGGGTCACCAGCTTCAATAAGACATGCATGTGCAAACTATTCTATTTGAACTCTTGGCATCCAAACTATGCTGGTAAGATTGGTGTTGCCTTTTCTTCAAGGATGATAAATCATTCAGGTGAAATCTCAGTTTATTTAAGCAAAGTCATGTATAGGATTGAGTTTTATTTTCTGGGAGAAAAGGGGTTTGTCAATAAAAGTGAACTTAAAGCCAGAAGGATTGGTCTGTGAGCTGCAAAATAAATTTTCCTGGTCAAATCTTAGGGAAGGAAAAATAGAGGGTGAAATTCTGAGGGAGGTTGTCGTGAGGCATGTTACTTTCCTAATAATTGTATCCTCTGCAGGATGGCTATATCCTCAGGGAATTTACCCAACACTTAACAGAAGGTACTTTTCATAAAGCAGTTCAAGGTGGTGAGACTTTTCATTTTGCATTTTTCCTGTTAGAAACATATTTCCTTTTTTTATTATTTAAAGAAAATGCATTAGGGTTTGGTCTTGTGCCATCTCAGATAAAGGACAAGCCCCTTTAATGTAGGAAGGTAAAAGGCTAGAAATGGTGCTGCGTTGGAGCTGATCTTCAGATTTTATCCAAGAGGAGATCCAAAGCAGGCACAACTGCAGCGTGTAGGTAGCCTCAGGCTACAGCTACCAAGAGCCAGCCAGAAGGAAACACTCAGGGAGGATGTGACCAAATCCTGCTGCGGTCAGAGCAGCAGAGAGGCCCTGAGGTTCCCAGCTGTAATCTTTGGTGGGGAAAGTCTGTTCTGCTGTTGAATCTCATTTCATGGGCTAAAAGGTCATTATTTTAAATAATTTAAATTTACATTTAATTTTAAATTTGCTCAAAAGGAACTCTAGCAGCAGAGCTGGATAAGGTGCTCTGTCTCTTTGAATTCTAGAGACACCCAGGAAGAGGGCAAAACATTGCTTTCCGTGCTTAGCTAAAGGGGCTCAAACCCATGGCTGCAGTTTCTGTCTGACTCTTTTGTTACAAGCTGTTCCTCTCTTGGAACTTTCTTGCTGTATAATTCAAAATTGATCAAAGCAAAAATAGTGGACAGGATAGGCCATAAATCTCAGCCCTCTGTAGAAGAACATGACCATAGTTTTTTAAGAAAGAAGAGCAAGAAAACGAAGAGAGTGTGCCCTGATGTGCCGTTGTTGGTGCAGGAGCGCTCCTACCCACACACCCTGGAGCAGGACACAGGATCAGGATAGGAAACACACTGTTTGTGTCAGACCTAATGTGGGGCTTCCCTGTCCCTATGCTCAGTGCTTTGGGAAAAGATTATGATTTAGGAGTGTAATAGGTGAAATTACATATACTGAAACAAATACAATACTGAGGAGATATTCAGGACAGCAGGATAGGTCAGGACCTGTGTTCCTGACCAAACAAGAACATTGGGATGCTCTAGCATAGTGGTAAAACATCCTTACTTGGCCCAGTGCAGTTTTTGTTTATTTTATATAAATGCAGAGCAGCAAGTGAAATTTACAGTCACCCTTCATTTGGGATGTTTCATACAATGTTGGTATTAACTTTTTTGAGTTATATCTAGGATTCAAGGGAATGCACAGTTTTTTAACCAGATCTTCCACAATGAAATAATGAGATTTGCAACTTGAAACGACCTCAGTTGTCCTGCTGTCGCTAGAGATGAGGTCTGTGTAAACACAAATATCTAAAACGTTTCAACTATATTATCAAAGCTGAGATTTTAAAGCTGTATTTATTTATTTATTTATTTGAATAAAAATGCGAAGACAACTGTTTTTCTGCTCTAGTCTCACATTTTCATCCCAGAACAGCAGGAGCTGAGCAAGATAGATGGATTCTCTTGCGAGCAAACTAATTAATTGCTGCTTATAAATAGAAAATAATGATCTAATGGCCAATAGAAATAAAAGTCACCTCATTGAAATTTTAATATGTACAACTAGTCATCTCTTAAAGTCCTTTGTAAGAATATTGTCATTACTGAAAAGATTTTATTGGGGATTTCAAGAGTTTCTGACCCTTTGGTTTAACATTTCAGTTACTACCTTAAAAGCTATGGAACAGTTACCCAGTTAATTTCCACTCTGCTCATGAGTGCTCATGTACTCATGAGCTTTAACAGCGTAGGATCTGCTCATATACTGCAAGATGAAGGCTATTTTATAAATGCCAGTGGTCTAACACAATAAAATATTAACTTTAGCACATATATTAATATGTTATGGAAAAGACTGAGAGGGGATCTCATCAATGCTTATAAATATCTAAAGGGTGGATGTCAAAAGGACGGGGACAGACTTTTCAGTGGTGCCAAGCGACAGGACGAGGGCCAATGGGCACAAACTGGAACACAGCAAGATCCATCTGAACATGAGGAAAACTGCTTTACTGTGAGGGTGGCAGAGCCCTGGAACAGGCTGCCCAGAGAGGTGGTGGAGTCTCCTATAAAAATACTCAAAACCCACCTGGATGTGATCCTGTGCAACCTGCTCTAGGTGACCCTGCTTGCCAGGGGGTTGGACTAGATGACCTCTAGAGGTCCCTTCCCACCTCTACCATTTTGTGGTTCTGTGATTATTTACGTATTTAATGTATTATTTATGTATTTAATACAATATCAAATATATTAAAATGCATTAACCAGGATAACAATGACTTGCAGCAGTTCTTCATATTTATTATTACTTAAAACTCTGGGTAACCCTATTAATTTTTATTAGATATCATCCATGGGTATCTGTGCATGCAGATACGTGTGAAGGAAATCACTTTTGAGGACAGAAACAACTCTTACTGAAATACAGATTGTTTGACTAATGTTTAATACTGTGTACTAAGTAATGTTCTTCTGGAGCCCCCAGCAGTCATCTATCACAAGATGTCTGGGACTTAAGCATAAGTTAGTCATCTTCCCTAGCCTTAAGCTTAGTTAGGGTGTCTGTGCCAAGTCTGAGAACATTTTCCATTTAACAGATGTATCTCCAACAGAGATACAGGTGACTTCTACACTTGATGTGTACTCTGTACTGGAGATTCAGTGAAGGTATATGCACATCTCCAGGCATAACTTGGTCTCACATATTACATCACATTTTTACTCCCATTCTCTGTAAGCTACACAGATGAATAGTAAACTCTGACATTTCTCAGCTCTGGTAATCATAGAGCTGCTTGTTTCTGTGCTGTGTTTTGCAAAATATTTTGTTTGGTAAGTATGTGTTTTCATTTCTTCCAGTAGAAACTGGACTATTTCAGGAGAAATAAAATATTTTCTGGGTGTCTTTAAAAACAGAGAATGCACCTAAGCAACATGTGGCATGCCCTGCTAAAATCTTTCTCCTAGTTATGGAAGTTTAACCTTTGTATCCCTAGACAGTGCTGAGACATCTTGCAACGTATTTTGCACTGTGTATTCTCTGACCCTTCAGTTAACTTCCTACAAAAATGCATAAACATTAATGGAAGCCTGTGTTAGGGTCTGTTTGGGCTGCCTTCCAACTTCTCTATCCAGCTGGCAATAGGAAAAATTCTCTCGCTGGCCTTTTGGATGAATCAATATTTAACTATCTTATGCAAATTGGAACATTTTCAACAGGCAAATAAACTTTTAATCCCAAGGCAAAGCAGGGGTCTGCAACCTGTCAGAGAATATCTTTAACCACAAGTGGGAATAAACCTGCTGTTGTGTGCAGACCCTAATTGAGTACTTCTCACATCTTTGTTCCAGCTACTGAGCCAACCAACCAGAAAAGCTGAATACTCCGATAGTCTTAATTATTGGCATAAATATTGTAATGCAGTATTTTATTTTTTTACTGGAATTTTGCTCTGCTATTTTCCTTCTTTGCCTTACTGTTGCTAGTATTCAGGGTTAATCATGTTTTGCTTTTGAGCAGTTATGAGATATGGAAAGGTGGTAAAATCCATCCATTAGTGTGGCTGCTTTGAAATGTTTCCTTTTTTAATTTGATATTGTTAAGAGAAACCCCAATAAACCAAACCATGTTTATAGTTTCTTCTACCTTCAAGAATTTCCAAAGCGACGAGGCTTCTTGAAGGATAACAAGAATCCAGCTATATAAGCAAAGTAAGACAATTTTTAAATCACATCTTCGATTCCTGTAAAGAAATGATTTTTCAGACCTGTTTTGACACTGCTTATCTTTGATGCTGTCAGCTTCCTGCAGCAGCTCGATGGGTAGTGTGTAGAACTGATACAGGATTTCCGTGCCAGCGCAGTCATTTCTCACTTACCACTGTAGCTGTATGAATGAAAAATAGACAACAACAGTCCTATCAAGGGATCTCTGTGCCTCCTATGAAATCTTTAGCTTAGGTTGGTCAAGATTATTCACTATGTGTTTTGAGTATTCACCTCTGGTATATTCCTTTATATGGGTGTGAGGCATTGGTTACCACGTGTCGGAGTAGTACAGGAGACTTATGTTGCTTTTATCCCAGCTGGGATAATTATGTATTCTTCAGAGAACTACAGAGTAAATTCTGTTTCTTAAGTGTTATGAAATGCTGCATTACCCTTACTCAGGGCCATGTGAGGAGTTTGACTTAAGACCTAAAATGCTTTGTAAAATTGTAAGTATTTTTACAGATAATTAAGCTTGCTAGAAGCTTGCAACTCTTTTGTTGGGTTTTTGTTGAGGTTTTTTTTGTTTGTTTTTTTAAATCATAGCAAGTGGACTAATTGGCTACAGAGTAGAGAATAGTCCTAGAACTGTGTCAGGCTTGTTCATGTTGCTTGCATGCCTTGTCAGCTGTAGGCCAAATGCCAAAATTTTAGAATCACACATGTGGAATGGGAAAATATAGATAAGTCTACGGTGTCTCCGCTGATAATTAGATCGGAATGAGCAAATATTCTCTGAGCAGCAAACTAACGAGGCTCAGTTTCCTACAGATTTGTGCCACGTGAAAGCTTTTCCAGCTTTCTTGGAGCCTCAGGCACATGAATAATATATGTGTTCATACCACAGCCTGTCCCTTAGTATTCTATTAGGGGCAGTTAGAAAAGCTCTCTTCTCATCCATCTCTCGTGTTGGGATGTAGTTATCTTTCAGACCCCCTACCCTTGTATCACACTGATTTAAAATCAGTCAGTGTATTCAGAAATTGGTGGCAAAGGGGATTTGTAGACTTCTACATGAACCATAGCACAGAAAGAATGTATAAACAGTGTATTCTTAGGAAACTAGCGTAAAAATTTAGTGTAGCTATGAAAAATTATTATTTCTTTTATATCTGATGGGGTCTATTTCTACTCTTAATCCAATTACATAAAGCAAATGGCAGGTTTAGCTGCTGCTATGGATTTTGTTGTTACCTTAGGAAGTATTAGATTCACTATGAAAATCGTCTCCATGTGTTCTATGTTGAAATGCTTGAGAAAGGAAGATCTGCGCTCCCAGTAATGGCTGAAGGTGACTTCTGGAGGTCAGATTACAGGATGTTAAGACGTGATAGCGTGACTGAAGAGGTGCAATGAACTGTCCATGGAAGTAAAACAAAGTTTTTCAAGTCTCCCCTTGTGTTTCCCCTGAAATAATGAAATGTACCTACAAATTTTTCTCCCTTCTTTGTTAGCTTACGGCAGTCAAATCCCTTTACCACTCAAGACCCTTTCTTACCTGCACATCAGCTCTCTCCTGAGGATCGTGCAGAATAACCTCCAGAACCAGCCACTCTCTGAAAATTGCTTCTTATGCCATCTGCTTGATAGGGAGAATTAAATTAAATTAAGAATTAAATCTATAGTTTTTCTGCACTCATTTGGAGAGAGCTATTTCACATGTCATGAAGCCTGGAGTTGGTCATAGATGGAGTTGTCTGTGTACTTTCTACATATCCAGACCAAATATACTTAGGCTTTGAATTTCCTGCTATAACTACATAAACTACAATATTTGCCTCTCAGTTGCATCACTGTCACACCCTGGAGCATCTGACCCTCTGTCTGAGCTGTTAAGTGGACTATAGATATCTTTAGTTCTAAGGAATTATCATTAGATGAATAAGCACCTGCAAAAATACCATTTTGTATGCAGCTGAGAACGCAACTTCTTTCACTTATTCACCTATCTCATGTTTTATTTTTGTACCACTATTACTTTGGTAACATAATTGCATTCCATGAGTCTTCACTCTAGGTTATTATTAATGACTATCATATTGGCAAGTTAATTTGGATACAGTTATTTCCTTCTTCTAATACAAACAAGATTTGATTAACAAGAAACATTAGGAATATATAATGTGCCCATTATTACAGTTGTGTATTTGCCAGTGTATTGATGTCTGCAAGTGGCATTGTTTGTTTTCGCCTGTGCATGCATTTGTTTCACTTGCATTCAGCGATTTAAATAATAGAAAATTGCTAAAGCAAGTAGGGAAGCAACAGTGGGGAAAAAAAAAAAACAAACCACCTAAAGTGTTTATAGCTGGCAATTAAGTCATGTGAGTCTGTTACACTCCAAGGTACATGCAGTAAGTGTGGATACCATGAGAAAGCCCCGTTATTTCCATGGTGTTTTGGAAGTTTAATGCTGTTTCTATTCTGAATTTGCGCCAGAGTCAGCAATGGAATCTTGATGTGCTAATGCCAACACTCACTGGTGCCTCCTGGTTTGAAAAGGTACCAGAGAGTGAGACAACATTCATGTAAGTACATAAATAGTTGTCCTGCCTGTTTATGGAAAGCCTGAGCTAGGAGAAATAAATGGGTTATGTATATCAAAGAGAGTGCCTGGAGTTGAAGCTATAATCTGTTTCCAGTTCAACCCACCCCTCTACCTTCACAGCTTCCTAACACCATCTACTACTGGACTATTTTTGTGTTTGGTCTCTGCTCAATGTTTTTCTCTCCCTTCCCCAAATATCTGGTTTTAGTTTTTCGGAAAATGTAAAATACGTAGAGTTCCTCCTGTGGAAATACTCTAAGCCTTTTTTTTTTTGAACAGGAACATTGCTAAGTTTGAAAATTGGCATATAAATTGTCCGTATGGCTTGCGAGAAGAGAAGGTAAGAACAGACACCCATGACATCCCTTTCTACTATTACTGGTTGGAATCTTCAATAATTTTAGAAGAGTCTAATGAGGACTTGACCCTTTTACAGCATCATTACACGGTGTCTCATAGCAAGCACTGAACAAACCATGCATAAGTTCCAAACAAAATAAAAAAAAATGGGAGTATGGAGCATGACAATGATTCAAGGAATGCTGCGTCCCTGTAAATTTTACATACACCACATAGCCTTACCAGTTAAGGTAAAACAATGATGGTCTGTCTCTTTCTGTTATTCCAATATATGCTACCAGGCACACAGCAATAGTAAAATTGAGTGAATACTTATTGCTACCTATTGGTAGGAAAGTCCAGTTAAGATGAGTACGGTTCAGGGAATTCCAGAATTGGAAAATCAAAGCAATATAAACTGCAGGATTTCTTTTTTTTTTTTTTTTTTTTTTTTTTTTTTTTTTTTTGCAAAGAAGGACAAGTGAGCTCAAAGCCATAATCTTGTAGATATTACAGACTCTTCAGCATTTAGTGTATGCATCAAAAAGAAACAAAGCTGCTGTATGGGGAAGGGCATTCTCCCCTTAATTCTCTTGATTCTAACCTTTGTTTGCAAAAGCAAAACTTAAGGCTTTCCTTCTTTATTAAGGCCTTCAGAAGGTCTCAGCTGAAATGTAGCCATCTTTGGGATATTCTTATTCTCAACCAGTGAGGTATTTAATTTTGTGGTTAGCTTTGTTTACCAGGCTGAGACACACACTGTCTTCCTTTCAAGGTCTTTCCTTTAATATTTCTTCGTCCAGCTCCTGCTGTTTTTCTGATGAGTCCTTAGAATCATCTTCAGAGTCAACTATGTTTTAGCCAGACCTGTTGCTTGGGTGATGCAGTGCTGCTGGTTTCAAGCACACCATTTCCACTGTTCTTGAAGAGGTACAAGCTAATGTATACCTTAGTATAGCATGTTACAAATCTTTCAATGTGCGATTTGTAGGGTGACAAAAGTTGGCTGCCATTGACCTCCCTTCCACTTGAAATTCTTGAACATGGTGCTTTAACTGAAGGGTTGTTTGTTTTTGTGGGTTTGTTGTTTGTTTGGTTTTTCTTTTGCATAATTTGAATCAAGCAGCCTTGAAAATTCTGAGAAAAAGCAGATACCAGAGTCAGAAATGACCTGAAACCAGACTGAGGCATTTAAAAGTATTGCTTAGAAAAATTGTCATCTTTATTTCTTACCTCTCTGTTCCGCAACTGGCATATGCAAGCACTGGCAGAGTTTCCTACCCACAAAATGCAGCAACACAAGGACCAAAGGTCCCCATTCAGTTACAACTTCCAGAGCCTGGACGTTCACTCTGTATGTTCTCTGTAGCACCAAGACATGAGTAGAATCACATGTGCAGAGAAGAATAATAATACATATGTATGTTCTAGGCAGTGTGTGAATTCATGATGCATTAGGGAGAATTACAGAGAAATACCGAAGATCAGTTTCCTTAGTGTCTTCTTCTTATCTTGGCCAGTTCCCAATGAAAAAAAAAAAAAATGAAGCTGCTGTTTGCTAGTGACTGTTATTTACAGATGCTTTGTGAGACTTCAACAGCCAGGTTGCACTCATGAGTTTGGCCCTTTAGGCTACTTTATGTAGTTTTCTATGTGATAGTGAATTAATATTCGCTATAAGTCAGCACATAGTTTTAAGCAAAGAAAAGAACTTTACCTATGCCTTGTTACCCATAATGCTAGAGAATATGAATGCCCATTTTGAGCTTATGAATCTTCTGTTACTAAACTCAAGAGTGCTGGAGACCTCCTCCTGCTCCTCTTCCTTTCAGACATGAGTCAAGTGGATACATTTTCCTGAGAAGCAGGTGGTGTGATTTGAATCCTGTTAGATGGAGAGGGAGCTGAATTCCTCTCACCTATGTAGAGTAGCTGGATGCTGCTCTGCTCAGGGATTGAGCTATTCTCAGCACTCCCAAAGGAGATCCAGTGGAGGAGGGAGAGATGAATAGGAGGTGGAGAACAGAAAGAGCGATCCAATCCAAAATTTTCATGTGTGGAGCTCCTAATCCAGGTTTCCACACAGCAACCTGCGTGACTGCTTTTGCTGAGACATTGAAGAGATGATGTAGGAAAAAGTACTGACAAAGAATATGGGGCTGGTTTTTTTTCAGCCCATGCCAGGATGGAGGATTTATTCTGAAAGTTACAGCACACAGTTAATCCATTTTGCCACTGATGATATCCGTGAATCTGTCTGTCTGATTTGGCTAATCTGCGTAGGCATTTGTATTATGAACATCACTGTGCTGTCTCAGTGCTTACATATCTGTTGTGTATTAGGGAAGAAACATCTCTAATTTAATTAGTTCAATTTGCGGCACGAATGAGTTTAGGATTTATTATACGATGGATGCTTATTTAAGAGAGACTTAATTATTCATTTCTACATTTGGGTAAGAGTAACGTAGCCTCAACAAAAATACATTCCTGTTAAGTTTATAGGTATTAGTTTCTTCCATTGAGCTGTATAAAAGTCCAGTGAAAGAAAAATTTAACGCAGACACAGTAAATTGCTCTGCTCCCACCTCACACTGGGATTGAGCTCAGAAATGATTAATGGGCTATAGATTTCTATAGCAGGTAAGAAGAAGCAAAGAAAATGATCCACTCGCTCTCAACAGGACACAGCAGCTACAGTGTTTAATATGTTCATCCATGCTTTGTCTGTCTGAAGGATACAAAACAAGAAGCCAAAAAGGCATTTATCTTTATTCTGTGTAAAGGAGGGAGAGGATGACAATTAAATTACATAATGGAAAGGCTAAACCTCTGTAATTTGTATTTGATCTAAAAACAACTATTATCTAAGAAAAATGGATCAAATTCTACTTTTGGTAATGTTACTATCCAGTAGCATTAACTGGGCAGCGTGAGAGCAACTGAAGAACCTTTGTCGGTATCTGTGTTGGTGGGAGTATAGACACAATGGTATTGATTATGAAAAAATTCCCAGAATTAAATGGGTGGTGACTGGGACAAAGAGATGTTTTCTGTTTTCTCCACACTTCAGTTCATGATCTCTCTCTCTCCTGCTGCCTTGGGTGCATTTTCCATAAGAAGTTGCTTGGATAGCCTGGATTTTGAAACAGAACTAGCTTTTCACTTCTAAATTAATGTGCTTTGCTTCAGGATGTAGCTGGGCTATGTCCTGTGCTGGGAGAACTGGAAGTGTTCTTGTGCCTGTGTGGCAGTCCTTCAAAAGCAGAGACTTTACTTCCTGTTGTGGGTGTTTTTTACTTCTACAAAGTAATTGTCTATTGGGAAATTAATGTCCTGTAAGGTTGTGTGGGAATGAGGAGCAGCTTATTCTGGGGATATGCCCTTTGTGCTCACAAAACCTGTAAGTTGGCTTACCGTCATAAGAACAGCTGGATGGTTTTCCTGAGGAATTAGTTGTGTTGTATGCAGACAGGACTTCAATTAACTTGACAGATAACCACAAATGAAATATACTTTTGGAAATACTAGAGAAAACAATAATTGATCTTTTCTCAAAATACCCAAGTTTTGTTTCTCAAGCCACGATGCATTAGGCTGGTGGTCATTACTTGTGCTGGTTTGCTGGAATGGTTTAAAGTATATGTCGCTTACTGCCTTTTGAGCATGATCTTCTCTATTAGTAATGATGAATCAGGGATGAGCAAAAGTCTGAAAGGAAAATAAAGCTGTCTGTGAAGCATAGCAGAACTCAAATACAAGGAAAACTGCAGCAGACTCAACTTGAAAACCATTGCTATGAGAACCGAGTACCCTTTTGGAAAAGCTATTTGCAAACAGCTCACTTTTTCACACACAATCCCAGTCAGCAGCCAGGCTACAGAAAAGCAGTGAATCTCCAGAGCTTCTGTGCTGTGTATTCATGTCTCTGCTTGAGAAAGGCTGCCAACATCAATATTGATGGTGCTGTCCATTCCAAAATACACTATATATGTCACAGTTTTGTGCCAGTCGAATCAGCTGATAGTGAATACGGTGCATGTGCCAGAGCTCAGTGGTACGATTGTGAGGGAAAATTGTAAGTTTCTCCCAAAAGTTTTCTACAAAAGAAGGACATTTTCCTTGAGCAATATGGTAGAGGGTGATGGGAAGGTATTTGATTTTTCAGAGGTTGTCTGTATTCTGGTCAAAAATCCATGGAATTTTTCCTGTTATCAAAAGTTGCCCTTCCTGTTATCTTTTTTCAACACGCACACACACTCCCCAATCCGAAGTTGTTTATGTGCTCTCAAAAAAAAAAAAAATTAAGACTAGTGCAAAATATATTAAAATTAGATTTTTGGGAGATGTAATCTGCTAGTCGGTACTTTGTTAATATATAGCTGAAAATCTGCACCTGCACAGTATATGTACACAATATATGTAATATATGCCAATATTACACAATACATCATCAAAGTTTAGCTATTTCCTCATAAAGGATGAGACATGAAGATTTGTTTTTGTTAACATTCCTGTCGTAGTCTTTTTGTATATATGATTACACCAATCAGCAAAGTCTATGTATGGAAAAGGTTGAGTCTGCATTTTTAGCCTAGTGTCCCTTAGGTTTTATGAGATGAAAATTTTGCCAGCTTTTTCAAATTTGTAGGGAAAGTAATTAATTCCTTTTGCTAATAAAACGACACCAGAATGTCACTATTGATGCTTAGACATCAAAACTAGACATATTCAGACTAGCAATAACACCCTTAAATAGTGGGAATTAACCAGGAGATATCTAATTGCTTCTTGGTCATGAGAAATCCTTAAAATGGAACTGGATGTCTTTGTAAAAGTTTAGTCTGCAGTGGGGATAGAAATTCTGAGTTTAATACTGAAAATACTGAAATTTAACATTACAGGTGATAATCCTTCAGTCAAGTTTTTATTAGCAGGACAGTTGCTACCTTATTTTATGCAAGATATGAGTGTCGTAAGAGAGCCCTATAACAATATGGTAAAATTTCTTTTAAAGTCACAGGCTGTGGTGTTCCTGCATAATGAGGCAGACAGTAATATTGAAAATATTTTTAAAAAGTCAATTTTCCCTTTTTGTGCATGGAAAATGTGCCAACTTTTTCAGCACTTCTGGATTCATGGACTTCAGTCACAGTGATCTATTACAGCACTTTATTCTGATTTTCTGCATTACCTTTTGAGAGGAAGAGCAGAATTCTTCAGCATCTCTTCTGATATCATTACACATCTGTTTGTTTATATTGCAATTTTATTGGTGATCTCAAGTCAGGAGTGGAGTTTCTGCATGCTGGACAAAAAAAAAAAAAAGTAAAAGAAAATCCACAAGATTTGGTATTAGTCTCTATTTCTAGTACGGTAACTACTTTTTTTCCATTGAATGAGCAGTCAGTGTTTTGTCTTCAACCTTATGGCTTTTTATTTCATCTCACAGAGCTGTTGCATCTTTTTTGTTTCCCAAGATCATATTCTGGTTTTCAAGACTTTTCCTTGTGGTTCAAGGTGTGTCTACTTTTGAGTTGCCCCCATTCCTTTAATGCAGGATAACCCAAATCTGATTGAAATTACTCTTAACTTTCCATTGCTTGTCATTTGAGTGTTACTTCCAATCATCACAGTGGCTGAGGTCTAGCTCTGGCTTTATCTGGGAAGAGTTTATCACTACCAGACTTGTCAGAATAAAACTTCTGTCTACTTCATTCATTGCTACTGACATCACAGAAATCTCGCGGTCTCCTGTAACTTAGAAGATGAATAATTTTTCTGTCTACTCTTAATAACAAAATAAGGCAATCAAGTCCAACTGTCTTCAGAGTCTTTCACAGAAGTGCACAAAGAAAGCTACATGTGTCTGGTTTTGCCCACAACATTCCATACTGTTTAACTGCTTCTAGATTTGTGGCATATTGTGGCACATTACACCTTTTTGCTCCCAGTTTTTAATTAGGGCTGCCTTTGTCTGTGACCAACCTGTATATTATAGAATTTCTGTCTTCATTGTCTGTGTGTATGATTAAGAGAGGGAAGCAACACTGCAATCTGTTCACTGGTGTTTCTTACAGTCATAGTAAATGAAGGCAGCAGACATCAAAGAAGTCTTGTTTTGTTAGAGCATGTGTATCTCTGTGTTAGAAAAGAGTAAATTTATTGAAAGAATAGCTCTGTATGTGGTATGTAATTCAAACAAAAAAGAAAAAAAAGGAAGAAGAAAGAACAACCTGGGTGTAACATTTGGGAGAGGAAGTTTTGGGTGTGGATTTTTTCTTTTGTCTTGTTTTTTTTTTCCCCCTGTATGCTAATGTAAAATATGTGTCCCTGAGAATTGTTTTAGCACCACTTCATGATGAACTCAGACACCTCAGAGTGAGACTAAGTTCATAGGAGCAGCCTCAACTCATATGCCTTCGAGGTTTGGTCAGCTCTCCTCACCTGGCTGTCAAAATTTCAGCAAATCTGTTCTGCAGGAACATTTAGCTTCTTTTTGAACACTGCAGTGCAATATATTCACTGTTCTGTCCTGGTTTATTTATTTTATCAAATTCTCTTTTCATGCTTATGATAGGTTAGCCATCATCAGAAAATTATCTCTGATGTCTGTTGATCAAGAGTGTATGCTTCCAGAGGAAAGGGAACTGTCATGTTATTTTTGCTTGTTGGGAAATACATGCCTTAGTTGTTATCAGATGTGATATCCAGGGTTGTGTTAGCATCTAGCCATTTGCTTTGCTGTACTAGATGATAAAGCCAAACTAATATCTTTAAAAAATAAAAAGAAAGATCCTTTTTCTTTCCTGTTTTGTTTTGTTTTTGTTTTTTTTTTTTGGTGTTCCTCTCAGGTAGCAGACAGCTAGCAATTTAAATGAGTTGAGTTTATGGATGGCTATAGAAGCTGTTTTCATTTACACCCTGTATATATCCATCAGCTGCTCTGCAGCATTTTACTGCAGCAGCAGGGGAATGGCTAATCAGGCTCATCCCAGTGGAGTGCTGGGATGGGATGGGGAGGGCTGGGCTGTGGGCTTGCGTAGGCTTGGAAATGCGCTGGAACAAGAAGACTCTGGAACTTGAGCAGTCAGAGGCATATTATGTGACTAACCACCCCGACCAAACATGCATCTTAAAACCCCTGGAGGTTTAATGATGAAATTAAATGCACTTTCCTACTTTTTGGTTGGTTTTGTGTATTTTAAGGGCAAAAATTGCTTATGGCAAAAATTAAGTATCCATTGAAAAATTTGCAGACTGTATCTAATGAAATCAGGCTTTCCTCATATCACGGCAACTGAATATATAACAATACTCCATGTTTTTTCATCTCCAAATCACTTTCAAGTGTAGAATCAATCATCATGCCACTCTGCTGCTATGGGTACTTTACTCCAATTGCTAAAGAGAATATTGTAGTAAATAAACAATGTTAAGAACTTGCTTAGCATACAAAAGGGGAGGCAGTCACACTTAAAAACAAAGAAAATTGTTTTAAGTAGAATTTGGAATTTTGTGGGTTTATATGAATTTGACCCAGGAGATGAGAGGTCCCCAGACCACCCTCCAGAGTCTTTCTGAAATTACCTTATTTTGACTGATGAGCTAAAATGGATAATGTTGATATATGAGGCAGCTGGGATAGAGTGATTCTTTGGAAGCAAATTTATGTTGCGTGTACATCCAGCCCTAATCTTTCCCTCTTCCATCTCAGGCTTTTTTGCTATGCATTCCAGAAAAGCCAAGCATACTCTATGACACCCAGGTGAATATATATGATGTTAATAAAACCAATATTTCAGCTATCAATCTTCTAAGCTGGAGAGATACCAGTCAGCTGATCTCAGTCCTCAGAGTTGCCTTCAAAGTTTACTGTGCCATCTATGAAAAAATAAGTTTCAAGATCACAGCTGTGTGCTCAACCCAACTGTGTGGCCAAAAATTTTGGGATAAGAGACCTTTCTCCTTCATTGCTCCAACTTCACTTGCCCGTGGGCCAGCAGAGTCCAGTGCAACCTGTTCAGGAAACTTGTCCTGGGAGCAGATATGTGTGTGCATATCTCTGCATCTGATCTGCCTGCAACCTTATGGAATCCCTGACACATTTCACATCTCAACTGCCCTTAACCTCCAACACTTTTTGCTCTTCCACACGGGTTTTATCTGCATGTAGCATTTTACACCCGAACTCATCTGCACCTGCCCCACAGCATGTTCCCAGCCTTGTGCAGTTTGCTGGTGAACTGATGCTCATCCTTCTGTCAGAATTCCTTTGCCATCCAGGGCTGCTAGCGATGTCATACGGTATTGTCACAGATCATCCTCTACGTTCTTCTCTCCTTCTCCACTTTGTCTTGTTGCAAAGAGAAGGAATGTGTCTGCATTCAGGGGGCTGCTTCTTCATGCTGGTAAATCACAGGCTGACCACCACTGCTATGTGTGTCTTCATGAAGGAACTAATGTAAAATAAACCAAAAAAAGTAGCAATTTAGCAAAGGTGTTTTGCAACCTTTCAGCATAAAAGAAGAGAGACTTGACAGTTTTAATAACACATTGGAAGTAATCATGGATTAGAAGCACTTGGAGGATTTCTTCCTAGTGAACCGGAAATTTTAATCCATTGAATGAAAAAAATGTTATTCCCTGGCTAGAATGAACTGAAACTAGATTCTGATATATCCAGTATGGGTATACTGGAATTGCCGTAAACTGAGAGCTTGCTGGCAGGAAGCTGTTGAGGTATGTCCCATAGGATTGCATTGTAGCACCCATCCCACTTTCTGAAGGTAAATTCCTTGGCACAGTTTTCCCAGAACTATTGGATGATTAAATCTTCAAACAAAGAAACTACAGTCTGTTTTTGTATTTGTCTAAAAGCTAATGTTTTCTGGTTTTTGAAATAATAAGTAGGAGGCAATCTATTGTCTGGCTGATGAGTACTTTAGGTAGAAATAATCAGTGACCATTGGAATGTCAAAAAATATGTGATGAATCTGGAAGTGGCAGGATGGTGAAGAAAGGCAAGATTCTGCAAGTACCCCCTAAATAATAAATTCAAGTTTGAAGAAACTTCCTTCAAACTTTTCTTTAATTGCCAGATATGTAATAGACATGTAACATTTTTTGTTTTTTCTATACAGCATCAACAAATCCTGAACCAGTGCTTTTGTCAATACTGTTGCTGCAGGTGACCAATATATTCAGAAAGAAATCTTATGCTTAAGCTTACGAGGAAGCATTGTAAATGCTCAGCATGATTTTCTGTTATTTGTATAGAAATAAATTAAGCATTAATACTTTAGTCCATATTCTGCTCTCATTTCTATCACTTTTATGTCTGTCCTAGTCTGCTAATTTCAGTTCACGTACTCCTGGTTTATACTGCTATACAGAGAATATAATCTGTCCCAGTGAGTGCAAAGTAAACAAAGAGAAATAGGTAATTAAAGATATCAAGGACATAGAGGAGACAGAAACCCTAGTGAGAATCCATCAAATGCGTCAGGACAGACAGTGAAAAATCATGGTATCTAGATGACAGCCAGAAGTGAAATGGAAAGCAGAATAGGAGTTGTTTTTCTAAAACACATTGAAGAAATGCCAGTGTGAAAGATAGTGAGAGTATATTGGAGATGCCAGTTGCAAAAAGCCAAAAAGCCAGAATAAGTTCATAATAGGAGGAAATAAATAAAAAAAAAACAAAAAACAACAACTTAGTGCACATTCTGAAGATATTTGGATGAAAATGGGAGAGACACAGAAGAGAGTAACTGCAAATTGTCTGTTTCTAAAAAATTTTACATGGTTGGCTGAAAACCAGTGTGAATTTGGAAGAAATTTAACAGATTAGTGACAGAAATTTTGTTTTTTCCTGATTGAGTGCAAAACTGAGAAGAAAATCTGAGCTAAGGTGAAGAAACATAGGTAATGAGAATTCTTTTAGGGAGATGCATACTAAAGTTGAAGCAGTAGGCACAGAACAAAAACAACTGCTAACAATCTTCAGCAAACCCTCATTCTGCTGCTGGAGTCATCAGCAGAGAAATCTTTACAGCATTTGTAAAATGTAGAACCAATGAACCTTGCAGAAAGAAATAAAAGATATACGGGTAATTGTGCAGTTCTCTTTAATGTTAGTACAAACCTTCAGGACAAAAGCTGTAAATTTGAAGAGGTACTCAGAAGATGCTGAAGGTCTAAAAATACAGAATTATGAAGATTTATGATTAATGACTTTTTGAAGCCCCACATTTTATTGAGATTTTGATGATTTTTTGAGGCAGGAATTTTAGATTATCCACACAAAGCTAGATACAATAAGCTCTAAACCAGTAAGTGGAGACAGTTTGAATGAGGGGAAAAGGCTGCAGGTGAAAACATAATCACACAGATACGGTAACCAGGAAAACACAGTGAAGGGTCATACCTTACAGTGACAAAGAATCACACAGAATATTGAATATGATTATTTGAGATGTCTCAGTATATTGACATAGTGTGAGTTTTTTAAAAAATTAAAGGCTGCATTTTTGTAATCTATTTGTAGATATAGGGAAGAGGGGATTATACGGACTATAGCATGGCCAAATAAAGCAGCACTGGATCATGCAGGGATGCTGGTGTGGGGTGTGTCTTTATTCATCCTGAGCAGATGTGAGACTCGTTGTGGCCATTATGTTCACACACTTACTGGCTCTCGTCATGATTAATGAGACTTGATTTTTGAAAGGATAGTTACAGATGTATAATGATGCCTTCCAGCAAAATTCAGGATGTATCAGTCTTTCTTGGAGGTGAACTATAGATTTATTCTCAGAGGATAGTCTCTTATACGTAAACAAATTATTAAAAAAATCCAGAATATGGTTTACTGGCAGCTGGTTCTTGAGGTCCCTATTTGCCCTCATGCTACTGTGTTATACTTCACTTTCTAGATTCATCTCTTGCCCAAGCCAGAACAGCGTAAGACTTTCCCATCATTTTCTGTTCAGTTAGTAAGTTAGTCAGCTCAGCCCACAACAGTCCCGCTCATGTATCTAGAACTCTTAATCATCCAATATGTAATCAGGATCTGTTTTGGTCCTCAAAGGTCTTAAAATTAGTGTATATTGAGCATAGGGCATTTCTTCACCAGCATTTTAGTTTGCATCAAAATATGCCAGGAAAGCAAGTCTCCCAGTTGTCTCCAGTTACTGTAGTGTTATTTGCACTGCACAGCACGTGAAATGGATTCCTTATTGATGAAAGGAGAAACTAGCCATGCTTTGAGATATGTCTACCTAATGACCAAGAGATCAGTTCAGGGGGCATTCTGAAGCAAAGTGTGAACTTCATGTGTAGAGCAGTGATTGGATTCTCAGCATGAATTTCTATTCTGCAAATCCACCCCTGGGACACCATGCTGCCTCTTGATGGAGATGTCAGAATCTGGGCTGTAGGAGCCTTGTTACACATGTTCTTCCCTTTCATAACACATCTGCAAATCTGCTTGTGCAAATTGCAAAACAACCAATACATTAAACCCTCATTTGCATTTTATTAACTGATTGCAGGATTCTAACATGAAAACAAGTGCATGCAGCCTCCAGGCTGGTGCTAAGGACTCGTTTTCCTTTTAAGCATCCGCTGTAAAGCTGTGGTAGCCTTAATGTCTCCATGTGGTTAACCATAGTTTTCTGAGGACTAGACAAACTGGGAGATTTTGGACAGTCTCATATAGGGCAGACTTTTCCAATCCTTAAGCTGGTATTAAAATTCTCTACAATATTTTTCATTTGGCTGCATTTTTGTCTCTTCATTTCAGGTTGCAGTTTCCCTCACAAACACATCTCAAAATATGTTTGTGAAAATGAGTTCACCTCTGTTGAAATATTCTACCAGCTCATATTATCTTTGACTGAGCTGACAAATGGCTTGACAGCATTCCTGGAATCTGCCAAAATACAATTTCAGAAACGACAATGCCAAGCGAGGTAATAATCTAAATGAATATCACTGCAGCTGAGTATTCACATTCCTGACTTTCTTTAATTCAGTTAGAACCAGGCCAGTCCCATTTTTCCATTGCTTGTGACACTCATGAATAAAGTCGAGACAAGTTGAGCAGCATGAAAAATTGTTTCTGAAGAGCACTTAAGGGATATAATAATTAACTAGGTCATTAAAGACAGAAAGAAAAAAAATATTTTTTTTTCTAGAACTGTTTACTTGTAAAGCATCTGCCTCAAACATTTTTGTAGCACAGTCAATGGAACAAGGAAAAGAGCTTAAAATGTGTATGGTGTTGAACAGAAAAATGTTTTAAGAATAAGAGATTAATGTTGAGGTTTATTCACTGTAATCTTAATAAATGTGTGAAATTCATAATAAATGTGTGTCTGTATTGGAAGGAGGGTTCATGTTTCTGGAGATCTTCAGCTCATTTATTTAATCTTATATTCTGTAGATGCAGCTGCTCTCTAAGATACTTATTTCTTCTGATTTTACATCTCTGAGGTTTGGAGATTAGTTACACTACATCTTTGAACTATTTTCTAAGTTGTTAGAATTAAATAACTAGTTGGACTAGACCTCAGGTGTACAATTACAGCTGATCAAAATTCAAATGTTCTCTTGTTCCTTAAGAAGGCTTTGCAACCTTCAGTACTCTTCAGATGTCTCAGTGCTGCGTTTTTTTGGTTCTATTCTGTGTTAAAATGCTGTTTTGGTTTGCTTTTGACTCATTTCATGATTTAATCCCTTTAACAGTGAGCAACTGTAATGTCTGGAGATCAGGAACATACTTCTGTTTACAGCAGAACAGTTCAAAAATGCCTTTTTGAGATCTACGAGCTATATATTCTCTTGAGCCATGCCCACTTGGTCAGAAGGTTCCTGAGATTGCAAAATAAAGTTTTGCTGCATCTTACTTTCTCATGTCATTGTTCATTCCATGCTGTACCCCATTACATACTGACTTTTTAGCACTGACGTACAGATGCACATGTTCTGGCAAGATCACGAGCGCATTATATCTCCCTACAGGAGACTTTCAGATGTCTGTCCTTGATCCAAGGAGCATACTCCTGTAAAAAATCAAAGGTCACTTAGTTTTCTGAGTTTGTTTAGAACTTAGCTTGAGTCCTGCTTTATTGTCATAATCACAGTTATGGAAGCTTAATACAATATATAGTTTGTATTTTTAATTTATCATTTTCTGAGCAGCTCTGAACGCGTGTCAGCAATTGACAATGTTCACAGTGAATATTGTTTATGGAGAGTGCACTGGGTAAAACTCCCTATGTACACAATTAAGAATTTTAAATGATAAACCAGGAGACAATAAAAGCATAAATTAAATGGTGAAAGTTTCTGAAGTTATGTGACACCCATATAGCAAGTTTGAGTCTTTCTGCTCACTTGTTTCTCATGATTCTGAAGTGGAAGTATGGTTTGAGCATAGCTGGCATAACAGTGTTAGTATAGCAATTTGTAACTGATATAATGATGGTTCTGTGACAGTAGTTGTGGGATAAACTCTACAGGATTATCTGAAAGTGGTAAGTCATAACCCATCATGAAATTAGATTATCAAAATTCTGAGAATTTAGGTTTATATCTGAATTCTTATTTCTTTGAGAGTGGCGTCCTTTTGTGAATACGCCTCTGGATATTTAGAAATTTAGTTATCTAACTAATTCACATGGGATATTTAAGTAGGATGAGAGGGGTTGGAACAATATTGATTATTCTGTCATTTTCTGGACCTGCTGTAGAGGCTGTAAGGGGTCACATCTCCCTCCTTGATGGGAGGATACTAAGATGGTCGCAGTGATCAAATGGAGTAAGATTCTTATCTTATCCAGTAACTACAATGTTGCCTTTGGTTTGGACTCTCTCACAAATACAGGTGTGCAAATTAAGCTATTAGATCATCTTTTTCATTGCAAATGCAAGTGGAATTCTAGTTTGACTTATGTGGATTAAAATGTTGAGCATGGATGTGAAGTTGCCTTTGGACAGTGCTCTGCGGACTTCTGGAGAACAGATTATGCACAAATTGGGCAGTCAGGTGCTGTCTTCCACTAAAAAAAAAGAGGATCAGTGCATATGGAAATCTCTTTACTGCGGACGCTAACAGCCTTGGCATTTAAATCCCACTGGAACCATTACTGCAGTTTAGCTATCTTTTGCCTGGACTAGAATATTTTGTTTCTTTGGCTTTTTTATCTTAATTTTTTCCTTTTTTTTTCTTTTTTTATTGATTATTTGAGATAAATCATTTGAAATACAATTCCAACAAAAACTGTTTCTCTCCAAAATACTGTTTCTTCAACTAGATGGCAAGTAGCAATCATTTATGAAAGGTAACTTTTTGTTATTGTTACTTTACAGCTGACAATAAAAATTAGTTTCTTAGTATTCAGAGTAATCTGTTTTATTTCATCCATTTAAGAGATTAATGAGACACCATCAGTTAAATGTTACATTCATGCACCTCCTGGGTTTTTTTAGGAAGTGGGTAGAAATAACAAAAGTCTGTGAGTAACAAAACCGAGTCATGAGGGACTTTACTTGAATCAACCAGGCCCAACTATTACAGAAAATCCCATCACATGATAACTTTTATAAACCGATCAAAGTATTTAAAATAACCCACTATGTGATCAAGTTGTTGGTGATAAACAAAGTGAGGAGCACTTTCTTGAGGGAGAACAGGATTTCTGTTTGCAGCAGCTGCTGCAAGTATTTATCTATTGGGTTTCCATGAAGCTTGATGTCAGTTTTCTGTAATGATTTTTGATGTTGCGTTCTCTTTGGTTAGAATGCGTAAAATGCCAGAGCCTATTAACTAAATTATATTCTAAACTGGAATGGAAAGCACACATTTGTAATGGCTCATACGGTTTCTGATCTGAAAATATGTACAAATGTCTCACACAGTCAGCAACTGGTTATTTCATAGACTACTTGACCATGACTGCTTTTTCATGCTGCAGTTCTAAGAAATTTCAAATACTGAGGAAAGGGCTGCAAAGTTGTCCTTTGCCACAGGAGCAGGGCTGGTTTGATTTCACGTCTTGCAAAGGTTTTTCTCAACAATACTTGGAGCTAGATTTTTCTTGAAATTACAAATGAAATAAAACCACGTGTTTTTACATTTTGCATGTGTGCTCCCAGGGACTGTTTATTGCTCATAATTCAATATAATTCATACAGTCTCTTTCCAGACGTTAGTTATGCATTTAAAGAAGTAATTCTAAAGACTTAGAACATAATAACTAGTTTAACTTTCTCTATAGATCTCAGAAAATTGTGTCACTATATATCAAAGTTAGATAACATGATTTTATTCAACTTCTGTTTGTTCCCTTGTATGTTTTAACCCCTGGGATTTGTATATCTGTGTGGAATATCAATATGGTTTTATTAATAACTTTTATTTTATAAATTTGTTATTAGGAGAACTATTGCTTTATCTCATAAGGAGATTATTCCCATAACAGTAAGTTAAAAAAAATAAATCACATGACTCAAAACAGATTTCTAGATTTGTGAAGACCTCTTGTAAAATAAAGCAAGAAATAGCTCTATGTATTTAATCATTATGCAAATTGTTATTCACTGTTCTCATATGTGAAAGCCCTGGTAGCGTTAAGATTCTTTTATGTGGCTGTTGTTCTCCAGATACAACCCCCAAATGTTCAGCTAAAAAGGGCCATTGAATCTGTCACAAACAGCTACTGCAAATGTACTCTCAGAGCAACAAGGATACTGCAAGTGAAGTAACATTGCCAATGGCTTTATAACCTTCAAGCTTAATGTGTTTGGCTTTCAAGCGGCCTAAAAACAATTGCATTCAAAGTATGTAATTTGAGTCTTTGAATGAAAATTAAGATGCGGAAAGAGTTTAGTAGCTCTCCTTACAAGGTATGTTTTAAATATAACACCTATTGAGAATATGATTTATTAACAATACTGTTCTCTCTATAGAGAGAACCTGCAGGGGAGCATTCTTCAGCAATATTCACAATAATAATCCTAAATAAAGGCACAGTGGTTTTGGTAAGTGGAAAACAAGCAAATAATCATGTGAGAAAACAACACTAGGCCAGGTTCTCAACTTGGGAGTCTTCATGCAGCAGGCACTCATGTTATTTTTGTGCATTAGTTGGAACCTTCTAAGGATCCCTGGATTCAGCCTCTCTACCCAGTTGCTGATTCATGTGTAGCGTTAATTCAGAGATCAGAAGTAAGGTTGCTTTAAGGAATTTCACCTGGAAAGAGGGGGAATATATTTCTGTAATCTCTGGCTCTGCTTCTCGCTTCCAGTTTGACTGGTTGCTCCTCAGTTGGTCAAAGTGTGAGATAATGATTCCCAGGGCTGCTTTTATCTGTGTTCTGTGCTGAAGCTGCTGCACAATTTAAGTAGTTCTTCTCTGGTCAAACTGAGAACCTGTGCAAAGCTCATAGGGAAGAGGGTGTGTGTATTTCCTACCTAAGAAGTAAAAAACCCGTTGGTCTTGGCTGCATTTTCCTGGTCGTCTGAAAACTGTGTAACTCCATTGACTTGAGTATGTTCTATGGCAGATCCTAGTTTTCTAACTGGGTTATATAAATTCCATGGCCAATAATACGAGTACCAGGTATCGTTTCATCAGCACGACCTCTCAAGCTTATTTTGCTGAAATATGTTTGTTCTCTGGCCTCCCATGAGGGCACTCAGCTTTGCTCCCCTCTACCTCCCTGCTTGGTTTGGCTCCTTGGGTGGGGTGAGACCTCCTTGGTGAGGAGCCCAAAAGCAGCT
This sequence comes from Gallinago jamesoni, assembly GCA_025769975.1. NCBI lineage: Eukaryota > Metazoa > Chordata > Aves > Charadriiformes > Scolopacidae > Gallinago > Gallinago jamesoni. The sequence continues at coordinate 43,829,776 of JAOQGH010000051.1, forward strand.
GCTGCAATCTGGACCTCTTGCTGTCTTGGCCACCCTGTGGAGCTTCACATCTCTTTGTCCCAGAATTCCAGTGCTTTCCTCTTCCTTTTCCTTGTCTCCTGTTTGCCACCTACACCTTCCTTCCCACGCAGTCCTGTTCTGAATAAGTGATTTTCAAGTTAATTTACTGTCTAGGGCTGGGAACCCTGCCTGAAATTCAGAAGCTGAATCAACCACGTTTGTTGTGATGGATGGGGAGTTCTGGTTAAGTAGGGATTTGCATAAACATGCTGTAGGCATCGGAGTGTAATCACAGAGTAACCAGAGAAATCAGAAACTCTCAAGTGTCTGGGAAAAAATGCTGGAGAGAGTAGGACCTTGCACATTTATTCAGGGGTCAGTAACTATTGAGCTTCTCTGCAGATTGCCCCAGGATCTGATTGCCTGAGGAAATTGTTTCAGCTGAGACAGTAAATCATCACCGTGATACTTCTGATCTTCAGGCCTTGTTAGGAGTATCCCACTGCCTATTTTCCCTCTGTCCTAATTCCTCCCTCCACTTGCTGCCTCTCCGAGAGGTGCGGTGGGGGCCCTTTGCAAAGGTCATGGCCGGGGAACTTGTGACTGGAGAAAAAAATGCATTGAACGTGACTCTGCAGTGCCTCTAAGACAGTTCTGTGTGGCTGAGGCACTGTAGCCCGTGGGTCTGTGTTGTTAATTTACAACACAAGCAACCAGATAATGTTCTGTGTTTCAATCTGGTTTTGGAGTTGTGGCATCTGTGAC
>JAOQGH010000051.1:43830640-43896016 GCA_025769975.1 Gallinago jamesoni
TCAGTTTTAGGTATTTCAGCACAAGGCAGTGCAGACAGTTGTGTGATTGTTCCAGCCACCCAAATATATCAGCTGTGTGTGCTGGCACAGTGCTGCGCTAAAGCAACTCTATCGCTTCTGGCTCACAGCTGGCACTCATTCATCCTGCTTGAAGCACAAGCAGAGTAAATGAGCATCTGTTTGCCCTCGACATTGTAGACATACCCTCTGGCTTCAGTCTTATGGATAAACAAAGAGTGGGTTTGGGTTTTTTAAGAAATATTTTTAATTCTTACTATATTTGGCTTTTTATCAAAAAAACAATAGAGCAGCTGGAAGATTTCTGTGCAAAAGGCGATATGATTGAGTTCCAAACAATGAGGATTCTTATTCTAGCTGACAAGGACTCAGTGGCAACTTATTTTTCAATTATTTTTCGACTTTTTGTTATTTCATTTCTGAAATTTTTGCCATCCCAATGAATCATTGTGACTGTGGGTAAAGAAAGCCTATGCTGAAAGTTTTGCTTGCTACTTTTTTAGTATTGCCTGTGGAAACTTCTGAAAAAAAATCTTCCAGACAGGAAGTGACAAACCTTCTTTCCTAATATAGCATAAAAAAACCCAACAATCATCCAAAAAACCTTTTAATTTATGAAAATAAGGTGGGAATGGGCCACATTAAGCAGAAGAAATTATTTTGTGTGTTTGTGGTAGCTGAAGAACAAGTACATACGATGAGAATTTGAGTCTCATTGGATATCAAGATTTTAATGCATGATCAAGGATCTTTTCTGTGTCATCCAGATCTGAGGACTTGTCTGGATATGTATTTATGGACTTTATATTTCTATTAATAAACAGGTATTAATGGATTTAGCATTATATATGATTATATATATACCCTTTGTACTACACTTGTTATGATTATATATATATACCCTTAGTACTACACTTGTTATTCTAGTCTAAAGCATTTCATGATTTTTTTATTAATGATTTATCGACAGTATTCCAGACAGGTCCTGATATCCTCAGATTTTTCATTACACATTGTACTGCTTCAGCCTGGAGTGGTTTCTTTCAGCCTCACCACTTCATGTTGCTCACTCTTTAAGTAAGCTCTTTCACTCCTGCCCTTTCTGGGTTTAGTTATTACTAAACTTTTCAAAGGTTTACCCTGACAGATTGAAAATGAAATATCCACACCACAAGCACTATCAATTCACTAAGCAAAAGCATCACGTTTGCATGCATACTCTTTGATTCCCAGGAGAGAGTGGGCAAGCTCGGAGATGGTTAGAGAAGTCTTAACATGCTTAGGAGTTTGGAGTCCACTATTGACATTGCTGGTCATTAACCACCATGGGGAAATCTTTATTCGCTGAAGTATTCGGTGGGTAAAATATTTTCTCTTCCTCTTAAATAAATAAATAATGTGTAATTTGCTGACACAAACTATTTGCTTAAAACAGGCACTAGGCCTTGGGGAGATATTTATGATACAGGCTAGATTGACTTTAGCAAGCAGCAGCTGGTGCTTTCACACTGCTCGGTGTTGGAATGATCTTCTGTACTGCAAGGTAGAGAGGCAGAAAATGCAGCTGCATCATTCTGGAGCTAATTTTAAAAAAAAGCAATGAGCTGGTAATTACCACTTCTCCCAGCTGGTCTTTGTGAGGGTAAAAGGTTTAATCATAGATGGAGAATGGAAGAGGAAAATACTAAGCAGGCTACAAACCAGTGTTAATAAACTTCCCTCCTGGAGATACTTAGAAATTTAAGCTCTTGTTGGCTGGGAGGAGCTGGAAATGAAGATTATCTCCAAAAGGTTATCTGACAGTCCTTAGGGTTATGGCCTTTGGATATAAGTTTCAGGAAGGATGTGTGATGAGGGTTTCATGCAGGTTTCATCCAGCTCAGTGTGATCTTCCCAGGCCTCAGGGAGGAAACTGAACTCAGCTCATTTGGAAAGGTACAAAATAAAGGAGATTTTCTATGGAGTTTTTTCAGTCAGCATCTCATTTCTGCTTGATTCATATAAATAACTTGCATGCTCGATTAATGCAACAAAATATAAATATTTATGCACCCATTTAGCTAATGTTTGGCTCTATTTATAAATAAGTACATCTTGCAAGAGCTTCTCTTTGACAACCAAATAAAGTGAATGCCTGTTTGTTAAATTAACCATGCTTCGTTAACTCCTCCAAAATACCAAATCTTTGGTAATAGCTAAACCAAAAAGTGACAATCAAGTAGGTTTGGTGGAAATAACTTAAGTACTTAAACTTCAGGAGAACAAGAAGCTGCTGTTTCTTGGTTGGTGGGGGAAAAGAGGATAAGTCTGTTTGGTTTTAACATTAATTTAATTTTTTTTAACTCTACTGTTATTACAGTGATATGGAGGGTAATAGGAGAGAAGAGCAGTCACATAGAAATTGACCCTAAAACTAGCACATTAATATTTGCTGACTTACCTGATACGACCAACAGGAAGTTGTGTCAGACCCAGGTCAAGTTCAAGGTTTGATTTTTGCAAATCAGAACCAAATGTATGAATTCTGATGAATGAGATTTTTGGTAGTTCTGCCTGATAGAAAGTAAGAAAATAAGAAATGCTTTTTAATATGCCCTTTGCACACTTAGTTTACCATATAATCATTATCTTGATTGACTTTGCTGATGGTCTATCAATCTAAGTTGGCTGGCTTTGACACCTAGGTACTGAATGATAAAAGAATATTTTGCTCTTGTTAAGAAACAATAATTCATTAAGTATGATACAGGAAAATGGATTTAAATCACTTAAAATCATGTTTCATATCATTTTTTGATTGCTCAAATCAAAATAATAAAAATGCAATAAAAAGATGAGACTCAACTCTGGCAATTTATATTTGCCTTGCTAACATTTTTCATTTGTTATGATCATAACTTATTTCTCAGTTAAATTTCCTGAGGGTAAGATCTTGAAGTAGGATTCCATGATGTTAAGTGATGAATGGATATAAACCTGAAAAGACAGTTCCTGTCCCAAGTCTTGCAATTGAAATAGGTCAGAGGATGTCAAAAGTGAGCTGGTCTCTGTGAGAGGGATGGACAACTTCTAGGGTTTGGGGATCACGTTTATTCCTGGCTGTGTGCAGAGACCAAGCCAATACAATACATTTATATACTGCTGGGTTGAGTTACGGGTCTTGGTTTGTGGTATGAATTCTCTTTTCATGCATGATTTTATGTGTGCAGAGTCCATTCAGTTAATTAAAAGATTGACTTAGTTATATGCAGCCACTGAACCATAGGTAAAACCTATGAAGTGTGAATTCTATGCAAGGAGAAAGATATTTTTAAATATTGGTTTCATCAGAAATATTTCTTGGTTGCTGTCATCTGTTGTATTGAAATGGATCCATGCCTGGTTTTGCCTTCCCTTCAAAGTCTATCAAGCCAAAAGACTTTAAAGTCAGGTAGGGAAGAAAAAAATAATTCTCTCTTATATCAGGTATGTAACAGCTGAGTATGTGGAAAAATGCTTTCCGGTGGTTTTGTCAGCCAAAAGGAATTGAAAGTGCCTTTTTTGGGTGCTCTATGAGAGAGAAATGTGCTAATAGAATGGCAGCTGGTTAATAGCGCAGCAGATGAAAACTAGGCCATGACAGCAAAGGTGGAAAGGTCAGAAAAGAAAGAGAGAAAATTATTTCATTTGGAGGTGAGGGTCATCTGAAATAAGTGATTTCACATTTAAAAGGCCACCGAGGAGAAAACTGATGATGTTAACATATTTCTGTATTGTTTTATTTCATTCTTTTTTTCTTTTCTCATTTGTAATGCTTACGCATTCAGGAAGTTGAGGTAGGTTTTTCACTTTTAACTTGTAAATATCGATAGATTGAAAAAAAGTATTTACAACATATCATAATTCATTTTTTACTTCAAACTCTTATGATCAACTGTTAATATTGTTATAAATGAAATGTATTGATATGTGTTAATTATTAATGTGTTAATGCTCATTTATTAACGTTTTAATATTAAAATAATCTAAGTTTCATACATTAGAGCAGGCGTAAGTTATTTTAAGCATTTTAGTACCTGTCCTAGTAGAAAGCTCAGAAATGCATGGATTTCTGTGCAGTCATTTTTGTCAAGGAGGAGTTTTATTGAATGGGAATGTTAAATGCCTTTAATCAAGCTGATTGTACCTTATATATAATGATATATGCCTGGAAATCAGTGTCATGACTAGGCACTGTACATTGTTATATCAGTGTGCTGTTTGTTGGAGGAAGTTGCAGTAAAATGATGCTGTCCATTTGGAGAGGTTAGTAGTTCCTCTTCCTAACAAAAGTCATTTCAGGTTAATGTATAAATTTCAGCACCTTGCAGAGCACTAGCATGAAGCCCTGTGCGTTTTTCAAGTCAGAGCTTTAGGTGGTATTTAAATGAGACATAGATTTTCTGCTCAGCCATATCTACGGGGTGAATTTCACCTTTACGGTGCCATCACCATACAGTTACAGGTATCGCTGCCGAAGTGAAGCTCTACTGCTGTATTTCCTGTTGTCCAATTGGCATAAGTTATTTCAACTGCTCTTGACCGTATTATTCAAATATATGTGTAGTCACATTCTAATATATGTGTATTTACTCCTATAAATAATAACGAGTTTTATATATTGAAAATCTCAAAGGTTTTCTCTATTTTACTTTTTAAGGTCTTTTCCATCTTTTTTCTTGTGTATTTTCCAATGTTATCACATTATAGTTTCAGGCATACTCTAAAATATAGTTTCAATTTTCAAAAAGGAATACTAAACAGGTCTGCATAAAGGAGAAAAATAATAGGTTTATAGAAGAGATGGTGTGTGGTTTTGGTTATTTTTTTGTGAGGAAGGTGCGTTTTATGTAAAATAATCCTTTGACACCGAAATTGAGATAAACCCCTTTTCCAAGCCTTATTTCAAAACTGGTTCCATATGCCAACAGCATAAGAAATATTTCTTGGGATTTGAATTATTTAACAGTTTCTGATGCTGCAAACCCAGCAGCAAAGCAACACCTAGGAAAAAATGTAAGCGGGCAAAAAAACCAAAAAAATTTGTTGCTGGAAAAAAATTATTCTACTCAAAAAGCTTAAAACCCAACACATTCTAAAAAGTGATTAATGCTTGGTGAATTTACCAGTACATCATAACCAATTACAATGCTTTGTAGAACAGTGAGGGGTCTTTTGTATTAACAAAGCTGTGGATTTCAAAGGCAAGTCTGTGATTCTATTTCTGGTACTTCTGAAGAAAAAGCATAGATACTTTTGATGTATCTGAAATAAATTATGAATAATAATCTTTGTTGTTATTGTGGAACATCATCAATGTCCATGAAGTCAGTATAGACACTGAGCATGAATGTACTTGGAGAAAGGAAGTACATTTCCCCCTGATGGTCCTGCAGAATCACATCCAGCCCCTTCATTACAGGGAGTGTTTGCCCATCCTTGCCTGCCCCAGAGCAGAGAGAGAAGAGCAGGGTGGCAGCCCACAGCTCTCCATGCTGTAAGCATTCGTTTTTCTGCTTCTCGAGCTGGCCATGAGGCTCAGAAAGGAACGTGCTGCCCTAAGGTGCATCTACTGGTGTTCAGTGAGGGCATGGAGAGTCCCGACTCTTCCTGTAACAGCCCGTGGGCTGTTCTGAACCCAGAAAGTAGGACATGCTGGCTTTCACATCTCCAAAATGTTCCAGGTTAGGGTGATGGGATAGAATGAGAGAATGTGAAATTCAGTATATTGGAGATATAGGGTAAAGAAAGCCCTATGGAATGCATAATTTAGGTGTCTTGTTCACACTGATGGGTTTTCAGTTACCCTCATAATAGGAAAAAGAAATCTAAGTGTCATTCTGGACAGCTTGATGAAGACATCTCTTCAGCGGCAGCCCTCAAGAAATGAATACAGAATACCAGATATATTAAAAAGGAAATAAAGATTAATATGCAGCAAGAATATCACAGCATTGTAGAAATCTTCCATGCTTACACACTTCAAATACATTATTCTGTTGTTATGGTGCCTCAAAGAGGACACAAGTGAGACATACAGAATATGCTGGAACTAAATATAACAGTTGGGCTTGAATCCCAGTTCTTCAGGACCAGGGTTGATAGCACTCTGAGGGAGTGAGGGAAATTTTGCCTTCAGGTAAATATTTGCTAAGTACATAGATACAAACTGATCGGACACAAGGAAGAGTTTTCCATTCTTTCTGCAGAGAGATTTGTTTGCAACAGAATAATCATCTGGCCAGGCACTCGTGACAGTTCCCACCTTCTCCATTTTAAATTCCAATCAGAATTATGTAAAACAGAACCACAAGACTCTTGGCAGGATAATATCTTTAAATTAGATCTAAGAAGATTTTAAAAATATAATAGTTGGAACAGTGACAAAAGTATTCACTGCAAGTGCTCCTAGATGTTATTGCACTTTAAGTATAATATTGTACTTTAAGTAAAATGTTTACAGTATTATTGCTGGTTTTCTGTACATTCACAGTGGTGCGATTTATATGTATCCAAATGAATATAAGGATTTTTGGATTTATTTTGCTGACCTTTTACCACACCAGGATGGTGTGGATCATCGTACATAATCTGGACAATATATTGTTATCTTTATTATCGGAAGTTGTAGACTGATATGAAATAACAGATTTATCAGAAAATATTTAATAACAAGCACACTTTGAAAAGCAATTCAGAAGAAAAATTTGAGGTGTTGAATTGAAGGAATTTCTTATTCTTTAATTTCTAACCTGCATTTACTACTGCTCAGGATACTACCTGCTGATAGTTTTATCTGATTTGAACTAAATAAGTTACGGTCAAAAGATCAGTTGATTCATTTGTAGTTTATTTGTGTTATATTGTACTGAAAAGATCTTTTTCCTGAGTTTCCTTTTTTTTTCCTTTCCATTTAGGATGATTATTTCAGAAACTGGAATCCAAACAAGCCTTTTGATCAAGGTAAAATTAGTGCACATTTTGTGGTTGTCTTCTGCTATTTTGTGATATCCACATATACTTTATGCCTTCCTCTGTCTGTCCCACGCATTAGTGAAGAGCTATATTATACTTACATCTCATTCCCAATTTAGTTACAGTTTGAGGTGGTTTATGTCTAAGGGTTTGATTCATCTCTGTATTTTTCAGCCACATTTTTTAATCCCCATCCATTCCAGTTTATATTCAATGATTATGTATATGATTAGAAAGCTTGTCTGTAACCATGAATCTCAGTCCAACAAGCAACTTAGAACAGGTATCTTCACGTATGTTTTCTTTCATGTTAAAAACTTTGCTAAATAAATGTCATAAATGTAATTACTGCATTTCCTAACACTCAAGGGGCCATTTCTTTGAAGTCAGATGTCATGTATAAATTTTACGACTGGTTTTCAAAAGAAATGTGTGTGTATATGCTGCTGATTCAGATGAAGATCTTGTAAATGACACTTTGCACTTTGTCTTGGTGATTTGCTAAGTTATGGCAGTACTTCAACAATTTCCAGGCCAACCACCAAAGGATAGGGAAAAAACCCAATAAAATATATTCTAATTGTTGTGTCTAGGCTAGCACTGGCAACACAGACATGCCAGGAAAAAGAAGTTCCTATTGACAAATCAAAAGAGACCTCTGGTACCAACTCTATATCAAGCATTCTCTGCTTTGTGTTCCTCACTAGCAACAAACTTTTCAGATGGGATGGTAAGAGGCATTTATTGTAGATACCATATGTCAATGTCGCTGGAAACACCAGTAGCCCTGACGCTACCAGGTGTGATGAGTTGTGTTTGATAGTTAATGTCACTTCAGTAAAAAACACTGTATGCAAAGAAATCTCAGCAGATTTCTGATCCTCTGAAAGACAGATACAAAAGGAGTGCAAGCTGATAACATGCCATAATTTTGTTTTTAGAATCAGAATATTGTATTTGTTATATTTGTCACTCTGACACCGAGATTCTGTAACAGTCCATACCAGAGCAACATCGAAAAACATAATATGAAACCATTTCAGTCTTACATTTCATAACTTCTTAAAGCTTTGTAGAATGTATTTTCTTCAGGACAAATGTTAACAATTACATTTTGCACAGCTTCTTTTGATTTGGTAGAGCCAGTTATCAGCTGTTTGATTTGTGGAGGATAACAACACACAATAAACAGCACAGGTTGCTTGGCTTCTCTGTTTGCCTTTTGACAGCTTCTCATTTTTCCTGTTTGTAATGTTCAGTGAAGCTCATATAACTCCTGCTTGGGAACACATGAGGTGAGGATATTATAGCTGTAAAATCACAGGTAGATAGTAGATTTTTTTTTTCCTATTGTTTAAGGCTTTTTTAGATCCTGGATTTCTTTGACTCACTTTGGTTCATTGGACATCATGCCTTTAAATTGCATAACAGCAGTGTCCAGGAATTTTCTTCATAATGGTATTCTATAAGTTTCAATCTACTTCTGCTCTGACATTCGTAGGGTTTTTTAACAGGTATTATCCTAAAGTCATATAGAAAGGAATTATTGCATACATAGTAGTTTCAATACAAATTAATTTCAGTTGTTTAGATCCATTGCATAGTCCTTCTCTCTTTTGGATCCTGTGTTCAAATTGAGTGGCATTCCAGTAGAGTGAGAGACTTCCTTTGCCCTTGGCCATTTGGATATATCATTGTTGTGATTTTTATATTGAGAAAAGGTATTCCTGCAAGCAAACTGCTTAGGCAAATTATTGAGCAGGCAGGTATATTTAGTGATTTATTTTATGAAGAGGAGTCCTAAAAGGGAGCAGCTTTCCTGATCAAAGATTTAAATCTCCAAAATTACTAAAGTGTTTATACCCATTGGGAGTCTCTGAAGGTGCTTTTGAAAATTTCACTTTACATCTATTTTTATATTTCATTGCCAAACATTCTTTGTATTGTCTGTAGAAAGCTTGCAGGAATATCATTGGGGGCTTATACATGTTAGACCTGAAAAGTGTAGATTCTCTGTCTTTATGGAAATGGCACTTCAGTGTGAAAGGAAAGGGGAAGATGATGTTTTTTGTCAAGGCATAAATCCACCGAGAGATTTTCAAATGCAGTTGAGGGATTTAGGATTACAAATCCTATTGACTTCAAATGGAACTTATGCTCCTACACTTTGAGAGGCCTTGTGACCCTCTGTCTTCCCAAGAGGAAAAACAAAAAGGCAAATCCTGGCAAAAGACTGCAAAAAGATTTTTGAACTGACATGCTTTAAAACTGTCTTGTTGATTGTGTTACTGAGATGTCTGACTCTGGGCAAGAACACAAATCGTTTTACAGAATCTAAAATCACATGTGGATACCTTGAAGCGATACAAACACTCTTACATCTGTTAAAGATTCCTGTCTCTTTACAAAGAAAAGGATCATTTCTCTTTCACTGTAAAATTTCTCCTAGGTTATGGATAGTCTGTTGTCGGAAGGCAGAATGGAGACTAGGCGATGCACTCTCAGAGGGATACTCTACCTTGCATGGAGATCTGTGTGCTGCTTTTGTTTCATTTAAATCTTACAAATGGATTTTATTTGGCCAGTAAGTTGTTCTTTTTGACAAAGAGGTCACTACTCTTGGCCACAGTAAAATTTTCCTTGACTAAAGTGTTAAAATAGCCACTCATATCTTTCTGGAGGGATTTCTTACACACAAAAAAAAGTTGTATTAGAAAAATGTTGCTTCGTTTAGTTACATATACCTGGAGCCTGTGAGTTTTTAGCCACTGAAAAGTAGAGAAATTGCATCATGTTTCTGCTTTGGACCCTATGAATCAGATTTCAACAAGACTAATCCTCAGTTTATATATACACATAGGTATATATACGTGGATAAATGTATACATACTATATAAATGAGTATATATAGAGAGTACCACTTGCTATTTAAGCGCAAAGATGAAGGAAGGAATGCTTTCTGTCTCTTTTCCAGATGTTTACCGCCACAGGTTTAATATCATTCATTTTCCAAGCAGAATAAAAAAAATAGTCAGAAGAATTTGTCCTAGACTCTTTATGTGGTGCAAACTGCAAGAAAATTACTTAATCTGTCTTTACTCTTTCCTTCTCCGTTCTACCTGCCTAGACCTTTTTTTTAATGTTATTCCTTTTGGCATTTGGGTGTTTAAGTGCTCCTTATGCTCTTTTAGGATTTTGGAGATAGAAAAGTTTTTATTATGTATTCTTTGGGGTTCTTGTGTGCACAGAGCCTGTGCAGGTACAGAGCACAGAGCCTGCGGTAAGGAGCTCTACCTTGCCCTTGTGAACTCAGTAGCAGCTCTGTGTCCTCACCACACAATTGTTATTTTGAGAAATATCCCAAAGGCAAATGTTAACCCCACAACACCAAGGGTCTTCCTGCAGTGATTGGAGAGAAAAAACTTCTGCAGTGGATCGATGAAAACAACCAGCTGCCTCCCTCCCTGGCTTACATGGGAAATGGAGTCTAAAAACGTTAAGCTAAAGTGCATTTGTGAGAATATCCGCTCTTTGGGACAAGCCTACAGTATTTAATGTTTTAAATTTGTTTCTAGATTTTAAAATTCAAATAATCTTTGACTATTCTAATTGTGAAGCCTTTATATGGAAGCCAGACTGTAGAAGGACCGTAAAGGAACTGGGAGGGCAAGGTTTTGAAGTAACTGAAGGTGGCCTGTACCTGCCAGAAGTGATCTCACAAAGGCAGCTGGAGAATTCAATGTGTTTAGCAGATTTAAAAACCAACAGTAGTCAGAGGTTTTGCAAATCAGCAGAGTTCTGCTTCTAGGCTTGTACTTCATTTGCATCTTTTACAGAAGAGTCTGCTGGGTCCAGCCTACCTCTCTATTCTTTTCCAAAAAATAGCTAGCTTTGCTCATCAGATTGAATTATTTAATTATGCATTTTAAAAAATGATAGCAGTGTAATCAAGCCGCCTACTCTCTGCTTGCAATTCAGAGAGAAATATCTGCATTTGTGTCTCAAGAAAAGAAATACCTTGTTTTGTGAAAAAGCATCCATGACTTTCACTGAAACAACCCCTGGAGAGTCACATGAGGTATCTTTGCATAACATGCCTTTTCAAGGGAAGTCAACTTCAGTGGTTCAGGTGCATCTCAAAGGGTACTTGAGTGATCAGAATTTATTTTTAGCTTAGCTACCAGCCCAGTTTTTTATTCATCTTGAACCCAGGAGGAACCAATACAAAGGTAAGCATCTTACCGACTGAGCCAAGCTAAGGAGGTGTTCGAACTGTGGAAGGCCGGAGAGCGAACAGCCTGAAGATGATTGCTAGTCATTAATATTGAACTCAGTTCTGTCAGAGTTGCAGAAGCCAAAAAGCAGAAGAGTGGAAGGGGCAGGTTATTCAGGGTTTTAAAATATGTATCAAAGGGTTGGGTGTGTTTTTTTCTGACAAGGTCATTTGAGAGTTCTTAAGAAGCTTGACAAGCTGACTTGACATACTTTCTTAGTGTTCTCCATCTGCACGGGAGAAAGAAAAGAAGGAACTGGGGAAAAAGTTTAGCATAATCTTCTCAATTCAGAGATTTTGGTATTGTAATTAAATGTGTCTGATACTCTGCCCCTATTCAGACTCGTCAGAAAACTAAATCAGTAAGGCTTTAAGTATTATTATAAGTGAAAACTATTAAATAAAAAAATAACTTTAATTTATTGAAAATCTCTTTTAAAAGGCAACTCTTATTAGCTGTAGTAAATTCCTCTACAGACAAATAGATGTTATTAATTTTTATGGTAAGATGCACAAATAAAGAGGACATTTTTTTAGGTTTAAAGTTGCTGGAAACAGTTTGGAATGGTGTCCAATTTGCTTACCATATGGCTTTTTTAAAAGCATCGTTACCCAGAACGTAGGAGCTGTGGAAGTAATGGGATGCACTGTGTATTGCAGATATATAAGCTCTGACTCAAAATATGTTTAGACCATTGAATTGCCTTTATTATTACAAAGGCTATAAAAGGACACAGTAAGAGGGAGGAAAACACTTGATTCTGTTGTAGTGCTGAACTTTTCCCAAATCTATGCTCAAAACCATCCACTGAGCTGAGGAATTGTCTGTTCAAGTAGGTGCAAGTTGCACCCTTTCAATTTTGATTGTGACACTGGCAGATGATTGCAGTGGACTGAGCTGGCCTGAGGCTCCTGTCCTGACCCTGCTTCCTGCACTGAAGCAGAGGGACTGGCTAGAAACAGGGTACAATTTTACCCATCGCTGGTGACAGCAATCCTGAGTGTTCCAAGCTGCCAGACTTATCAGGAAAGCAAGCTCCTGGTGGAAATAGTCTAAAGTTTCCCCCTTGTTTTCCATCTTTTGTCTTTTTTCCCCCTACTGTCTTTATTCCCTTTCCTCTTCCCCAGAAATGGAGAAATCTGGACAAGGGATATTACTTCTCAGGGCTTTTGTTATCTGCCCTGGGGGCTGGGAGGAAGAAAAGTGAGGGGGTTATAAAAAAAATCATCCAAAATTCAAAAATCCCCCCTTTCTACTGTGTGAAAATCTTCATCTGCCGGAATCACACCTATCAACGCCTGACTCTAATCAGACGTGCTTGTCTAGACTCGACTATCATTATTAATTACAGACATGAACCTCTCTATCATTTAAAGAATTCTTCCTGAGCACTAATGAAAGCCTGAACTGGCAAAATACCCTCACTTTTGAAGAGGAAACACTGATTTTGAGTGGATTGAGCCTCCAGCATAGTATAGTCTGTGACTTTCACAGTTGAGCAGCCCCATGGAAGTGAATTTGTCAAATTTGGAGGTTTATATCTATAGATGAAAGCACGAATACCAATACATTCTTTCCTTCTACATTGTACCTGTATCTTTCCAGTATCTGACTCGCAAGTCCAGACTCCATAAATGGCCTCCTGCAGCTGTGCAGAATAAAGTTTGCCTAAAATACATAAGCCTTCCAAAACAAAAAGGATGATAAAAAGAAGCCTGGAATGCAAGATGAAAATCTTAGAACCTACAATTATTTTTGAACATGTAATTTTCTGTTAGCCCAGTTAAGATGTTCTTTCACAAAAGCCCGAATAAATTCCTTTCAGAGAGCTGTTTAATACTGTACACATCTCTACCCACAAATATATGTTAGTTTTATAATAAATGTTTTCTATTACTGTGCCTCAGATGGCAGATTTCAATTGAATAACTTATTTTGCAATTTATTTTTTGACTGTGGTTGAATTAGTTTTAGAGGCTTATTCATAGGACAACTGCACATGAATTATGTTTGTAAATCTTCAGTAAATCAGTACAATTTTAAAACATGCTAACTGAATCAACAGCAAACAATAGCTAAGATGCAGCACATGAAATACTCTGGCTTCCATCAAATGTGTTTCAAGCACATATGGCTGCTTATATCCTCCAAGCGGTTGCACATGGTTCCCTTCATGTGCTAGAAGTATAATATTAACTTCCTTGTAAGCTTGTAAGTAACCAATTTTATCATTAACTATGGCATCAGAAGTGACAGAGATGGGCCCTGTCTGTGATATGGCTGATGTGCTTTGAGCTGAGACAGTGATCGATAGGTTGCTTGGCTAGAATTTTGTTAGCGCTTGGAGAGCACTTGTTAGTTGTGTCAATACGAATGCTGCCTTTCTTTTAACATCTCTTACTTCATTGACTGTGAAGCAGACATGATTTTTAAAGGTAAATTCATGCCTCCCCATGTTCACCTGGCTCCCATGGAAGTAAACACAATTTTGGGAATATCCCAGGGCCCAACCCTGCTCTCATTGACATCACTTAGTAAGCAGGGATCTCCTTCCCTTTGCTTCAGTTCAGTTCCTAAACGTTTTAAAAATTAAGTGTGTTCAGAAAATATATGCCTCCAAAGTTTCCTTCCTTATTTGCTGTAAGAGGGACCCCAATGTATTACTCAAACTACTCAAACTAGCTACTTTGGTTTGGCCTTCTTAAATCAGAATACAAACTGATCAGGCACAAAGTCTCCAGCTTTGAAATATTATTTGACTTTGACTATTGGATGGTATAGCACTAGATTTATACTGCGTGTCAGAGTGAGTTTTAAATCACTAGCCATTGAGAAGAGTAATTTGCACAGTATTCAAACGTGTTTACATGCTTGTGAGTTAATAGCTGATTACTAACTGTCATTTGATTCTAATTGAACTCCTGTGGAGAATAAAAGTAAAAGGCAGAGTGAATATGGCCTTAAAAAAAGTATAATGCAGAATTTTTAGGAAGAGAAGAACATCAAAATTAAGACAAGTTTTTTCAGATAATCAGATTTCAGCAATCTGAGAATTTGTAAGTTTGAAATTAGAGGAAGAAAAATTAGGATAATTAGTACTTCCTCAATTAAGAGGACAAGAACACGAATTATCCAAAAGCTAAGAACTTGGTTAATGATGAGGCTCTTAGTGACTGACCGCAGAGGCAAGAAGTTATATGAAGAAAGTGCAACTGGATTGAACTTTTAAGGGACCACAAATGGTAGCCCCAAACTCAGAAAGCTAAATATAGTAAGAGATGTTTGGGCAAGGATTTAAGAATGTAAAAGATTTACAAGTGTATTAGAAGGAAGAGCAAGAAAAATGATGGCTCAGTGCTCAGTGGAGAGAGATGCTTTTATAAAGGCATTGCTGAGAAGGTCACAGCATTGTTACCTGTCTTTGCTCTGGCTTTCACTTCAAAGGTCGGCTGTGATCAGGTGGTGATTGTAGGTAATGTCTTCAGCTCAAGTGGAAGATTCTGGATTAGGGCAAAAATAGGCTTGAGTAAATTAGATGTTTGCAAATCAGCTGGAATTGATCTAAGGCTGAAGTGAATTGGCTGAAATAATTTTAAAGCTATTAAAAGTTATCTTTGAAAATTTCTGAGATTGTAGAAGATTGGGAAAAGAGAAACTGCATGCATATTTTTTTAAAGCTAGAGAAAGGAAGAAAATAGAAATTTATATTCTGTGAGGTGAACCTAAAATCCTGAAAAAAAGAAAAAGAATAAATATTAAAGCAAATATTTGTTAGCATCAAGAAGATTAGGGGATGAATAAAGCCAATTGGATGCCAAGCTAAACTGATTTTCTTCTGTGACAATAACAGACCTTGAGACTCAGGGATAAGCTTGCAGTATCACATATCTTGACTTTAATAAGGCTTTTGACATTGGCTTACATTACTGTCTTATAAGCAAGTTAAAGAAATATTGTCTAAAGAAATCATTATGAGGTGTATACAAAATCTGTTGGGAAAACTACATTTTGGTAGTAGCTGTCAATGGTTCAGTGTCCTGCTGGAAGGATAAGTTGAGTAGGGTTCCTCTGCGATCTGTTTCGGGTCTAGTATTATTCACCATTTTCATTCAATGGTAGATGTTGAAATTAGTATGCTTATTAAATGTAGCACAGCAATAAAATCAGTCAACTTAAGAAATTCAAGAAATGGTCTGTAAACAAAGGATAATTCCGCCTGGGCAAATGCAGAGTTCTTAGGTAAGAATAATCATCTGCACAAAACAGGATGAAAAACAATTGGATACTAATAAATTCTGAGAAAAAGGGCAGGGGATTACAGTTGATTACAAATAGAACATGAGTCAACAATGTCATTCTGTTGCAAAGAAGGCAAATGTTG
Organism: Gallinago jamesoni; assembly: GCA_025769975.1. Lineage (NCBI taxonomy): Eukaryota > Metazoa > Chordata > Aves > Charadriiformes > Scolopacidae > Gallinago > Gallinago jamesoni. The sequence continues at coordinate 43,846,307 of JAOQGH010000051.1, forward strand.
CACTGGCATGGGTAACTATGAGTCAGTGCCAGTAAGACCTTGGCTGGAATACATTGTCCACACTTGGGTACCAAGCTTTGAGAATAGTGTGAATCAACTGGAAAGTACCCAGAGAAAAGTAACAGATATGATCAGAGTTGCAGAGAATATAATCTCTGAAGAAAGACTGAAGGAGAGCAGCATCTCTTCCATGGAGAGAAAACAAATAAACAAACCAAAATAGAACCAAGAACAACCCCCAAAACAACCCATAAATCCTGTTTTCAAATGCATAAAATTAACTGCAAAGTGAAGGAATCATTCTCTGTCCATTGTGGATACAACAAAGAGCAATATGTTTACATTGCAGCAAAGAAGATTAATTTAGCCTCTGAAATGACAGCAATACTTAAGCATTGGGAGAGCTATTTTAAAGAGGATGTAGAGTCTCTGTCTTTGAAGGTGTTCTGAAACATGTTACATAGATGTCTTGCAGATAATGACACATTGATGGCTGATGGAGCTATGGAGAAGGGGAGTGGAATCAACATCTTTCCCAGAATTGCCATTCTAGCACTGTGATTCTGTGATTGTATGTTGATTAATGGAAACCAGCTAATTTTGTTGAAAGCACAGAAGAAATGCTGAAGAAGGTATTTCTTAAAATAGATTTCCCGTCAAAGCAAAGAAAGGAAAATAAATGAGTCGATATCCTTGACAGACGTTTTGGCACCACCTGAAAAAATACAGGTTCTCATTTGATGGAGGTAGTATGCCTAAACTTCAAGATAGATGCTCACCATGGTAGTCACGGGCTGGCAAACCTCCATGAATATAAACAGGGACTGGCAAAAGGCAGCTCATTTTCTCTGACTGCTTTTCTCTCTCTCTTTCTAATATAGAGTCAGGAGAACTTCCTATGGATGATTCTGTACTTGGGTATTAGTGGGGGATTTTGTCCAGGTAGGAATAAAGGACGTGCTCTAACCAAAGCATTAAAGATTTGAATGAAAATCAGTTAACTATTCTCTTTCAGTTAATTAGATAAAGCAAGGCAATGCATGTGTATTTAGGAATTAAATTTCTTTGTGCTGTAAAACTAAGTGCCCAGGTCATCAAAATACTAATTGAATCACAGCTTTTTTTCTTCCTGTTCTTTTTACTTCAGATTAAAAATATTTGCATAAAATATTATTTCTGCTCTAGCTTTGCAGTCCTTGGTCATTTGGAAAGTTACTTTAAACTACAAAATAATGCAAAACAGTATACAACAAGATTAATAATAAAAGTTTTCATATGTATTTTGGTGGCGGTGGGCATTAAAAGTTCCCCAAACATAGTATGTTGGAAATTAGCATCAGTTTGATAAGCACTGTTTAGTCATTCAGTCATGTTCTGTCTTTTCTCTCTGCGTCCTCTGATTGTATACATACCAATGGAGCTGGCCACTGATGTGCATCTCTGTGTTGTCAGTTAGTGCCCGACAGCTTGCTTTAAAGGTCTTGTCAAAGTACATCGTCTTTAAAGTGTAGGGACAGGAAACCTGTATCTGAAGACCAGAATTTGACTTTCACTGTCCTTTTTGAAACGCTTGTTTGAGGATTTTTTATCTTGGAGAGATTAATAAACAGCATTGTTGTCTTATATATGTGCATCCTTCAGCAGTACGAGAGGGATGCGTACAGATGAAATGCTGCCCCAAAATCTGGAACTATCTTGTTCTCTTCAACCAAAAGGCAAGACAATAGAATCAAATCTAATATAATAGGTTCTGTTCCTGAGATAGCTTTAATTTATAAACTGAGAAATTGATTCCCTTAGTCCCTTGCTTGCCATTTTTGTCCTTAACAACAGATAAACAAACTCTGTGATAAATGGATGTACAAATAAGCCATCCTAGAGATCACTATATATTACAGTGACCTTTAATGCAATGTAAGCATTATTGTAATTATTTTAATGTGATACATCAGTGTGTTCATGAACCTTCTCCTTTCTTTTAATTGCTGGAGGTTAAAAAAAAATATCAGAAAATGTATGTAATAGTCTCTAAGAGCAAATGTATCTTTTCTGTGAAAGGTCCAGCATCTAAGCCTGTTTCTCTGTTCAATGAGGACCTTTGTAATGATCTTTCATATTTAAAACCAAGCAATGAATAGTTGCTGACACAGGCTGCAGAATTGCAAAGCTGAGAACAGAAATCATAGAATGGTTAGAGTTGGAAGGGACCTTAAACATCATTGAGTTCCAACCCCGCTGCCATGGGCAGGGACACCTCCCACTAGACCAGGTTGCTCAAAGCCTGGTCCAACTTGGTCTTGAAAACTGGAGGAAGAACCTCTGCTTTTCATTGTGTTAAATATAGACATCGAAGAAAACGTGTCTGCTGCTCTCTTAGTAGAGTATAAAGCTACCTAAGGAATCAGTGTTAGCTAAAAAAAAGTAGCTGTGATTTGTTAATTCTGTTCTGAACTTTACCACTGATGCATTTTATAGTTATAGTAAGTTAATTCTAATCCGTAGGACCTATTTATCCTCAAAGTATATATTTAGGTATCTGAAGGGAGGCCATGGTGCAATAATTGTGTACTTCTTCTATATAAGCAACATTTCCATCTTTGATTTTATCAGTCATCACCACCTTGCATCCATTGCATTACTGGCAGAACTGCAAAAGATCTATTCTTCTATAGATACAAATGCATTTGTTTCTCTCCCTCCTGACATGCACGTCACGAGATACACATGATGGTTGTCTGCAGTGTGCCCTTCCTCAACAGAACTCCTAAATCTGCCATTAGTATGTGCCGAGTCTAGCCTATATTTAGTTGTTCTCACTCCTAATTGCCTAACTTTGCTTTTGGCTTCCTCATTATTCTATCGTAAGAAATGTGACTTGATATTTAGGCAAATATTTTTCATTTTCTTTGTGTTTCTCCTTCTGAGCTGCTGTTTCATAAAGTGGTGATTCTAGTGTATTTTTCTATGCAGGACTGTGCCAATAACATTTTTCCAATGCCTATAAATAAATTAAGTATACTGAGACTTGAAAGAGAAATTGCTATCAGCTGGTGTTCCACTACCTACAAAAGATTTTATCTTCTTTCAGCTTTTGTTACTTTGCTCTCCCTTGACTATGTATTGGAAGTTGTATTCCCTGGTTGTGTCACGTGATGCATTTGTGTGTAGCTTCTTGATGTATGAAACTATCGCAAACACCTTGTACCCATAGCTCCACTTTGGAAATTGCATCGAACATGAACTTTTTGACAGATGGAGCTGTTGATATGATTTGGAAATAGGCCTTTTTGTATCAGTCAGATACTCCCTTTTTCAAAATGGGAAAAGGAGAAAGGTTTGGGATGAAAGAAGAGAAAGGGCCACCCATTTAGTGGGAGCAGAGAACTTGAGCCCAAAAGGAGGAATGCACTCGAGAGCTATTTATGTTGTTTTTATAACAAGACAACAAATAAATTCCTTTTCACAGGCTGCACTATTAAACAGAAGATAGCTGCTTAACTTCCTCTCATCTTCACAGTTATCTGAAAGTCAGATACTTAGCCTGAGGTAGTTGTCCTTTTTGTCTTTGTAGCAGACACAGAAGTATTTCAGACTAGGTAATATACTGGAAGCTACTTTGAGATCTTGCTAAGACTAATTAACTTTTAGAAGGTTAAAGTTAGATGGAATCAGATGTTGCATAGATCCTATCCAGGAGAGCAAGATACACCAGGGGACCTCTTCTAGACACTGTGATCTCAACTTTCCCTGAGAAAAAGAGGTCAAAAGCAGCATCATTGTTAAATTTATAAGGATCTTGTCACAGTTTGAAGCTCAAATTGAGTGAATTTTATGCTTGAAACTTCCATGTTTTTTGGAAGAGATGGTGCAGTCCAGGAGAGAAGTTGTGCAGGTTTGTTGTTTGCAGTTCATTATGTGACCTCCCTGTTTGGCAGGAGGGATGCTGCAGTCTGGCAGAGTGGGGTGTATTACCCTGGTGGTACCAACCATGCTGCGTGTTGTCTTGGTGCAGGGTCCTTGATTCTTTTCAGTTTCAAAAAATTCTTCATTTCCCTTCATTGTAGAATTGGATAGTACCTCCTTAGTGGCTGGTCCACTTTCTGATTTGCTGTTGCTATTGTTGGTGCCCACAATGAGCTTGTTCAGGACACTTCTGAACATGTTTGTGCTTCTCAATGATCAGCAGATTGTTCGTATAGATTCCCTGTGCACGAAAAAAACTCTTCAAGGTTCATTCTGTTTGGGATAAGAGATTGGTCATACACCGTCTACTTCTGCTAAAACAAAGTCAGCTCAAGTTCATGTGCCTCTACCAACAGCTGTGCCAACTTGACCATATTCATGTTAGTTTATACACCAACACAAGGTATTTGGAAATTGTTTTATTCATGTTTTCTGAAACATGAAAGAATGACAAATTCTGTCAGACTTTCAAACGATGAACTCAAAGGAAATGTGTGACATTAAATAACCGTGACAGGTGTCCTTTACCAGCAGGATTCTCCTGGAACGCACCCCTCTGAGCATTTGTATCATCTTTGAGAAGGCCAGAGCATTTGAAGATTACCCAGCTAAGAATATGGTCAAGCATCAGGTAGTCAGTGGGGAATAAAGTGTTGTTGGGGTGAAAGCTGCAGGAGCTGGCAGTTTCTGATTGTGTCGCTTTGACTGGTTTGAGTTGGGAAGAGATGAGGATGAAAGAGAGAGCTGAGAGAAGTGGAAATAAAGTATGCAGTAGATGATGTTTAACACTTTGGGAAAAAAAATCAGATAGTTTAATAATGGATTTTCTGTGTGACAGTCCTTCAGCATAGCTGATTTTTACCTGTCCATTAGTATGCTCTCTGTTTTGTCAATCTAGCAAAGAGGAAAGTGTCTTTTGCTTGCTTTTCTGAAAGAACTGGAATTCTGTGATCTCTGTGCAGCTTTTAAATTAAAAATTATTGTTTTGAATTAAAATACTGAATCCAGACTCTCCAGACCTTAAGATATGAAGTCTTTATCTCACTGCTAGTTAGTATTCAGTGAAGGAAGGGATGGAGTTTAGGAGGTTGCTGGAGCAACATAGTACAAGATGAAAATATTGCTTTCTGTGGGGTGGGGAGGCCAAGAGGGGAAGATTTAAAGGTATGTCTGGTGCAAAGGTTCTTTCTTCTGAGAACATTTTTATTAATTTTTGTGATGTCTATGCTAAATTCTATTTTGATATCTCCCTCCATGTGTTTGTCCAGTACATTGGCACAATAAGGTCTTTCAAAAGGAAATTACAGAAATTAAAGTCTGAAATATTCATAAGCGTGCTTTTTTTAAAAAACACTGAATAATTATGAGGCCATTCTTATATGTAGGCAATTTTCTTAATGATGAGAACTTTTAGTTTGAGAAATTAATTTTCAGCATGCTGACTAAATAGAAAAGTTCATTAAAATCTTTGTATGGTCTGTAGTAGGGGGCTAATAACAGTGTTTTGTCTTGTATTTCAATTATGGTAGATGTGAATTAACTAGTATTTTAATAAAAATTAGTAGTAGCGTTTATTTTCCATTGAGTAGTGTGAATTTACGTGATGTGTCTGAAACATAAAGAGCCTAGGGTGTGGATATGTGTGGTGAATGGATTTTATTTTAATGAATTATAATATAATTGTCCTGTCTTGGCAATTAAAGTTGGGCTTTAAATCTTAATTCATTAATTCCTTCACATCGTTTTTGGTTTTTTTTTTCTTTGGGGACAGCGGAGGAAGTACTAAAAATTCCTTTAAGCTTATGAAGCTGGAAGACGTGTATGACAAATAGATTTAAAACGGATTACTAAGAGGTAGAACACAAAGGCAGCATTTCATCAGTGTCAAATTCTGCCCTCAGTTATGTGCAAGCTCTTTGGTGAAGTTACAGTGATTTAAATTTAGCTTGGCCTTGCGTTACTTGGATGGAAAATGCATGCTCCTTGGGTAGTCCTCTTTTGCAATTATTCTGATATAAACCTGGCTACTGGGTATTTGTATCATGTGCATTTACCTATCCATATAGACATCATATATTATGAGATTAGTTGAACAATTTGGGGCCAAATTAGCTTCACCTTTATAAACTTAGGTGAATTGCTTGTCTTGGCCTGTGGGTTTAGCCCACTTCTCCTCGGTCAGATAAAACCAGAAATATCTAAAATCTCTGAGGGATTGGGAAGCTGCCTTCTCGTCTCTTGCCCTCCCTTAACACAGTAGTCTCAGCACTGTCTCAGATATCTTCATCAATTCTGCTGGAGGTGCACTTCTGAGTAGTGACCAGTGCCCTGGTGGCGTTGCTGTCCCACTTGTATGTGTGTGGATGTATTTATTTTAGCAGAATTGGACTAAGCTGGGGTAAGATAATGATGTCTGAGGTATCTGGCCTCTCTTCAAATGTTTATGAATTATCCATAAGGCCATGCTTTTGAGGGAAGTTTTAAAGTTAATAAAGCACATGAAGCAGAAGGATTATGCGTGCTGCCATTTTGTAGTTTTGCTGTTCGGTGCTGTTTTCTAGGGGATGACTTCATAGCAGAGGCTGAAAAAAACATCAGTAGTCCAACCATTAAAAAATGAGCCTACAACCAGATCTTTGAAGTCCCGTCTCTTAGCATGTATGCCTTAAAGAAAGAATCTGCCGATCCAGAGGCAGTGATGAGCTCAGCATGATCCTGAAGTTTGACAGGCTTAGGTCTGTTCTTCTAAAGACTGGCTGACACTGTTCTGTGCTGCATCCTTCTACTGAAGCAATTTCACACCTCATCTGGTAGAGATGAAAATGGCAGGGAACAAACTATAAATCCAGCAAAATTTTAGTTTAGCAGATATATCATCCTATCAGAATCTTTTCACATAAATAATTAGTTCTTCACTTCCTCGATCCACTAAACTTGCAAAGCTTTGGAAATTACATGGGGTGATGTTATCTTGAGAGACTTTCAGGGAGTTAGCTGATCCGACCCTTTCCTCGAGGTAGCAGCAACCATATCTGTGTCCTTCCTAATGCTTATCCACTGTGTTCTTAAAGACCTCTAGTGCAGGACACTCCAACGGTCTCCCCAGCAATTTATTCTGCTACTTTCCTATCTTAACCATTGCAAATTTGTAACCTGACCTTCCCTTTTTGCAATTCATATCTTTGAATTTAAAACTTTTGCCTTCTCTGTGCCATTGATGTGACAAAAAATTGGCTACCACCTCATATTTAGTGGCCTTTTCTTTATATGAAGGCTTTTTGTTACATTTCCCTTCTGTGTTGTCAACTTAACTGCAGATCTGTTAGTTCTTCCTCACCAATCACTTGCTACCCTTTTTAGCCTCTCTCAAACTGATCAAAATGGGGCATTTCAAACTCATGACAGCAGATACCAAGAAACCAAGTGTTTTAGAAATGATAAGGTCCTCTTCCGCATCTGATGGTATACCTTTGTTTGTTTCTATGTATGTGTGGAACAGTCTATGTACACATGGGCAAAGAGGTGAACGTATTCAGTGCTGATTTTGCAAGTAGGCAGGATCAGAGGAGCAAGAGCGATATGCAGGAGGATTTGAAACAGCGCTTTTACATTCTGTTCTCTCCAGTTAAGCTAGATAGCTTGAAAGAGATTCTTGTCACATCCTCCCCAGATATAAAAGTGGTAACACAGTTTCTATCATGAAGAGCTGTCGATATGTTTTCTAGGGACCACGCCAGATGCGTTATGGTTCCCAGTTCCTTACTGCTAAGACATCTGGACATTGAAGAGTGTGTGTGTGTTAAGATCTTAATTACGACATCCAGTGATAAAACTTGCACGTGCAACTGGGACTGTTACAAATTTAGCATATTATCTTTCTTCAATATAAACCTTTTTGCATGTAAAATGAAAGAGAACTTGGGCATTTCTTTCCTGCCCTTTGGATTTTTCCTAGGATTGTATCTTGTATAAATTACACAACACAGTGTTTGTCTTCCTTGTGCTCTTCACCAAAACCTTCAGTCTTCAGTTTGGAGTAAATAGTGCTTCCACATTGTTTGAAATAATTTCACCCTCATTGCTTTCATCTGGTTAAATAATCCTTTAATCCATGCTCAGAACCAGCAGATCTTTTATTTTTTTTAATGTTTTTACTAGTGGATGCCTATATTATGTTCTGGTAGTGTAGATAAAGTATGATTGATCAGTTTATCAAATGACAGTTATTACTGGGCCATTAATTCTGACTACACCAATGATTAGAAGTACAGATTTTTACACCTAGGGCCAGTGATTTTTTTTTTTTTTGTAATACGGATTTAGAAGATATTTATGCAAGCAGAAAATTGAATCAGCATTGCTATCAGTGCATTAAATTATAGCATTTTATTAGAGAAGAATTTCTTTTAGAATGTAACAGTGGATATAGATAGAAAAAAAGTGCATGAGGATTACTAGGAAGGGTTTAGCATCTTTAAATTACATTTTGAACTTTAAAGTATTGTGCATGCCCGAAATCATTCCTTTTGCCTGCAGGATATCACTCCTATATGATTTATGTGTGTTCAGTGTGCACACCTCTCTCCTGAATCACTAGATGCTAGTGGTGATTTAGCTTATGTGCTTTGATTTGTGCAGTTTGAGATAGCATGGTCTCCTGAATCAAATTAAATAAAAGAAAGGAAGGCAAAAATTCATTGCTATATGGAGGGTTGTCTTTTTTGTGTGTTACAAAAAATGTGAATCACTGATGTGACGAAGAAGAACTCTGTTACTTAAGCCCAACTCTAGCCTGACTCCGAGCAGCAAGACTGTGAATGAAATTTCTGTACCAAACCACTCTTGTCTGAAATAGTCCAGTTCAGCTACTGACTGGCAGAGTTAGTGCAGGGCAGTCAAAGACATGCTGTGCAGGTTAATGCCATGCTTTCTCATAATGGTTTGCACAAAGGTACAATTGCACACCAATTAGACATTCTTGGCGCCTAAAGCTGTCTATAAACTAGGTGACATAAAGTGAGCATAGTTTCCATTTTCGCGGCATAAAGGCATAAATGCACAATGCGTGACCAGAAAATCAGTCACGTTTGGTCAATGGTCATCTTGAGGGAGGCCTTCAGTGTGCAACAGGCAAGAAAATGAGTGCATATGTTGTTCTATATGTTGTTCCACTCTGGATACAGCCAGAGGTTGCCTGAGAATGTCCTCACTCCAGTAAGAGAACCTGTGAGGATAAGTTGAATGGAAAGGGTGCTGGCAAACAAGTAGCAGAGCTACTGGATCCAGTTAATCTCTGCCTTCAGGTACCCCAAAAGTGAGAGTTTTATGGAACAGGGTCACTGATACGCAGCAAAAATCCCTAATGCATTGCAAACTCCTGTACAGTTAATTTTTTATTGCCACTTCTTTAATATGGCTCTTGTTTGTTGATTTTAGTCTATTTGCTTATATAGCAAATGATGTTTCCCATACATGCAAATGACCTTAAACAAGTTAGGAACGAGCTGGGACCATGGCATAAAGTGTCAGAATTTTTTTTTCTATTGGTTTGCTTGTGTGTTCCTCTTTTTTTCTTGTCTGAAAAACCTTTTTCTCTCATTCTGGGTATACTGGAAAGTTAGCAAAACTGATCTATAGCTAAGGATCCTGTCTGTTTGAGAGAAGTAAATATGCTTCATCCCTAGAATGTCCATACCGTGGGAATCAGTCCCTTGTCTTTGTCATCTCTCTGCCAGATTTGTAGCACATCTGTTAGTGAAAATACCATCACAGCCACCTTGTACTTAAGCTGCTTGATGGGTTTAGTTCATAAAAAAGCAAATTTGAAGGTGAAGGATTGTGTCGTATAAGTTTCTTTAGGCTAAGGAAACTATGAGTGTGAAAGCATCTTTAATCTCACAGAGGAAAATTATAAAAACAACTGCCAGAAATAAATCCAGATTAATTCAAATTGGAAATAACACATACATTTTTAGAGCACTCAGCTAAATTGTGTATCTCTTCTATAATAGAAAACGGCCATGAAAAGTTACAGAAGATTATTTAAATCCCCATTCCTGGGCTTTTTCATAACATTATGTAGACAGGGACACTAGATTTTCTAACAGTTAATTGTAGCTTTCACATCTGTGAATGAATCTGTTTCCTAACTCCATGAAAAGTTAGATTGAGAATCATCTGTGAACTCTGCTATTCTCTTTGCCTTTCATTGTATTCTTCTACTTTTTGCTCTTTCCATCCCAACTATTATTACCTGTTTTCTTACTGCTTGAGTTTGGTTCCCTCTCACCCATTGGAAGTGCTGACACGGGCTGATTGCTCCCATTAATGTTTCATCTGGATCTTTTTGTAGGAGTGGGTATGTGATCAGACAGGTCAGATTAGCCCCCATGTTGTGGGCAAAACAATTGGTGATATTTTTAACATTTAAATTCACCAGAGAAAAAGGGAAAGATAAGACTATGGAGCAGCAAGATGCTTCCATGACTGCAGGGCAACTGGGAATCATGAATGAAAGGCTTGCTGTCAAACATTGCATGTCTACACGGAGTCAGCAAATAGTAATACTAAGAACATTGTTTAAAAAAAAAGTGCTAAAAGGTTGATTTTTCGCTCCTAGAAGTCAGAACTGCACGTTCCAAGCCTGAAAAATAAGGTTGGTCCTGCAGGAGTTAAGAAAACAGAGTTTGTTTAAATATGATCTCATGCCGTTATGCTTAACTAGGTAACTAGAAAAGCAATTAAGGGCAAAGCATCAGCGAGGAGACCTGCCAGAATGAAAATGAAACTGAAGATTACTGTTGTTTACCTTCAGCTTCTCTGAACTGAAATTACTTTTTGTTGCTTCTGTATTCAAACACAAAGACAAGAGCAGTTTAATCTATTTTATGTCTTTTCAGAACCTCCTGATGGGAATGATCATTTTTCCAATCTATCTTATTTGCTCATAGAAAAATAGAAAAGTGGCCAAAAGAATACATTATTTTAATATGTTCCTTCAGCTGCAAAATATAGATAGCATTTACAGTTTCTCTCAGTTTTCTTTCTTCTTCTACACCATAATTGTCACTCCAACCATCATCTAAAATGAATAATGTGTACCTTTATTAGGTTGTCATTAGATTTGACAGTGTGCTATTTTCTGTAGATGGATATAGTAACGTTGGTCATGTTATCATTAATTCATCATATTAAGATGTGTTAGTCTTCTTACTTTAACATATCCCTTCAATGGGATTGTAACCAATTCAACAAAACCAGATAATTAGAGAAGTAAGATATTGTTAGAAAGGTTTGAATAGTTTTTGCAGCTGGAGTTGTTCACAGAAAAATTATTTATAGTATGATTATCATACACTGATGGCATGTAAATACACATAAATATCCTTCACACATTCCCCAGAGCCTCTTTTTCTCACATTTAGAGTTAAAATACCTAAAGATTGCCAGGAAAATGAGGGTGTGTCATATTCACTCAAACTGGATAGAATCTTATTCCTCGAGGATAATCAGCACATTCCTCATTGTGCTTTTATATTAAAAACTTGTAGACCGGTTCTCTCTTGCAAATTCAGACTCCCAGAAATTCATTATTTCTTTCCAATTACAAAAAAACTTCTACCATATGAAACTAGCTTACCGGAAACAAAGGCTTTACCTTGATTCCCTGCTTTTCATATTCTTTCCTGGTGAGTTGGGGTATGGTCTTTCCCATTTCTTCCCCAAAAAGAGCAGCTCACTAGCAGATCCTGCAGGGCCAGGGAGACAGCAAGGAGTGCTTTCATCTTCTCTTTCCATCCATGTACGGGACCTAACCTCAACAGAGGTCTCAAAGAGCTCATATAGTTCTAACAATTGTTTGTGCACGCTAATCATAACCTTCTGAAGAAGGCAGTCTGATTCCTAATAAAGATTCCCCCGATACTTCACCAAACCCCCTGTGCTGTAATTTATCTGTTGTTACTTATTCTGTCCTCATAGATACGGAGAACAATCTTCAAGGGTAACTGCTTGCTTTATGACAAGCATTTGCTCATTTCAAGACGTATCATGGCTCCCTATCGAGTCTTTCCTTTCTTGACTAGTTCAATGTATTTCCTTTTTTCATTTCCTTACAAGTCATATTCAAAATTTTATCAATTTTACTGTTCCCCCCTGAACTCTTATCCTTATTTTATCCTCTTATCCTGTATAGCTTGTTTATACTTTTACCCAGACAGAAATGTGTTCCAACTGAGGGCGTCAACAGTGCTTAATAGACCAGAAAAATTATATCCCATGTTTTAGTTAAGACTTTTCTGCTAATACACTCCAGTAAAAAGAATTTCCTTTTTTTTGCAGCAGCTTGACAGTTTTGATTCCTATTCAACCTGAGTCCATTGACACTCTGGGATCCTGTTTTGTGTTATTTCTACCTAGTCAATCCCCATTTTGTATTTGTTCCTTTGAGTTCTGCTTTGTAACGATGCTGCTTTGTATTTGTGTGTACTGCCTGTTGCCTTATTCATTCCTCCCATTTCCCCAGATCATTTTTCACTGTAACCTCCAGAGCATGACAGCTCCTTTCCTCATTTCTGCGGCTTATAAGCCTGCTCCCCGTTCCATTATCCAAACAGTTGATCTGTCTTTTTTAAACTCAAAATACCTCCTTATTTAAATGAATCATAGAATCATCTAGGTTGGAAAAGGCCCTTCGGATCATCGAGTCCAACCATCTACCCTACTCTACAAAGTTCTCCCCTACACCATATCCCCCAACACCACATCTAAACAACTCTTAAACTCATCCAAGGATGGTGACTCAACCACCTCCCTGGGCAGCCTATTCCAGTGTCTGACCACTCTTTCTGTGAATAATTTCTTCCTAATTTCCAGTCTAAATCTACCCTGTTGCAGCTTGAATCCATTCCCTCTTGTTCTATCGCTGATTGCTTGTGAGAAACAACCAGCACCAACCTCTCTACAATGTCCTTTCAAGTAGTTGTAGAGAGCGATGAGGTCACCCCTCACTCTTCTCTTCTTCAAACTAAACAGTCCCAGCTCCCCCAATAATTCTTCGTGTGCTTTATTCTCCAAGCCCTTCACCAGCTTTGTTGCCCTCCTCTGCACCCACTCCAGCACCTCAATATCTCTCTTGTATTGAGGTGCCCCAAACTGGACACAATACTCCAGGTGTGGCCTCACCAGTGCTGAGTACAGCACAAAGTCCCTCGTGAGGAAGACAAACATAAAAACTGAAACTCCTCAGATCCCTGTGGTCATTGTCATGCTGGCTGGGTGGTTTTGCTTGTTGGTGTTTGAGGGGGTGAGGAGGGATGTTTTTCCTTTAGCAGTTAGTCGGAGTTATCCTGGTATTACCTATACTCTCTGAGGACTGAGCCTCCGGAGGCTCTCAGCCTGCCCAGAATCCATAGGAGAGGAGCAGATGTACCAGCTTCACAGATCCATGGGAGCAGGATGCTGATCCAGGGTACTGTTTGTTCTCTTTGGCAAGGTGATTATCAAACTGGTCAAAACCCAGGAGCCTGGTTCTCACTGGCGGGAACTGAGCATCTTTCCTGCTGATAGTGTCTGAACCTAAATCAAAGCCATTAGGAGCAAAGTACTAGTTCCTTAGTGCTGGCAAAATGACAACAAGAAGTCAAAATGGTTTTGTTGGGTTGTTTTTCCAAAGCATAGACTGAGCCATTGAAAATTCCCTAACAGGAAGGTATTTCGTGTAAGGAAAACCAACCGTCTGAGGCTGATAGCTGCAACAGGCACAGAACAGCAAATGCAAGTCACATATCTTCCTACATAAAAGAAATTAGAGAGTGTGTCTTTTACGCACTACCTCTGTGTCTGTGCTGCCTGCAGGAGAACTGCTGTGGTCGGAGCTATGGGCAAACAGGACATGATGTTTGGAGTCAGTACCAGTCTGTGGTTTTGTCGTGGGAGGCAGTTGCACCACTGAATCCTACAGTTTCTGTGCCACCAGGGACCAGAATATTCCTTATGGCCAATCCTTCCAGCTTTAGAGCCATGTCAGCAGATTTCCAAATCAGGGTGGTATGATTCTAAAAAAATCAAATGCAAATATGCTGAATCATATTTACAGCAGTATTTGATGCTTTTCTTTGCATATCCCAGTTATCTTTTCACTAGCTCAGTGCATGAGGAAAAAAGTCAATGTTCCTCATCCAGTCCCGTTATCATATGGTCTCTGCTGTGAAGCCTGAGTGTCAGTTATGTGAAATGCACTGTGATACCCATGTGGTTTCACTTTAGCCTTTAACGGTAGCAAGGCATAGATGGTATGTGTGGTAAACAGTTTAATTTGGTCAATAGTTTAATTTGGTCTGCGACTTAATGACATTTTAAAGTATGTGCTGGCGTTTCTGCTAGGCTACCTGACATCATTTTTGCCTTGACATGGCAAATAAAGGCTTACTAACTCTAGAAGGAATTAGCATGAAACATGTCCATCAATCTCCATAAAGAAGCATTATGTAGTAGAATTTTATTAACTCTGAAGTAAAGGCAGAATAATTGAACAGAAATGTGTGCAGTAACTGATAGGGTTGTCTTGAGAAATCCTCAGCATTGCCAGGTTTTGTTCTTTTTTAGCACAATTTTAATTCTAGCTTGCATTTCTTTTTAATCAGTCCTCGGCCCGTGGACAATACTAAATATTTTAGTTTGAGGAGCTTTGCAGAATAACCTGTGTTTCTTACCCATCAAAAGCGACTGACTGACCTAAAATCAGATAAAGTGCACACAGGAAGGTACATTCTATCACCTCTATGCTGCCAAGTCACTTCTAGTTCAGCTGGTTGTTATTAACCCTATCTAGCAAAATAGTTCACAGCATCCTATATTGATAGTGAAAGATAAATGTTACAGTAGATGCACTTTAAAAGTTCAATCCAATTTTAGAAGCATTACTAGTAGCTGAAATAGCCAACATTTTAGGTATGAAGAGTATCACTGGAATTGATATTAATTCTGCAAAAAGATTCTGAGAATCTGTTATAAATTGGCCTGGCTATTATGAACACATTCTACTTTATAGCATTATATACCACACAGCATGTACACTTTGGAAAAAGGAGGACATAAATTAACCTTGCAAACGGTTTCATATCTTGTATTAAATGAACTGCTGTGAGTCTAATCAGAAAAGCACGGAAATAAAAGAGATTTCCATTGATTTCAGTGGTCTTGAGTTCAGACCCTATGTGTGTGTCATTGTGAAAGTCATATTGTGACATATTCAGGTGCTAAGAAAATTAACATGTCTTCCCTCAGTTGCTTAGTATTTGAAGCTGTATGTTTTCATGTTACTTACACTCAGGAGTACCTTATGCATCAGTGTTACTCTTCCTTTCCATGCGGAGCTCCTGTTGACTCCAATAGGAGCTTCATGCATGGAGGGACAGTAGGGTCAGCTTTAAAAATGTAAATGAGCAAGAAATGAAGCATATTACACAATCATATGACTTTTCAGTCTTTAATTACAACTGACATGAAATAAGACTGAATTAAGTTTTTCTGTTGCTTCTAAGATGCTATTTTAAAAAGTTTCCTATAAGTTCTCCATTTTTGAGTCAAAAGCATTTGTACCGATTTGGTATCTGTAGCCAAATTGTTGATATTACCAAATGTTGAGAAACACTGCCAATCATTGAGTTTTTACTACATTCTAAACTCTTCCAAGTCCTGCAAGCCTATAGCTCTTCAGCTGAAATCCACAACATTGAAATCAGAATAAGGTTTTTAGTTACTTGAGTAGATCAATGATTTCATGGTACAGTTTTTAGTGAGATTAACATTCTGAATTTACTTTAAAAGCTTATCCAGTCCTTCATATAGTCCAACAAAATAACTGTCCTTAGTCTCTGGAATTATATTCCTTTCCTCTCAAAAATACTGAGAAAGCATCTTTAACTGCAGAATGAAGGAGCTGTGTTAACTTTTATTTATTGCTGCCTAGAACCTAGCCATGATTTGCTGCACCTGCATCCTGTGGAGAGAGAACTGACTTTGGTTGAGAGGTGCCCTAATGATACCTAATCTCAGCAGCTTTTCCATATCCTTATACTACTCTATAGTGACATACAATTCATTTCTTTATAAGCTGCCAAGGCATGAAAGGTTAAAAATGCGCAAAAGCAGATTAATTCTTTACAATGAGATCATTAGAGACCCAGCACTTGAAACTGCTGATTATTAAATCCAGAATATTTTTTACTTGCAGCTCTTTGGTTGAGGTACCCAGGAGGCCAGATACATATGACACTAATAATTCTTAGTTACCTGTTGCATCAGTTCACTCCATCAGCTGTATATGGCACTTGTAGAATTCTTTGTTATTGGGTTCAGGACCCTGGATGAAGCAATGCTGTGACCACCTCATTCCTGTGAGTTTCCCCAGCAGAGAATACAGTAATGAGATTGCTAATTACTTTTGTGAAATGCTTCAGTTTGATGATATACGCAAGTAACCATCTAGATATCTAGAATCTCAGATCCCTCACAGGAGAATTCCCTCAATTATTAAAGAGACAACCTTCTCCTTTTTTTTTTAATTTTATTGAAGATACAGACTCAAATTGTACATTTTTATTACAGATATTAAAGCCTGGTTTTGCTTTGCTTGTTCTTAGTGCACCAATATTTTTAAGCCTGCTGAATGCTTCTACTTTCATCACTGATGTTTGTGCGTCTCAGTGTTTCCTTTCCAAATACTTGTTATTGCTTTCTTAATCCATTATTTTTTGGTTCTGGGCATGATAAAAGCAAAAAAAAAAAATCTATCTTTTTGTTTGCTGCAGTTCACTTGTGTCTTCACTTATTGCACTCTAAGTCAGGTTGCTAAAACTCAGCATGTAACTCAGTCTTTGGATTTGCAGCAGCTTAAGCCTTTCTAATTCCTAATTTATATAACCCTGTTCTCTTTCCCAACCCTGGTTTTGTGTTCTTTCAGCTCACTTGGACTTTATCCAGCATATCTTGATTCATTTTTCCCTTAACTTTCAAGTGAATCTTCAATGTTGGTCTGGTTGCTTTTCCACTCAAAAGCCCAGCAGAGGTTTACTCACACAAAGCTACTACTGAGTGTGATTAGTAAAAGTAGAAAACTCTCATCTCTGCTCGAATAATCTTGAGCATGAGCTCAAAACTGGATTCAACAAACAGCCAAACAGCAAGGAATCAAAGAGAAGCTGGAGAGGAAGACGGATTTTATTATAAGTAGTGATAGTACAGCAATATTGATTAAATAAGTGCAGTATTGAGATAGACATATTTTTATGCAGAATTTTGTAAGAACTGCTCGATACTTTTCCCAGCTCAAACTGAGGAGTTTCATATGCATTGTAACATCTGGGACTCTGTAGTGAGTGATGTATGAAGATATTATAAGGCACTTGCAAGGGTGTCAAGCATTGGAACATGCTGCCCAGGGAGGTGGTTGAGTCATTGTCCCTGGAGGTATTGAAAAGCCTTGTAGAGGTAGCACTTAGGGATATTGTTTAGTGATGGACTTGCCAGTGTTAGGAGGACTTGATGATCTTAAAGGTCTTTTCCAACCTAAATGATTCTATGATTCTACTTGTTCAAGGTATTTGACTCATTTATTGTGGATATGGCATTAGAAGCAGTAGTTCTTAGTCACGTAGGTCTAATTTTCCAGGCAGATTCTCCATATTCTTTGATATAAGTTGTATTCTTTCTGTCCTTTCTTTAGTTAAAAGTTATTCTTTTTATTTCAATAAACAACGCTTTTTCTATAATCTAGAAATACTGAGAATTTTTCTTGAAATATATCACTTCTGGGGGAAACTGTGGATTTGAATTACAGAAAACATTTTTTGTGAACTGAAATACCTTTAGTCACCCCAAATAAAACTTCAGAGGTTTCTGTCGCCTCAAATGTCTCATAATTCATACATAGCCCAAGTGGTACTTCTTTTCTGAAAGAAAGTATATCTTGCTTTCCACATTTCTGGTTCTGATAGGTATAGCTGCATTTTTTTTATTATTTTTTTTCTTACTAGAAACTTGGAATTTTTGGGATGTTTGTTTAGTGATACAGTTGTGGTCAGGTGGGCTACATTAGTTGCATGCGTTAGATATATTGCCAAGATACAGATCACCAAGTGATAAATATGTAAATGTGTGAGTCTAAATAGGTCTGTGAAAGAAAAACTCACATCTCCAAGGGTATTTCTTTATTTCTCTGGCAACCAAAGCTTCAGAAATGGGCTGTAGGAAAATAAACTTTTAATTCTTTAGTATCAGATCATTTTCCTGCTGGAACAGTCAGAATGTGGGAAAATTCAAAGATTGCAATTTTTTCATTGCTCTTAAAATTTCAGGTAAAATAAAATAATTAAGTAGAAGGCACTCAGTGAAACAGTATTTGCATTTCTTCTAACTTGGGGCCCAATTATCGAACTCAAATACTTTACTGTGTACTTACTGTGTATTACAACTCAAGACAAAATGGGAGAAAAATTTCTTGGACAAGCTGTCAGAAAAAAAATATGATACTAAGTTGGGGTGTATCTACTAATCTTGTGAAAGATACTCTTTTTCTCCTTTGTGTCTTGTACTGAATTTACTGGAAATTCATCATTGGAATCAGTGTAAAACATTCATGACACTTCTCCCTTTTGTGCTGTTTGCACAAATGCGTTTTGCATTTTGGATCATGCATAACTGAGTTCCATGATTATTCACTTCTAAACATTTGTAGAGGATTTTGTGTCTCATAACATGCTGGAGGGGAATGAGTTGAAAAGAACAAGAAAAAAAAAAAGTTTTTTCAGTGTGAGTTGGTTCTTCAGTTTGTTGGAAATTCCAGAACTGATGTACATTCAGGACTTCAGATGAATAGAGGTGAACATCAAGTGCTTGGTACTGTTGAAAATGAGGGACTTGGAAGTTGCTTATTAAGGAATTCAGAATTGTCTTGGGTTTCTTATCCTCCCAGTTTATCTGTTCCCTTTGTAGTCCCATGGCTGGGCCAATGTAGTTGACAGCAAGTTTTTTTTGGAAGTGTTTCTGTAGGCAGCAGTGTCAGAACAGTAGCTCTCATGTAGCCTGTGTGAGGTTGACTTGTAGCTTTTTATTAAGCTAGGAAAACTCTGCTTGAAGAAACTTCCTTGTTGCTTCATTTCATGTCATTTCAGGTGTCTTCAGACAGGGGATGAGCCAGGATAAAAGTTGGTAGTTGGTAATGAATGTGATGATCTCTTAAAATTCAGTTGCAGTCCATTTAAAATGATTGAATAGCATCAGCAACGGGGTTAGCAATATCTCTATAGTTGCCTTGAATATAGAAGTTCACTCTTTATTCAAAGTTACCCACTTCTAAATATGTCAAAAACATTTCCCTGATTTGAAGAATAGGGAGATATTAATTTGTCATTTGAATATGAGATAAGCATAGTGTTGAGGGATGGAAAGAAAACAGTTCCCAATTAACTGTGGAAATAATAGATGGATTAGATGCACATAGTAGGAAAATGATCTGTTGCTACTGATTTAGTTTGGAATTTTTTCTTGGGTTTCTCTTGGGAAGGAGTCACTGATGTTCTACAGAAATTGGCTGCAAGAAAGTCACATCATTATTGCACATTTCTTCAAAAGTCCAAACCTTTCCACTGAAAAGAAAGAGTTTTGCTTTCTTTGTTGCTTATTCCATAGACATTAATAACTCTCTTCCTTGAAACTACAATATAGTGAAAAGATCTTTTTAATTATTCATAAATAATGGCTGTTGGCCTGGAGAGCAGCCAGTGAAATGAGTGATAGAATGGGGCCCTTGATTTTTTTAAAAGTTTTATTTGTATTTGTGCTCTGGCAGCAGCCTTCTGTTGAAGGAAAGTTGTAATGCTCATAATACATTTTGCATGATGGAAGATCATCTCCAAAACCACCATAAAACTATTCCTTAAGTGACAAAGTTAATCAAGCTCCCACTAATTTGCTCTCCTCAGATTTGAATTAAATTATTGAAAAATAGAGAAAACATAAATACAATCAATGTTGACAGGGAAAAAAAGCATTATGAATAACTTGAAGTTGTTTGTAAATACATAAGGAATGACCTGAGATGACTGCATAAGTTATCAGAATAGGAGTAAGTTATAAGCCATTTGAATCTGCTCAGCATTTTATTAATCTTCTGTGTTGCTGGAACTGTTTGTTCAGGTGAATGAAGGATTAAAAAGTGCACACCGACCATTTCAGCAGGGAGGCAGTAACATTGTGAAGCCATGATAATAACTTCAGGAAAAAAAGGCTGTAAGAGGCTGTAAGAGTTTTCTGGCATCTGCGTTTTGACTGCTATCAGTCCCAAACTGTTTCATAAGCAGTTGTGGTTGGGTTTTGGCAGTGGGGAAAAAGCAGTGGAAACTTGAGCAACGTTAAAATAGCTGTTAATGAGTTGTGAAATCGTGAATGGACGGAGGTTAAAAATGTCATTACAGGAAAAGATGCACTACTTTGTAAAGCTGAACATAGATTTATTCAATCTTCTTCAGTTCTAGTTAGTGAATTTAAAATGGCTCAGGGACACTTATCTAAGTAGAAGAGAAATTATGTTTTTTAACTGTTGTGACCTTCCCTAGCGGACATAGCACAAACAGGCATCACAACATGGTTTAGGAGGTTTATCTGAGGTAGGGGCTTTGTTTTGGTATCCGTCAGCACGTAAGTGTGTGTTTTAACTCTGTTAAATTAGAGAAGGATTTGAGAATGACCAAATACTGGATCTGTCAGAGACGTCACATTACTGTAGAGCTTGAGCTCCTCAAGATGAAAGTTACAGCTGTACATACTGGAACTAGAAGCAAGTATGTTCCCTTTCCCTAGGAACAAAAGTTTGCCCAACAGGGCTTAGAGAATCCCAAGGTCAGCTATTTAGACAGGTAAACGATAAGCTGTTGCAAATACTGCTCAAATTTTCCTTTACCTTCCTCATTAGCAAAGTTTGGGTGCAATATGACCTTACTGATTTGCAGGAAAGGTCAGAATGTTTTCTTCAGAAGTCTATCTGAATTAAGGATACATTATAATAATTTTGGATTGCTTGGAAAGCAAAAAACAAAAAAAAAATTCTCCTATTGTTTCATAAATTAATTTTTTTTTATGACAGTTGGTACTTGAGCACAGCAGCTGTTCTTAGGTAGTGCAGAGTGCCTTTCCATCAACTTTTTAAGTTTTATATACTGAATAGTTCCGAAAACCTGTAATTTCTTCTGTTTTTCTTTAAAAGCTATTGCTGGCAAATCCTCAAGTTGTTCTTTCAAGTCTTCTACAAAGTAGTAAATGTCTTTGATATTGAATAAAAGGATTCAACATATGCATATACAATTATATTAACTAAGTGAGAATGGATGGGGTTTCACTTCTTCATGCCTCATTAGTAGAGCCCTGAGAGCGTAAAGCTCTTCATGGGGGGAAATTGTTACTCAAGTGTTTGATTTTGACAGATGCTGTGATCTGTAGTCTTGAATGATAACCACTCACTGGAATCAATGGGAATATCAGTAGAAAGAGATGCAATATTCTATAGGAGTTGCTTTTTGCTCTCCTAAATTAAGCTTGACTTAGGGTGAAGGAGATTTTACTGTTTCTGGATAGCTCTTTCTATCATTGTGATGGAGATAAACCAACAATGGGCCTTAATTCTACTTCCTGGGAAATGACTGTTCTCTGTGCAAAATGGATATAGGCAATTTGGCTTTGTTATCAACAGTGGTTTTATACCTACTTTACTCTGATTCTTCATAAGTGCAAATAACTTTGTGTGTTTTTAGAGAAGGACCCCTTACTTGTTCATACCCACTTTTCAAAATATACAAAATTTGTTTATTGTTATTCATTGTCTAAAGGCAGCATTTGTTGAGAGATCAAGTGGTTGGAATCATATAGCTGCTATATTCAAGTAATGCTATCTTTACCATCAAAAGCCTGCCTTTGACAAGGAAACGTATTTTAAAATGTAGCCCTCTAACTAATGGTACACCTGTGTAGCCATCTGGACCAGTCCCCCCGTGCAACTATCAGTGAGATTTTGGAGACGTCTTCCATTCTGATATCATACATCACTGAGTCTGCTCTTACAGCTTCTTGTTAATATTCATGAAACACGCTTTGCAGATTTGTATTGCAAAAAAATCTTAATACCTACCACTGTGCACATCATTTGGAATGAATGATTTTCCAGCTTGAACATTACTAGCCTTGTACCTATAAAAAAAAACCCACCATATTTTATGTAAGCAGCTTGTTGGACAAATTGTTTAGATGATGAAAGTTTTTCCTCTAGGCATGTTTGTTGCTTATCTTAAATTTTTAAGGATTTGGTAATGTAGAACAGTAGAAAGTTTTGCATCAAACAGACTCAACTCTTTGAGTTTATGTCTAATGACCGCCCCAGGAATTGGGGGCAGGTTGTGGCAGTTACATTCCAGTCAATTTATGACCCAAGCTGAGAGATTTGTCTGTAAGACTTTGTTAAAGGAGTGATTTGGAATACTGTGTCCAATTTTTGAATGTGATCTGCCACTTGATAGTTTTGAAACCAAGGTACTTAAGCTGCTAATGACAGATTTAGTGATGTCATATCTAGAAGATATCATCTCTACTGATGTGATCTCTAGAATTGCTCTGGGAAGCAACTCTGTTTTAAGTGTGAGTTTAAGTAGATTATTATGATGATTCTTTTGCATACTGCATCTGGATCTTAACATATATATACCTATAAAACTGCCTCCTGACTTCCAGGGTCCTCAAGATCAATTTTGGAAATAAGCAATTTTTCTTCTGAAAATGTTCCCATAGTCCAGAGTTATTAAAATAATTATGATGATTAGTTGGGCTTGACACCTTTATTTTCTCAGGGCTACGTCATTGTCAATGCCAAATTAAATTTTCAGTTAATGACTCCATTTGAAGAAAATTGCACAGAATTCAAAGCAGAAAAGGCAAAAGATCGTGGAAAATTAACCTGAAGCATTTGCAGCCAGACTGTGATGACCAGACCTCAAAAGGCATGTCAGGCACCAACACAGGTTAGGCGTGGACCTGCTGGAGACAAGTTCCAAAGAGAAAACTCTGGGGGTCTTGGTAGACAGCAAAATGATCATGAGCAAACAGTGTGCTCTTGTGGCCAGGAAGGCCAAGGGAATCCTGGGCTGCATAGGGAAGAGTGTGGCCAGTAGGTCAAGGGAAGTCATTCTCCCCCTCTACTCTGCACTGCTGAGGCCACAACTGGAATACTGCATCCAGTTCTGGGCTCCCCAGTTCAAGAGGGACAGGGAACTGCTGGAAAGGGTCCAGCGAAGGGCAACAAAGATGATTCAAGGGTTGGAGCATCTCCCTTATGAAGAAAGGCTGAGGGAGCTGGGACTCTTTAGTCTGGAGAAGAGAAGGCTGAGGGGAGACCTTTTCAATACTTATCAGTATCTAAAGGGTGGGTTGAAGGAGCCAGACTCTTTTCAGTGGTTGCCAGTGAGAGGACGAGGTGCCACGGGTACAAGTTGGAACACAGGAGGTTCCACTCAAATATGAGGAAAAATTTCTTCCCGGTGATGGTGACAGGGCCCTCGAACAGGCTGCTCAGGGAGGTTGTGGAGTCCCCTTCTTTGGAGATTTTCAAGACCTGCCTGGATGCCGTCCTGAGTAACATGCTCTAACATGCTCTGGGCAATCCTTTTTCAGCAGGGGAGTTGGACTAAATGATCTCTACGGTCCCTTCCAGCTCTAAAAATTCAGTGAAATCAGTGAAATGAATTGAGAATGGAGGTAGGATTAGGGCCAGGTCAAAACTTGGGCAAAGTTAAATTTCCCACGAGCAATGGAGTCTCCAGCAGTGATTGTGTGTGTGAGCTTGAGAACCCCACTGAGCCCTGTGTGCTCCCAAATAAGAGCAAGGGGGGTTAAAAAATTCTTCCTAAAGATGGTTAATGTAAACCAACTAAACTTTTAACTTCAATGTTAGCTGCAATTTCTTCTTTTAACTGGATTTCTCAGCCACTGGTACAACACCGAGTGTCTATTTTGGTAAAATATGAAACACTGTCTGCTCTTCTAATGATCTGCTTAACTTTATGTATATATACACTTAATCAATAACACCTGGTAGTGCTTGTTACAAATTGTACCAAATCCAATCTGAACCCAATGCAAATAATTTTTTAGCACATCTAGAGTATTTCTGAATTTTGGATGGGAAACGGGTTGTTCTGATTTTCTCTGGAAGGTTCTGTATGCCTTCATAATAATTTCCATATTTCTAGCATTGATCTCCAGTTAATGCAATCGACTTGCCTGACAGCCTTTATGTCCTGAAGTCAAGATTTTGCTTTGTTATATACAGAGAGATGAACAATCAGCAAATCCAGTGAAAATCTGACAGTCTCATGTCAGGCTGTAATGTTTTTAGAGAGAGAGGTATAAATATGCATTAGTAGCTTCCACAGATTTTTGGAGGATTTTTGTTAGCTACTTCTCTTTTCGGGTTTTACTTTGGAAGTGAACTAACTCTTACTTGTGACTCTATGGTTTTGGTCTAACAAAGTAATGACAAGCAAAATGGACAGAGGTTAGATTAAAGCTGCTTTGTCAGATCATTTGAAATGAGCTGCTTTTGTAACAGTGATAGCTGAAGTGTATGGACTTTTTTGGATATGGTATATGTTCTGCCAGTATGTGTACACACCGAATTCAGACAAACCAAAGTGTTACAGGAGTGCTGCAAGGAGTAAATAGCTAATTAACAGATAAAGAAAACAGCAGATGGTGGTTAGAAACAAGGCATAATATCTGGGTTCTCTGGGCAACAGGAAACTTGCTGGAGGTTGGAAAAGGGTTTCCTTTGGCAGCAATTTACTTTTAACAGGGAGGATTACGTTAGGTAGTAATCAATAAGGAGTATGATAACATGCCTGCTATAGTTGAGAAGAAGAATTCTTTGTGGGGAGAAAAGACAAAGCCTAAACATTGCATGGTTTTGATCCTTCTTTCTTCTCGTGCTGAGGAGAGAACATAATGTCAGAAGTGAGGCTACTCCTACAGGTACATATAAGCAAACAAAACAGAAAGATCAAACAGCGTTCATGGAAAAATACCAAACTCCGGTCTTTGAGCAGATGGACATGAAACAGGATGTGTTTACTGTTGAATATTCTTCAGATCACAGTGGGTGCTGTATGAAAAGGCAAACAAAACATGAACAGGCGTGTTATTACACAGACCACCAGCAATTAGTTATCAGCAAACAACGGATCCACACAAAGCTCTAGGAGCACTCCAGGAATATTTGCAAACCACAGAAATGTCACAAGAAGGATACTTAACCTGTGCAATCAAGGACCTCAATAAACACTAAAGGACTATTTACCTATGCTGTACCAAGTGATTGGCTAATGCAATTATCAAATCTTAAAAGATGAGTTAATTCCTGATAAATTAGTATTAAGAACAAAGAAGGAGATCAAATGAGAATTTGGAGAATCTATCCTAAGTCTATAAAGATCTCCAGACATTTAGAAAACACTACTGAGCAGGCTCATACTGAACAAAGAGAATAAAAGGAGTAGACAGCGATAATTCAGTAAGGGAAATCATGAAAACGGATAGAAGAATTAAAACAAAACCGATGTAAAAATAGGAACATGCAATTAGTAGATAAAAGACCTCAGAATACCTGTGAGTGGTGTGGAAAATAACATGATAATGGAAAATAACCAGCGTAGGGACTCTTGCTGTAAAGGCAGCAGAAGAAATCAAACTTACAGATGGGAAAATTGAAGGGAAAATGCATGTTAGCAATTTAGTTTACCACATACTGGACATCAGCCAACAGATACAGATGCTGGAGAATGTCATTTGGGATCAGTCTAGCAGGTGGACAAACATCAATGCTGCAAGCAAAAAATACTAATAGGATGCAAAGATCTTTGCAGAACTTATTTAATATTGTATTTAGATGTGGAAAGACAGTGAATTTCAAATTTTCTTACAAGAGAGTTTAAGCCTATAGTGGCCAGGCACAGGAAGAGGTCAAATGAGAGCTTAATTGTTAAGATCTGACTAGAAAAAAGCTATAAGGAACAAAGACATCTCTTGACATGCAATTACTGAATGCATAAGAATTCCATAGATGGCCTCGGTTGACAAGACATAAGTCTATGGGGATGGCTCTGCCTTCAGCCTCACTGCAAGCAGCAGCGGTCAAGGAGGCAGGAGGCAGAAAGGAGAAGCAGCACACAAAAGTTGGAAGCCCGTACAGTCAGCAGGGTCAGAGTCTCCCACGAATTACAAGCTAGAAATCCTGTCAAGATCAAATATTTCCTCTAAACAAATCAGCTACATGGAAGCAAGCTGCTAGCTACATGAGCAAATAAATCCTTTTTCATATAACCTGTCAAGCAGTGGGTACGTTTTTCATAAAACCACTAATACATTCAGTGACTACAAACAGAAACCAGAATCATCTAGTGAAGCAGGCATTCTAGTGAGATTTAATTAGTAGGACATAAAAGGAATCCATGGCAAAAGTACCAGACTCTCCAACCACCATCAGCAAAGTGCCAACTTCTCTTATCATTGTATGGAAGATTTTCCCAGATTATTGCATTACATTGTCTTCAAGTTATACACAAACTTTGTGTCATGTGAGGGCTTGAAAGTAAGACCCCAAAAACCCAGTAGAGTAAGACTTCAGTCTGAAATCAGTGATGAACTTAATCATAAGAGGACTTTTATCGTAATCAGTCCATTTTAACCTGTTTTATGACAGTGAGATTTTAAGGGAGTAAAATAAAAAGCTGAATAAGCCGTTTATGATATTCATGCTTAATATTGCTTTTTTAGACAAAATGACAGAAAGAGTTTGATGACAGAGAGCTTCTCGGTAATGTATTGTATAATATGTTAATATCCTTATGCAATATGTAATGCGTAGGAATATGAGAATGCCAACTGCTGTAAAGTAGTTTGGGGCATAGAATGCAAAGAGGACAGAATTGAGGACAGAATTGCTTGTCTTTCACTACGTGAGCACCATCAAAATACCTAGCTTCAAAGAGTTTTAACAGCTCTGACAGATCCTTGGACTTACTTGTTATTGGCATTAGAGGGTCTACCAGTAAAAATTAAAGTGTAAAATTTTTGTGGTTAACCAATTTGTGTCTTGTCCCACTCCAGAGTAAAAGGAAAATGAAACCTTTCTCCTTACTTATTGGTAAAAACTAGGTTTTTTTCCTATAGACATCATGAAGGGGGAAAAATGAAAGTTGAGAACTGTGTCAATATAGGTAATAATACATTTAGTCTGATGATACTGAATACATTTAGTTCTGAAATGAAAAATATGTATCAAATCAATTTTCCCATGGAAGTTTTGCAGGCAAATTACAGGGAGGAACATATGAAAGTCAAACATTTCAGTAATGAGAAATCAGAAATCTTAATATGTAAGCTCTAAATCAAAGGTATAACATTTAGGTTTGCATTTTGCAATTAGTGTTTTTGTATTTTTAGTCCTTTTAGAATGTTGGGTTGTTTTTTTTTTTTCATTCTGATCTACCTGAAGGATGTATTTCTGTAAAGCAGTTGCTTTCAGCAAAGAAATCCACAACTGTCTCAGGACTTTGTCAGCTACTTTAAAGGAGCCTGGAAAAAGGAACTACAGATAGTAAGCCTGCTGCTGAAAGAGTTAAGTTTCCTTTCCTCCTTAGCTGAACTTCTTTATTGGTCTGAAAATCAAAGAGAGTTGAAAATTGGTGGTATTACTGTTTTGCTGTTCTCTAATAGCAAAAAAAAACCAACCGGCAAATACACAAATTAATGAAAATTCAAGTTCTCTTTAGGTTTTGTCACTTCCATGATTATTTATTTTTGCATCTCCTTTAACTGACTTCAACATTAAGTTCTTTAAAAGCATTTTATGTAAAGTAATATACGTTTAGTCAGGTTCATTCAAACCCAGCATTTTGTAATCTTTGTCACCAGGTAGGAATAATGAGTCTCTTGACATGTGGCTTAACAAATTGTTATGAAAATAGTTTTATATCTCCTGTCTCTGGTATTGTTCTTCATTTACTACTTGTATTAAGTGAATTTAGGACGCCTCTATCTGAATAAATCCAAAAGAGAAGACATTTCATACTTTTCAAAGTACTCTATCTCAACTTAAGACTGCTTGGATTTTTTTTTTCCCCAAACAATTGAGGTTTTTGGTAGCATCAGTTTAAAAAAATGAAACATAGAATTAATCTAGATTAAAAAAAAAAAAAGATTAATGCTGAAGCATGTTTTCTTTTTTAATATACTCTGATAACAATGACTTTTCTGTCATACGTTCCTAGGGTTAAGATGGCAATAGAACAGTTTTTGAGGCCATGCCTGTCAGTGATAAAGTCTATTGACCTGGCGACACATGCAAAGAGATTTTGAAATGCTGAACATTTGTGTTCTTGCTCTCTTTTTAAAAACTAGGTTCTTTCAGCCCTTTTTTTGTTCTTCTAGACCTAAAAGCCATAACTACTGAGGTCAGTGGTTCAATTGTTGGTTAGTGTGAATGTTATATAAATCATTGTGACATGACTAGTTTCTGACACATTGCATTCTTGGGTTTTTTGTTGGTGTGATAAGAATGTGTTTGAAAAATTTGGGAAGTTTGCTTTAATCGCAATGTTTGGTCTTTGGTTCTTTTGTGGCACTGTTTTGCTGAGTGTTGTGCTAGAAACTGTAGGTTTGCTGGGAGCAGAAGTGAGGAAAAGTTGGGAGTCTCTATGACTTTTCACTACCTTCTCCCACTAACAACAATGATGTTCACTACTTATTCACTGTATTCAAATCAGGCTCTGCTCCTCCTCTGGTCTTTGTTGTCTACACTATGAGGTCCCACAACGTTCTTCATACTGCTCCCTGCTTCTTCCCATCATCACACAAGGCTGGTGATATTCCTTGTTGACCATCTTTGTAGAAAGACCAAGGAACAAGCACATGCTCACCATAATACCCTTACACTTCAGTAAATGCCTACCCCATACAAGAAGCAGCCATCAGCGTGTTGCAAAAGAGCAAATTGTGTCTAGCTGTAAGGTTTGTTCTAAAAAGCTACGGAAAAATTCCCTGTGGATTATTTTTCTTATACAGCAATATACTCTTGGGACTTAGCTATTTCAGCAATTACTTTACACCCCTTCCTCGTGGAAAAATAAATAAATAAATGGATTAGTGTAATATAGCTATGGTAAGACAAGTTGATTTCATTCTTGTGCTGTTTAAGTGATTAGAACTGTCAGATTTTTCTGAATTTAATCCTTTTTGATTAATTTCCCTATTTTATCCTTAAAGTAATGTCTTTCTCTCCTATAAACCCATTACACAATAGCCTAGAATATTTAGAGGCACCTTTCTCCACTAGGTTATAAAACTGTAAATCCACAATAATGCTACAGAGTTTCAAGGCTTTGCTTTCAATTTACACTGGAATAACTGAGAAGGAGAAAGAGTTTGGGCTCTTACAGTAAAAGTAAAGGAAAAATAAAAAAGCTGTCCTTGAAATTGTATATAATAGTAAAACTACAATCCCAGGGCAGCAGCAAATTGTGCTGCCAGCTCTGCAGGTTTAGCCACAGACAGGAGTATGTGACTAGATCCTCACAGTGTAAAGGTCTTGCTTAGAAGAAAGTTCTCTGCAGACTGTAAGCATCTTATTGAAGGAATTAATATTTTTCTTTTCCTTCAGGCTGATTTTTTCTGAACTCAAAATTCTCTCTTTGGTATGTTTATGGCTGTATAAAATTGATTGTGTGATACACTAGTTCTGCGTGGAAAGATGTAATAGGCTAATGCACTGCTTTTATAATGTATATCTTTTGGGGTTTTTTTTGTTTGGTTGGTTTTTAGTTCTGAAACTTTGAAATGTAGCATTTATGTTTAAATGCTCATCTAGATATTTGGGAACAGTCTTCTCCCAAGATTTTGGTATAGATGACAGGAGATTTTGGTGTTGAACTATTATAAATCTTCCAGTGCCATGACTAATGATACATTTTTCACATGTACCCCCTTTGAAAATGTAAACTATACACCAAAGAATATAAATATGCTGTTTCAGTAGATGAATATTCCCATTAGAAAAATTTTGTTCTTTGCTTATGACTTCTGGAAGTCTCTGAACTTGTGTTTAAATGGATATAGATACCATACTGCCCTTTAAGTTAGGGAGGTTGAGTGATAGTTATGTCAAGAAACATTACATTTCTTTGCTTAAAATTTATAAGTTCAGTTTTCCGAATCCACAAATAACCTCGATTTCCAGGGCTGTGAGACCAATCTATCATCTTTATGGATCTTATATTTAGCCAAAACCAGTAAAAGCGAGTTCCATGAGGAAGCTCATTTGCTGCCAAGGGAGAGTAGCCTTTAATTCCCTCTCGCACCTGACAGCAATACTCCCAGGAGAACAGAATGGAAAAGAAACAGGCAACAGCCTCCCATTTCAGCCCTCACTTCCAGCATTATCTGCAGAATATTTAAAACTTTATTTGAATTTTTAAACCTATCATTAGTCCATATCTTTAGGCACCTTCAGGTATTTGTCTCCAGCGTTCTCCCTCCAACCAGTCACTCTAATGAAATAATTTAGGAAGAATGTAGCAATAAAGGTGATTCCTCAGAACCATACGAAATGGGTTGGTTTTTTTCACGTGTTTGTTGAAATTGGAGTTTTCCATTGAATCGCACTGTTGGCATTAAAGCTTTTTCAAAAATATTAATGTTAATTCAGATATTTTCAGATGTGTGCTAAAATGAAAAAAACATTTGTGTCATTTACTTCTCAAATGCTGTTTAGAAAGTACTTTTGCTAGAACAGGAAAACAAGAAAATTCAAAGCAAAGTTTGGGAAAGCAACCAAGAAAAATCCTAGAGTTAAAAAAACCCATCTTTTGCACAAGTGTGACAGAAGATAGGGCATGTTTTTTTCTTGGTTTCAAATACTCCTTAAACAGAAAGCTTAGCCTGACATCAGTAACAGTTTTTGCTGAAAATGGATTGCATTATCAGGTCCCAGAGCTTTTATTTCACCTGGTGATCCATCATGGCTTTCAGCAAAATGTTCTAGCTAGAGCCCAAGGAGTAATCTGTCTCGTGAGTTTTAAATGTACATAGAAGTGTGTGAAGTTGATGAAATATTGCTAAGACAACTCAAAAGAAATCTGGTAGCAACAGTCAGCGTCTCTTCAAACCTAGGTAATAAGTAGAATGGAATGAATTTTCATTAGAGATAATGCGGTTGTTAGGAATAAGTCGGCTATAAAAACTAGCTATAATCAGTTCTTGGAATAACACCAGCCAGGTCTGGGAGAGCTAACTTTATCTCTACTGCAGAAAGCAATCAACATTCAATTAGTCAAGTGTTTTGATTAGTTGATTAAGAAACATCCAGGTAGTGAATATGTATGGGACTCCTAAATCAACATCCTCGGAGCAGGGGATGAATTTTTTCATTAAATCACTTGTCCAGCAAGTTTGAATGGTTTACAATTAATGAATATTCATTCATACATGCCTCTATAAATTAAATCTCCAGTTCTGTTCCTCAGCCCTTAAGTAGGAGGTGGCTGTTGATGACCAGCCAGTCAGTCTGTGGTAACAAACACCATGTGATTTATTAATTATTTTTTTTTTCCTTTCTTGTCTCCAACAAGGTCCAATACAATCATTTTAATCTGTGAGGTTTTTACAGTCTCTTTTTTATTACAGCTGAGCCTAAACAGGAATTCACATTTAGAAAAAGGTTTTGGATGTTATCCGTGATGTTGTTTCCATTGGTTGCTTGTGTTTTTCTTTAAAATCAAAGGCATCCCAGATATGTGGAATGCAGAAATTTCTGTCATAGTTTATGTCTTCTAGGTGATTTGTGTAGTTTATCACCAGCTTGGGGGTGTCATAACTCTTCCTGAAAAAGTAGATTAAGGGTAGACTATCTACCCAGCTCTGCATTTCGGGCTACAAACACCAAGAGCATTCAGATACTTGGGTGTAACCACATTCAGCCCTGAGGTGGACGAAGTGAGCTGCACGACTGCGGCACTTCTGGGGATATTGCCCATACATTTACCTTTCCTTCTTCCCGTCTTCCCTACTCCTCCCTCATCGAAAATATTGGCACACACAACACAAGCAGCTAACTCTTCTGAAATCTCCTGACATCAGGAAACATGTTGCAATCCAGCCTGAGCTCTAGGAAGCCTAATTTTCAAGCCTTTTGAAAAAGTTGACCTTGAGGATTATTTGTCTAGTATTGAATGAAAGAGCTGTCTGGTACTTAGCAAAGCACTTCATAGTGGTGCACTTTCTTCATCTATAAAATGGGATTAATTATATCTTCCGTATAGCAGAGTTAGAAGGGTTTTAATGTGTTCTACTGCACTTCAAAAATGTAACTATTCCCTAAAAGTAAGCTCTGTTACTATGTCGTGGTAAGCCCTTACTTCTGCTTCCATCATACAGATTCTAACTGTATCTCAATGAATTAAACCTTCTGGTACTCATTTCAGTCATCTAATCTAGCTGGGGCTTTATACTACCACAATCAATCATTGGGGCTTTGGGAGATAACTATATATAGGATTACATAGCTAGCATCATCAAATTTTAAGACAGATAAATTTCAAATGAAATCTGAACCTGGCAGCAGGTTTTGGGTAAGATCCTGATACAGCTGTCTGGGACTTTTTTTTAAGTGTATTAACATGGGAAATATTAAAATCCTCATAAAAAGAAATTGAAATACTATAACATTATATTTTGTATAAACAAATATTACA
Organism: Gallinago jamesoni; assembly: GCA_025769975.1. Classification (NCBI taxonomy): domain Eukaryota; kingdom Metazoa; phylum Chordata; class Aves; order Charadriiformes; family Scolopacidae; genus Gallinago; species Gallinago jamesoni. The sequence continues at coordinate 43,879,111 of JAOQGH010000051.1, forward strand.
GCGAGAGTAGTTGAAGTTAATTCAGAAACAGCAGGGGACCTCATTAATGTTATATAATGCAGATAAGTGTGTCCGACTTTACAGCAAACATCTTTTCTTTTGGGTGCATTTATAAGAATGTTAGTGAAGTTTCAATTTTAGTTGCAAGAATTCATTATCATTATTAGTTTCCATAAAATTAATAGGATTGTATTGGTTCCTGTTTTGTTGTCTTGTTCATTAAATTTTTGAACACCTCTAACACACTTGTCAGACAGAACTGCCCTTTGTATGCCCAAGTGACAAGCTGACAAAGAGTTACATGGTGATTTAAGTCCTGACTGGAAAGCAAGAAAACCCCAGAGGAGCAGGGGAAAAGCAATCCCATGTTAGCAATTGTAATAGATACAAGTCCAGTGAGATTCCAAAGATTTTGAGATTTGCCAAAGAAACCAATTTGACAAGAATGTCATTTGACAGCGAAATTTGTCAAGGAGGGAAAAGATCTTCCATTGAAAAAGTGACAGAAACAAATTGACAGTCGTGTTTTGAAGTTGTTGGGTTTTGCCATCTTATATATAGGAGAAACTTAAGAAAGTCAGAATGTTTTGTTTTGACATTTTTAAAATTAAGTGTTCCATTTGCTTACTTGAAACATTTTTTCCACTATATATCAACTGTATTGTGTAATAATAGTAATAATAATAATAATTGTTATGTATATATATAAAAGAAATAGGCAATCAACAAAACCCACCAATGAAAACTGAAATCTGGAAGCACAATATCATGTGGGGAGAAACACTATCTCTGGTTATATTGTTTGTTTTAATTTATTCTGAAAGGATTAAGTTCATGATAGCTCCTCACAGGATTAGTGGATTAATTAGCTGTTTTCAAAAAAGAACTATATTATGGTGTCCATGACTCACTACAGTAACAGCTTTGATTAAAATACTCTTGGTTTACTCAATTAGTTAAGGGTGAAAAAGTTCTTTTCAGTGAGATTCATGAAGATAATGCCACCACGTAGTCCTGTATATCTTGGTATTCTTTGTAAAAAACATTTATGAGTTTCCAACTTGAGTCACATATGAGAAAGAAGTAAATAGTTATAGTAGTGATGGGGAGAGACATCTCTAAAATTCACTAGGGAGTTTCTTTGGCACATGAGGGTAAGAGCAGCATAAAACAGGGCATTTGGAACAATAAAAATTTAAAAGGAATATCTTTGATAAGTAGAATTGAATTTGCTGTGGACGTGCTCTGCATAATGAAAGCATACAGACAAAAGAAAAGATTAAATAAATCCAGTGGAAATGTTTTGTTGGTTTTGGTGAATTGTGTCAGACTTCAACTTGGAATCAGAGTCTTTCTTCTCTAACCTCTTGCTTGGGTAGTTACAGTGTCTGAAAGTCCTGAATCACTATTAAAATGAATGAATTTGAAAATAGTCCTGAGGAAGGAAATCAGCTGTGGGGTTTTTGCATTAAGGAAAGTTCTTGGCAAATATTGGTACAACTGTGTGAACAACTCCAAACGTTAAAAAGTGAGGTTACTTACCTCAACAATTTCAAATTCAGTATTTTTAAAAATAATGTTTAGATGAGAAATGCTTATTCCAAAAGTCACATGGAATGAACTGAACTTTTCTTCCCCCCACTGCACTCTGTTAGGTAACTATGATTTGTGCCATTTGTTTCAGCTACAAAATTCATAAAGATGTGCAGCTCAGATATTTATCTCTGAACGCAGACACTTAATCAAAAAGATCTGCAAAGCAAGGAAGCTCAGAACAGAGAAAGTTAGAGACCATCTAGTATTCAGCTTCCTGAAATCTTTGAATTACTGATCATTCGTTCCTCAGGACTGGCATTCTGCTGCCTCCTGTTTATCCTCTTATGGTATTTTAAGTTATCTTAGCATCTAATGTAAAAAGGAGATTTGATTTAGAGATGAATATAAGTCTCAGCGCCAAGGGTGAGCAGTATCACTCACTCTCTCCAGAGGTGGAAAATTAAACGAGTTTGGCCCATTGAGCAGAGCCCAGAGGGAGGAGAACAGGTGTTGCAGGAGCTGGAAAAATGGAATAAAGGAAAGCCCCATGAGATCGATCTGATGCAGCAGAATCCCCCAGGGCTTCTGCCCTGCGAGCTTGAATTTTGTGATGTTCCGTGGTCATGAAAAGAAAAAAGAAATATTTGTGCTTGTTCCAGAGGCATATTCAAATGATGTTGAGGTGCTCAGGCAAATGAATGGGTTTTTAAAATATATGCATTTGGTGATGTCCCTGTATAGTTTCAGTTTATATATTTATCTACCCATTCAGCTTTGTCCAGGCATGACTGGATAGTAATATAACTTCTCAAGCAGCACATACAAATCAATTTTGTGTTTTAAATGTATTCCATGGTATTCTGTTGGGTAAAGAACATACCATTCATTTCTACAAGGGAATTCATTTGCTTCACTAGGCATTTGCAAAGCAGAAAGCCATCACCAGAGGATGAATGGAGATGAATTAACACAGGATTTTTACACAGTTTATGGCCCAGTGGTGGTGGTGATTTCAGAGACACCAGTTCTTCCAGGTCATGATTTATCTAACAATTAATTCGTATGAAAAAAATAACAGTAACAAGAACTGAAAGTAAAGCATACATCGCAGAGGCAATTTCAATTGTGGACTTCAAGTGTGTTAGTGACAAAATGAAGTTATCTTCAGGGAATTAGGATGCTGATGGAGAGGAAAATGTGTGATCATTTGTAAGGCAGCAGCTTTCTCAAGACTCATGTAATGGTTTCCTTATTCCTGTAGAACAGAATTAATTTATCCTGTCAAACACAAATCAATGCCCATCTTTTACAGACTTTTTTGTGATTCTCCTGTGCAGTCATAACTTGAAACATAAGTTGCCTGTTGCAGGGCATAGAACTCAGTTACTGTGGAAATTAGTGGTATTTCTAAAAAAAAACGCCACAACTTTAATTTCTATTATGCTGTAGCAGTATATTATAAAGTAGTGTAAAATATAATTGTGTATATTAATAATTATATGTTTTTTAAAATGTGTTTGTAATTAATTAATTTTATTATACGTCGAAACATATTTGTGTTGAGTATTGCTGAGCTCTTGTTTCTGCAGAATGTTCCTATTGCAGAGAAATTAATCTCCCCATTGATACTTCTAAATTCGTTTTAATTGCAAGCCTTCTAGGTGTAGGATTTTTGTAGCTCCCAGAGAAATTATGTTCCAATCATGACTGGGACAGCTAGAAGCCCTCAACAAATAATCAATTATAAGGAAAAAATGACAGTCAAATGTAGTGGAAACGGATTTAGCATCTGCCTCTCATTGTGTCTAATATGAGAAATGTTCTTTTGGATTCGAATTGGAAGCTATTCCTAAGTATGGCAGAGGGTGGTCAGCAACCAAGAAACACTGATTTTATGGCCTGTAGAAGTAGCAGAGCTTTTAGGCTGAGAAAGGAGATGAACAGTTTTAGGCAAGGAAGTTATTGTCTGTTATTTGTGCGATTTTGTTTTTCCAAGAAAACAAGACTATTTGCTTTTTTTAAATAAAAAAATAAGGTTTTCACCATACATATTTGACTGTCCTCCTCCTAACAAAAAGAAACCTGCAATAGCTCAAATTTGGCTATTAATTCTGTCAGCCTATAAATATATGATGATTTTATACTATCACTGTAATATATGAATACTTTATGACACTTTGTCATGAAATATTTTTGAAGTAGGCAAGAATGGTAATGTTACCTGTGCAGAAGGGAGGGTCAATTCCTGTGCCTGTAGGTCTCAAGCTTCCTCAAGAGAGAACCCAGGTTTCCGGGGACATGGTCCAGTTCCACAAATACAAGATCCCTATCCAGTCCCTTAACAGTTTTTCCACAACAGATTATTGTTGGATTTTGGGGTTTTTTTTAAAAAAAAAAAAAAAACACAGATCAAAACACCACTGTAAGAAAACAAATTGAAGACGTGTTATTTTTTATTTAATATTCTTTCCGTTTGTAAAGGAATTTTAAGCTACTCTCCATTGCAGTTTTATCAAGTTAGTGCCACTTGATTTATTAATATTCTACGCTATCTACATTGTCAATATACAAATCATGAAAATATGCATAAGTTTGGGAGCTGGGCAAAGGACATTGTGTTTTTACTTATTGTATCTTCTCCTATTCAAGTGTCTGTGTTTCCTAGTTGCCATTTGTATTTTCTTTCATTCTCTGCTGAATACGAGCAGAATTTACATTTGCTGCTTAAACAGCTGTGTTGGCAAGATCTTTTTGGACCTTGTTCTGTGGTGTTGGTACTTTCCAGACCACACGCAGCCCTGGTGGAAGTGTCTAGTTTGCAGTAGGCCTTTAACATGATGTTTTGAGTTTGGTGGAAACTCTGCATGAACAAAAAATGCAGGACCGGGCATATTTTAGACTATATTTTCAAAAATACTTTCTCTGATTTAAATACCAGTATAGTTGGTCATTGTTCCAGTTGGGACAGCTTGCACGTATTGTGTAATGAACCTCTTGGCAGGACAGGAGTCTGTGTTTGAATTGGAAAAAAGATTGTTCTGCTTTAAAGAATGTTATGTTAATTAAGAATACACTGCAAATAGCTGTTATATACGTGGGTAATCTCTGGAGACAAATTATTCCAGCCCCATATCATTGTGTAAATGATCGTGAGGGAATGGAATTTCATAAGCCAAAACCCATATATAACATTTAATGCACTGTTAGTTTTGATAACTTCTTTTATAAAAGGCTTAAGCAAATGTTTTGCTCTTATTCTACCTCTCTTAGTCCCTTTTTCTTTCTCTTTGCCTCCCACCTTCTGTCCCCATCTCCTCTGAATAGCACTCATGTGCGACTGAACACCATAATTTCCTAGGTAATGGTACGTTTCCACTGTGTTTTGGCAATGACAGCAGTAGGGGTTGAAAAACAGTTTTCAGATCTTCCTCTTCAAATGTTCTGTTAATCCCACTGTGTTCAGAGCCAGATTTTGTATGTGCAGACAAAGGTACCCCTTTAGGAAGCTTTATGAATCCCTTGCAGGCAGCACGGCTCCAGGCAGACCCTCTCAATGTTCTCCTGCCCTCGCAGAAGAGCTACATCTGCTCTCCTGCCATCGGCTTCTCTGCATGAGCGCAGGACAAGGGCAGGGGTGGCTCTTACTGGGTATAATATGAGTGATTTGGTGTATCCTTTTTCTGTCCTGACTGGGCAGCCGTCATTGCCTTGCTGAACAGTTGGGTTTTCTATATCCCCAGAAATCTCTGTAAAAAAGATTGATTTGTCATTTCACTCGAGGTTTGTAATACACCACTCTCCAGACATCTGTTTTCACAGCTACACTCAGAAATAGCCTCTACTAAGACATTTAATGAAATTCAGTGAGCTTTCTTAAAAATGACAATAAACACAAGCCATTGGTTTCTTGTGAAATACGTTGTCGCTAAGGGAGTTTGATATGACAGTCATGCCAATAATACAACACAGCGATATAGAGGATATGGAGACAGAAGAGCTTGGGGCTGATACGTTGGGACAGGTCCTTGAGTCCTCCTCTGTAAGCAGTCACAGGTATATTTGTCATTTCCAGCCTTTTAGACGTTATTATTTGCAGGGTTGTGCAAAGGTTAAAGGGCTATAGCTGCAGTAGTACAAACTATGTCAATATTGCAAATTATAATAATTAATATATTTTTATAGGCTTTGATGGTGCAAAGTACTACATATCTCCTTGGGGATGCAAAGTGCCCTTTAACCCTGGTAGGAGGTGAGACTTGTTTAGCCATTCGCTGCTGCATTCCTGAGAGCCCTTAGAGCCCTTTGGTTGCTGCTCTCAGTCCAAGCATAGAGAGCTAAGGCTTTTTCTATTCATCGGTGTGATCAAACCCAGTGTCTGCTGGCGTGGCAGAATAGGCCTCAAGCACTGCCTCTGTTTTTGCAAATGCTAATTTTAACAGTATTCCTTTGTTGTAGCTATCTTTTCCTCTTGTTCCTGAAATGGCATTAACCCACCTACTCCAATTTCATGAATTAAAAAGGGAGACTACATCAATTAAACTACTTGAGACCATCATTTAATTATCTTTCAATAGGGCAAAGCCCATGTCCTTTGCTGTAGGTACGTGGGTAATATGGTACTGTCAAACATTACATCCTTCTAGAGCTGGTTTGTCACATCACACGAGACACCATTATCCAGAAATGTGGAGCCAAGAACATTGAAAATTATTTTGGAGCAGAACAAGTATGTAATTCGTTCTACCTCAGAAAGGCACAGGGAGCAAAAGATGGCATGTGTAAGTCATTGAAAGAAGAGGTTGTCATGTACTCTGTATGTGCATGCGTGAGTGTATAAAATATGAATTTGTAGTCATTTTTGTTTGAAATTTCTCAGTGCTTTTAATCTTTGTAAGTTTTACAAGTGAACAAAGAAATGTCATTTTGGTCACCAATTATTGCTGGATTTCCCACTAGTATTTGATGAAGCTGTGCTTGCTGTGTCAAGAAATTTAACCCTGCTTCGTATCTACATGATTGTTGGCAGCTTTGGGCCTTTATAATGCTTCACAACTGCAGAATTACTGTCATTGCTTCTCTCACCAAGAATCCAATTTGGGCAGAGAGTTAATCATGCGTCCAATAAATTGATGGTACTTGCCATGTGTGGTGGATGAAGAGTCATTGCTGTGTGCCTGCAGGATAGGGAAGCAAGAGGTCAAGTGGTGATGACAGACATGAAATAGCTTAGGGCCATGAGACAATTACTTAATTTCAATATTTCAATATTTTAATAGTAGGTTCTTTTGCTCCTTTATGCTGAAATTTACATCAGGTTCCAGCCTTTCAGGTGTACTGTGGATTTACAAAAACAACCTCCTCACGCTGAGCCTCTGGTATAATCTGTGCACCAGCGTGTAAGCAGCTTGTGGGAGACAGCAAGTGGCATTTTAAGATTCTGGTTAGACAACAGTCTTGTCTTACATGTTTATCCACATGGGGCCTGAAGCATCAACTAATTTCTAATTCTTCTCGATCCATTTCTCATTCTTCCCAGGGTCTCAGAAATGTGTGAAACACGTTCTCTTTGGTCTTCTATTGCAGCAAAGATTGGAGAAATGATCTTCCAGGTAGACACATCAGCTGTAAAAACTTTTGAGCTCTCTCCATATCATAAAGCAGAGTGGGAGTTGAGGGGGGAGAGAACTTGCGGTCAACAACCCGGTAAGGCTCCCAAAGAGTGAACAAGGCAGCAGCTCGACCCTAATAGGTTTACATTATCATACATTTTTTGTAGCTGTGAGAACTCTTTCAGGTGCCAGGAACCTACAGAGGCTCTGCATTTGCATGTGAGTTTTGCTGAGTATTGGAGGATTCTGTTTAAAGCTCCTGGGTTTTTTTTCTTTTTCTGTTGACTGGATGCTGGCTTTGTTTAGCAAATGCTTCGCAAGGGAAGGATTCGAATAGTGCTGCCTGTATTTGTCCACTCCCTTTCTATCAGAGGTTATGTTTATTTTTTTCTTTGTCATTTGAATCTTGATTTATATTTTTTTAAAAATAATTAAATATTCTTTAAAGGTTTGGGAATAAGATGGACAAATTACTGGGAAGGAAAAAGGTTGGGTTTTTTTCTCATGTCACCAACAAAATAACTCAGAAGCAGCAATGTCAACAAAAAAGTATTTTAGCAATATCCTATATTAAAGAGACTGGCAGTCTAAGGGGAGGGAGTTATTTATTTTGAAATTTGTTTTTTGGCATCATACACTGATTAGCAGACTCCACGCTACTTCATGTTATTGAAGTTTTGAAGAATATTGAAGTTTATCTCAAATACTACACTTAGTAAAGCATCCTTCTTATAACTGTGTATCTCGTGTTTAGCGTGACTAAATCTTCACACTGAGATTCTGCTACTTTTTTTTTTTTTTTAAATTTGAGAAATATTGGATATATCTTATAAGGCACTAAGGGCTAACAAGTAATACAATAAACTCTTCTCGACCATGACCTGTAGTAGCTGCTGAGTCAAGTTTCAGTTATGATTAGATAAACTAAAGCTAAGGCGTATCTGAGTCTTGTTTAAAATCCATCAAATGCATTGTCCAGGCATTCGACTCATAGAACTGTTCATATTAACTGTATTTATTTCTTTTATAAATTTTACTCAGAGGCTAGATAAGGAGCAATCTTGTACTCTAATGAGCATACATTGCTGCAGTGCTTTTCACAGAGATTTACTTCAGTGACTATGTTTCCTTGATTTGCCAATCTGCACATCAAAAGAAGCTATTTTGTTTAAATACTCTGTCTACCAATATTAAGTTCACTGAATAGGTGAACCCCCCCCAACACGTCAGTATGTTTTAAGACTATTTGGGGATTATATTTAAGCCACTGTAACACTGCTTGTGTCTAAAGGTACATCAGCATCTGTTGTAGCGTAACATCCACAGATGAAAGGCAGAGAAGATAAAAGGCAAAAATAATGTTATTAATTAACTGTGGAACTCTACTGGGCCCCACTTCCAGTCCAGTCTCTCAAAAGTAACTGGCATGCAGGACAGGCTGCAGATGGATCAACCACAGCATGCATATGGCTGCAAATAACCACTGCACATGTCTTGGGGTTCTACTTCTTGAATGCCTGGCCTTTGGGATTGGAATGACTCGCAGTTGTGACATAGAAACATAGAGAGATCCTCGGGCACTGACATCTGTAGTAATAACTCTGTTTTGGGCCCAGGTGGGAGGCAGCAGTTGCTGGCCTTAGCTGAACTTTACAAGAGGTAAGAGTTCTTTTCCCATTTCATGTATTTCATTTGGCACCCGACTGGACTGTATATGTCTTACTGGGGTCTCCAGTATACTATAATTATAAGTAATTATAGGCCCAGTGACACCTGATAATTGTTATTTTTTTATTGTTTTACTGTCTCTGCAAGGTTCAGTTTCACCCTTTGAGTAAGTCAGCCACCTTGGCCAGCTTACTTGGTTTTTAAATCAGCAGAAGTCTATCACGTATCTGGCCAGAAAGAATAGGAAAATAGGAATTTATTTTCTAAATGACACAAACTAGTCCAATGTCCCCTTTCTCACAGTGGCTTGAGGCAGATGCATCAGAAAAAAATGTGTTAAAATTGTGCAATAAATAAATAGGCAAGAAGTTGCTACATACGCAATGTTGTCCTTTGAAGGCCACCTCAAAACCACCTTCAGAACCAGAGAAATTCCCTACAGCTGCAGCCAGCAGAGGCAACAGGAATATTACAGAGAAAACAGGACCTTTTGTGTCCAAAGAACACATGGATTCTTAATATAACCAGTAAGTGGTCGGGATGCCAGCAGGCACCATATGGAGAGAGAACAAATGAACCAGAAAGCACTGCCACCTTCACAATCATCCATCACAGCTGCATAGATCTTCCCATTAGACCTTCTCCCGATCTTTGGCAGATGTAGGCTTGAGCCTTGAAATATTTAATCTGTAAAATCCTTTTTGTGATTAATTATGATAGCTCTAGGTATTTTTGCTGTCTGCATAAATGTCCAATCCTTTAGGGACCTCGTTAAGTTATTAGCTTCATTGCTTTCCTGTGGTGGTGATTCTGCAGTTCTGTTCAGGATGGGTCAGCACAGAAAAAAAAGTACTCATTTTGTACTTCTGCCTGTTCATTTCCGCATAGCAGCCAGAGTTTTGAATTCTGAGAAGCTAAGCAAAGAATCACTATTGTCTTGGTATTGAGTATGCATTTACGTGCACAAATGCCATGTTTGAAGAAGAGTGTTTTGCACATGTGGAACTGTAAATGGTCTGATATTTCTTGCCTCCTGGAAAGCTTGTTCGAACATCCCAGGAGAAAATTCCACTTGCTGTACCAATAACACTTGCCTGTGTTTTTCCCTTGAGGGCAAGAAATGTTGATGCCAGCCTTAATCCCTAACTTTTCTTATGAAAGCCAATATACAGGGTAATGCAAAAATCTGTTGCATTGATAGTGCCCTGTCATGCTGAGAAGGCTCTCTGCAGTGTTTGTTTACCACCTTTCTCAACAGAGAAAACAGCAAATGGGGCCTTTTTTTTTCAGTGGCCACCAAGAAGCTGCTTTAATGTCATCTCTCTCTTTTCCTGTGCCTGAGTGGCTCTTCAGAGCCGGCCGTGCTGTCAGACAGCAGGGAGCCCGTGTTTGGGCAGGTGGTGCACTGCTGACAGTGGAATAGCTTCAATAGCAGGAGAGGTGGCAACATGCCCACCTATTTCAGCTCTGTTTGAGGTTACTAAGCCTTATATTAAAGGCTACAGAGAATGAGCAGCTTTGATGAACCGTCACTTTCATGATTTCTTCACATTTGTTATGGCATTGTCTGGACAGAGACACCAAATCTTTCAGGTACAGAATCGAAAAGAGGACCTAAGAGGCATCTTTTCAATTGTGCTACCCGTTCACATACTCCCCTGAATCAAGGCTTAACACTCTGACTTGTGGTAGGTACTGTCCACCACCCTTCACACTCTCAGGCTTCCCACTCCCTTGTAGGAAATGCCAACAGTTGGGTGTTTAAATATTCCAGAGTCATTATTGCTGGGGTCCTGAGCACCACAGCAAGCTCCAGTGGTTTAACACTTGGTCATTTTTCCTGCTGTATTTTATCCATCCGAGAACCTGCTGTTACATAAAATGTAATTTGAAGTATAGTGCTTCATTAGATGATTTTACAGTATTACCGCCACCCAAAAGCTTTGATGTAGAAGATAATTAGTAAGAAATTATGAGGAGATAAAGCATGGGTGGGCAGACAAGGCTAATGAGTCACAGTCAGCAGAAAGTGTGAACTGAAGTAGTTTGCTGTCATTAATATCCCAAGTATATTCCCGTTGCATTTCTTCCCCAGGTATGAGAAGAAGACAGTGAGAAGATGCATTCTGAGAGCCAGAAATCAATTCTAGTCTTCCTGTGTCAACAGTATCATTGCTTAATCACAGTGCCTTGATTTCTGAAAATCTCAGGTCATAAAAATCAGATTGATTCCAAAATAAGCATTGGTTTAAGTGGTCATTTTCTCCTTAGTCTCATAGATTCAAGAAGGTTTTGCTTACAGGCAGTATTACCCACATTAAGATGCTGAGCTTCATTGCAGCACTGCTTTAAGCCTCTTTTTCGACTTCTGGCAGACTGTGATTGCTGGGGATGGTATTGAGGTTCATCATAACTTTAAATATATGTGTTGCCTCTTTGTCCCCTGAACGAACTCTGCACCCTGATCTCTTCAGCTTCTTTCCTCTTATCTCTTATTTCACCAAGAAAAGGGAAGAATCACTTAAAACTAATTATTTAGCCTTTAACAACCCAGAATTTCTATACCAGTCATGGCCCACTAGAACAGGTATCACCAGATCACAGCCAAATTCTCTTGATTTCATTTCAGGTAGAAAAAATTCTCTTGGTTTGCTTTTTTTGTTGTTTGGTTCTGGGGTTTTTTTTTTTCCAATGTTGCTAAAGATATATTTGCTTTATGGAGAGTTTCAAGGCAGCTGGTCATTTTCTGATATCTTCTATTTTGCTTGGGTCTTGTGCATAACCTGGTTCATAGAGATAAGGAAGAAGGTGATGAGGAGGAAACTGCAGTGTATCTTGAAACCAAAGATACCATTAATTAAGCAGATAATAACCCAGCAGTAAGCCCCATGGGTCTGTTATTTAAGGAAAAAAAAACAGTGATGATATTAGAAAGAAAAAATCAGGAAAGGGTTCGGCCACAGCTTTCTGTTGAGATTTTCTTTCCAGCTCATCACATATAATATTGTGTGTTCCTTTAATTCAGCAGAAGCTGGTTTTAGAATAGATTGTATTTGAATAATTTCTTCCCTGATGCTAACACTGCCCTTACCATTTCCCTTGCAGTTCATCTGTATTCTGTTGCTGACATAACTTGCAGTTATTGTCTCTTACATTCACAAAGCTGCCTTCCTGAAGAGTTAACAGGTTATCAGCTCTTGTAGTCATTTTTAATCACTGTGAAGAATCATATCTTTCTAATAAGGCGAGTGATTAATTATTGTGCCCTTTTTATCAGTGTAAAGCCTGTCAGAAGTGCAGTGGCTTTCAATTACAACTTTTCGAGGTTTGCTGGGGTAGAATCCAGAATACTTGGAGAGACAACCCCATATTTAGACAGACTTTTTCTCTGTGCAAACTACTATTATCTCCTCACTTATTGTTCTATTTATTTACAAATAAAGACCAAGTATCCTCAGTGGAACGTATGAGAAAATAATGAGAAATTCCATTACCCCAATACTGAAGAAAAATTTAACATCAGAAGCGGAAATATATTATCCATGTGTATGATTAGAGAATAAGAGCCCTTCATAAGCTTAAAATAAATGAAATACCAATGTGAAATTAGGAATATGTTTTTCATTTTTAGAGAGTTCTGAAGCAAGGTGTTTTTGTCTTTTCTTAATAGCCTCACTTCAGACTCAATTGTTATAGATTACTGTGGAGATGTAATGGAAATTTACAGCGGTGCAGGGAAAGAGGCAGGAGAACAGTGCCTGAGAAACCAAATAAAGCAGCAGGTAACTTTACACAGAAAACGTGAAACTGCTTTATGGCAAGCTTTATTGCTTCCTTCTTCATAAATCTGTAGGAAGGTTTGGCGAAGGAGTTGAGGCAGCGTGAGATCCAAAATTACTGAACATCTCCCAAAACCCATGCCACTTGCGTTGGCCACAAATCCCTCCCTAGCAAAATCCTGATGTTCCTCAGGCTAATTAATATTTTCCATGGGCAAATCAGGTATTCCTAGTTCAGGTCTCTTCTAGCCTATGCCCAGGGAAATAAATACATATGTGCCACTTGCTGTGTTGGGATTTTTCAAGTGGCCTTCAAATTGCTTCCATCTGCCTTTTGTGTATGTTTTCTTCCTTGTGATGCCCCTACTTTAACACTGCACTTGACAAGCTCTTTAACCTCCTCTGTGGGAATATAGACTCTGCTTCTGCACTGTGGTATGAAAGATTTGTTCCACAGAGGGAAAAACACAGCCCTTTTCAGTATTTGCGTAAGTATCAGAAGGATTTGGAGGGACACAGATCTCCTTCAGCAGTAATCACATTTTTGTTGCTATTAGTATAACAAACTAAAAATCATTTTGCATTTCACTCGGACCATTTGTTTTCCCAAAGGGAACTGTTCATGCCATTAAAAACTCTTTGTTTGTGAAGCAAATGCATAAATAAAAAAGACAACAGGAGAAAGAATGTTTATACTGTCAGCATTCAGAACTTTATGGAATCTTTTTTATTTTTTATATCTAAAATTGAAATAACTAACAAATAATGAACTTTGGCGGTGTTCTTAGGGATAAAGCCTGCCACTAGGCAGGGGGATATGGGGATGCTTCTGCCAGTATTAAAATCTTCTGATCCAACTCTGACTTCAAGAAATAGTTGTCAGCATCACGTTTTGAAGGGATAGTTACCGAAAACAAAACAACATTTCATGACAGAGGAAGAAGGAAATTCAGAACTTGACTTTAGATTGAGACCCGGAAAAGAATTTTTCCCAAGTTCATGCCTTCTATTTGCAAATCTCCCCAAATATGAAATACCCCTGAAATCACAGTATTTCTAAGAGCATATGTTGTCTTTTTGTGGCTTCAGCAACATAATTAACTTTCTGTTGCTTCCTGTAGCTGATGTCTGTTAAGCTAATTGTTTCAAACCTCACTATGATTTATTAATGTTGTGTGAATAGTAGTTTGCCTGTTAATTCTAATTCTTTCACCTGTTGGTACAGGTTCTTTCACTTGTTTCTTGTAGGGAATATAGTGTGGATGCAAGTGATCTCTCTCCTTTTTTTTTTGAGTCCTGCCTATGAGTGGGAAATTCTCCCCAGATCCCCCAAATGTTGCATTTGCAGGAAATTTCCATGTCTTGCTTTTTTTTCCTCCCAAGCCCCACTGCTCCCTGGCAGGCACCATGCTATTCATCGCTTGGCTGGCAGTGCAAGACGTAGTATGCTCTGAAATTGCTTCTCAGTCCATCTCTGCGATAGATCAGCGGGGAGCTCGGAGGTGAGGAGTGTAGCCTGCATCTCCCCTAAGATTTACTATGTCATATTCAGGGCTCTGTTCGCATTTCTGTGAATATACAGGGATTTTTCTTGTCTACAGCACAAATAAAATAATCCTCTCTTTAATCCTGTCAATACCAGTCCTTCAAATAGCCAGTAGGGGCCACTCTCCCAGTGACTGAGGTCTTTCTCATGCAGTTTTGTCCAGAAGTTTCCAGCTTTTGCAAATAGGAGACTGCAGCATATAATTTGGCTATGTCATGATGCCAGAGAAGCACATTTCAGTGAAATGGCTCAGAACTAGCAACCAGAAATACTAGAATTCTCTGTCTAGCTCTGCCTTTTATTCTTCATATTTCCTCACGTAAGGCTGATAAACCTCTTGCTTTCATTTTCCCACAGGCTAAAGTGCAGCTGCTGCAATTTTTAAGGTTCTCGAAGGATTACCAAAGAAATTTAAAATCTTCCTAAGGTGCTAGTAATGTTAGGCTGTATCTATCAGAGTAAGCCACCAGCTCTGATAGATAACTGAAGTATAAAAGCTCAGGTTAAGAAAGTCACTGTAATTTATATAATCTAAACAGGGAATCCCTAATTCTGCTTTAAACCCCTGTACTCAGAAGACATGCAGGAACATGTCTTAGATTCCAGGTACAGGGGTAAACATGCTACTTGTTTAATAAGTAATTGCAGTACCTCTTGATGTATATGCTGATGAATTCAAAGCATAATTGCTTTTGGAACTTTTTGATGCATAACTGAATATAACATACCCCCCTTTTTTTTCCCATCTAAGGAAACCACTTCATTGCCCAAATGAAATGATAGCATTGTTAGTAATCAAATATTTTTAATAGCATTATCTCAGTAATGCAGGAGCCAGCGAAAGTTGTCTCATTTTTTCCCCCCCTATGGATTATTGCATTATCAGTAGGGTGCATCATCACAGCAGCAGGGATTCATCTGTCTACATTTAGTTCTCTGTTACTATGGATCTGATTGTCTAGATCCTCTTTCTCATTGGTACAGGCAAATAGATACTCTGGGGTGCCATTCATCTCTTATTCAGATAGCTGTCAAAAAAGTAGTCAGGTTTTAGATGCCTACAGTGTGGGAATCTAATGTTAAATGGGATGGTTTCCCACCTGGTATGTTTATGTCTTAACATTTCTACATCAACATAATTTCCCAACTGGTAGTTGTTAAACACTAGAGAATTTTAGAATTCTTTAAACTTCAATGGAAATGTGAGTGAGGGAGATTTAAGTGATATAAATGTTTTCATTTCTTGTTTCAGTCTCTCAAATAGGGAATCTTATGTTCTTGTATTTTGTCCCTTTGAATGATATAAAGGAAATGTGGAACAAAATGTATTAAGGGATTGCACTCCCTTACATGAAATAAACACCAAGCTCTTCAAATTGCCTCAGCTATTAGGAAAAAATGCTTTAGTTTGAAAGTGTGTTATTGGAATGGCAGCTCTCATCACCATTAGCCACCCCTGCACAGAAAAGCTCTGTGTAATACCTTCCCATACAACAGATTTCTTTAAGTGAGTGTTCAGGCAGTCACCTTGAATCAGTGTTTGAGTTGGACATATAGTTAACTGGTCCCAGTTTTGAGATACGTTCAGCATGTGTTCGTCATACTTAAAATACTGTCCTTGGTATTTAGTACATTTTAAAGAAGTGTATCATCAGAGTAACAGTTTAGAACATTGAATGCCAAATTCTGGTATCTTACAGTTGCTGCTCAGTATCATATTTTCATATATAGAGCCCATACATGGGGCCCTAAAGAGACTATAGGCAAGAGAAGCTGCTGAGATGAAATTTCCTCTTGCATCACTAGCACATGCAAGTGCAATGCTACAGAATCTGAGCTTGATATTTATTTTTTTTTCAATTATACACAGGAATATGTAGTAGTTGGTGTAAACTGTATCTTATACCAATAGCATATTGCTTACAAGCTAATATTTAAAAATAAGAACAACTGATCAGTTTATTTTTCCAGTTTTGTATCTAGTGAATATCCCAAACATAGCTGCGTTGCATTTTAAACACAACATTTTGAAACATATAAAATTAAACAAATGACTGCAAGAATGTTAATTAGGGCCATATCCTGAGTAATTTGGGCAGGACTCACCACGCATTCTTACAGCCTCTTGTAATCTTGAGTTGCTTGGAACTGAAAGTTCAATTTGTATTAATGAGGGAAATCATTCTTTATGCTGTACCTCAAGATGATAAAATGTGTCTTCATTGACTAGACCACAGGTAGGAACACAATGAATTCAAGGGCTCTCAAAATAGCAATCTGGCTTCATCTGCTACAGCTAAAATCTATGCATGATGCTTTCTGTGTTTGATGCCTGCTTTGCAAATCTAGTTGTGTAATGCCTCCCCAAGCCCATGCTCCTCTCCCAGTAGCTGGTGTAACCACATCCTCTAACTGGAGCTCTGCCTTCTAGTTGCCATCACCATCACTCCCTTCTGCTTCATCACTGTGTCTTCTCCACATTCTCTAATGGATATCCCATCAGTAAATGCAGCTTATTCCTTTCATTTCCTCTTAATTGTCTAGGCAACCTGTTAATCTGAATCGTGTGGATTTTCACTTGTTGCATTAAGTTGAACAACTTTTTTTGATTCATTGGATCAATTTTCAGAATAATAAATTCAAGGCTAAGAATAAAGAGTTAAGGGGGAAGGGGATAAAACCAGACCCGCCGGTAATGAACCTGAGTGTCAAGGGCCACAGATGGGGGTGAAATCAGTAGCCCAGGTCAAGTGCATCTACGCTAATGC
>JAOQGH010000051.1:43896116-43937208 GCA_025769975.1 Gallinago jamesoni
TTTTTTGGTTTTTTTTTGATGTGGTTGGACTCGATGATCTCAAAGGTCCCTTCCAACCACTAAGATTCTGTGATTCTGTGAATAAGGCGTTGTCGGTGCTGATTTATACACATGACAGCAAAAAAAAGTTCTAATCCTTCAATAGATTCAAGATCCTATCACTCGAGCTCAATAGAAATCTCTGAATATGTTCACATGATCTTCAAATACCTGGATAATCCATGTTAAATTACTGTTTGTAACTAAAATTTACTAGCTCTCAGCTGAAACAGCATAATGTATAGTGTGCTGCTGCTTGTGGTCTCATACAGTGCAAAAGGATTCATTCAGTCATGAGGAGGGAGCAGCAAGGACAATTTACACTTCATTCGATCTGGGTAGTGGACAGATGACGCTTTTGATTTCTAAAAGATTAGTAAGAGATGCTGTGGATTATGGATTTCACTGGATTTAGGTATTTAGTTATACCAGAATTTGTTATCCTCCGGTCTGAGATATAAGATCATATTGGGGTATAGATGCTAGTTCTTGCCTTTGTGCCATTTCCAGAATCATCCAGGATATGTAGTATCAGTTATACTTGTTCCCTCTTGGCAGTGTAATTTGGTAGGTGGCTAATTGATGAAATTCCACCCACACACACACACATTCCTTCCCCTTTCCAATTAAACGTCAGCATATTTTCCCAGGTCAATATTTCAAGGCAGTGCTGATGAGATAAGATGTCAAGTTACAATAAAAGAAGATCATGTCGGTAAGTAAATTTAACACACGCTCGCTCCAACTGGCAAAATTATGGAATAACTTGATTTTCAGAAAATTAATTGGATATTGAATCCTCTGAGTCATTTGAAGTGAGATGAGGAAGTCTCTCCTCAAAGATGAGGATGTAGCCTAGAGATCAGTTAAATGCTAGCTGCAAGCTAAATTAGCAAGTGAGAGCTGGGCAAAGATTAGGATTGTTTTATGTCAGCAAGTAGATAACCTGTGATTAAAGTACCAAAATATTCCAATGTGCTGAAATACAGCATTTCTGTAGTACTCCAGTGGCATTTGCAAGCTCGCGAGTAATGTACGAGATAGAGATACTGATGGGGTCAGTGGGCACACAGAAGATGCAACACTCGAGAAGAATCTCTGGTATTTCTGTCTCTTAGTACTTCTCTATCTCTTTCTCTCTCTCGCTCATGAATTTCCAAGGGCTTTAGTTGTTTGATACTTTCTAGGTTTGTTTTTTGTTTTCCACTGAAAGATGCACAGTTACCAATTCGTGGAGCCTTCTGTTCTTCACATAACATTAAGTATTCCTCGAGGGCTGCTCAAGTAGGTGTTCTCTGCTAAAGATTTGCCTCAGGAGTCTGTAATTCCTACAAGAAGAGCACATATCTTTATTTCAGAGTCATCACAGGCTATCACACTGGTTGATGCTCACTTACATTCTGCATCATTAAATGTTCCACATTTGTTTTCTTCTCCTGCCAGCCTGCTTAAGCCAGATCCCCAGTGGAACTCCATTAAAGCCTGTACCAGTTTCAGTCAGAAGACAGATGGCCTCATGCCCTATTCCCTCCCTTTCTGTGATGTACAAATTATATCTTGAATACTTCTTTCAAACGTGACCAAAATACTGATTGCATTCTCTGCCTTTCTCATAAAATGAGACATATTACAATTTTTTTTAAACTGGATTTGGAAAATTCATAGTGTTGGAGAGGAAACAACTACATGGGAGTGTGGGCACAGCTTGAGATGTTGTTAATGGGCAGCAATATTCCCCTAAGGACTTTCTATCTGTTCCCACTAAATCTGAGCCTGTGCTGTGCATTTGCGGAGTTGTAAGGTATGACATAGGAGACTTAATAGAAGGCACACTTAATCTCAAAAAAATACAAAAAAAAGGTCTAGAAGCTTTAATAATTAAAAGTGTAATCTAATTAATAAAGTGGCTTCCAGTTGATCTTCCTCTTGGAGAGAGCCAAAAGTCTATTCTGAAAGCCAGTGTGATCAGTTGTGGGTTTCTCCATCTCTGATTTCAGCTGCAGAAAGATGTGGGATCATTTCAGGCAGTGTAATGGTGTTTGTTATATGGCAAACCCATATGTATGACTGTAGCAGTGGACAAATTTTAACATCATTTTGAAGCTTCATGAGTTATCTGGATGTCAGTAGTTATGTGATGCTTTTAAGATTTCTTCTTCCTACATTGCTTGTGTATGTGTTCTTTATGAATGCACGTTGTGATCTTTACATTAATTTGGAGAAACTGATAAGTGAAGCATGCAACAAACCCACTATTCTTTATTAGCTAATTATCTGGTTGCAAGTCCCAGCATTCAGTAGTTCAAGCAAATAATACAGATGTGAATTACTCATTTCATGAGAACTGCTGTAATGGGTAAGAATGAAAGATTCTAACTATTCCAGTCTCCTCTTTCTGATAGCACCATCAAGCGTGAGCAACAAAGATACTGGAACCATAACAACAAGCAGAAATGGGGCCATTGACCCAAACTGTCCCTAATGTTTGGCTTCCATTTTCTTTTCTAGAACATTGTATGAGACATAATATGTATTGCCAAGCTACCAGCTTTACCATGGTGGCAAGAATGTTTATGTCTACTATTGTATTTCCAATTTGTTTCTTAAATGTGTGAACATTAGACTAGAAGTATTTCATCCTCCAACTGACCAAAGCTGCTGTTTAGATAAGACTTGAGTTTCCCTACCTTTCCCCTGGACCAGTCTTATGAATCATTTAACAAAGTCCATTTACAAGCAGAAAGTGAAATCCTGATCCCAAAGAAACCAAAGCTTCCACTGCTCTATAATACCCAGTGTTTCATCATTAAAAAATAAATAATCTGTAAAAATACGGCCGTTTTTAAATATGTACATTCTTTGATAGTACTTCCCATACGGGTATTGGCTCTTCATGGATGTTAACATTTCTCTGACATTTTTTTAATATGTTGCCGGTTAATGCCACCAGTGGAAGTTGTGGTTAAACACAGTTTTACAGGGTCAGCACTCCAGCTGTAACACTGGGATTTTAAGATGATGAAAACTTATTTGAGGTTACTCGCAGAAAAGAAAGACTGTACGATTACTTTATTTCACTACAAAAACATGAGAGTCCACTGCCAGTAAAAATGCCAATCAGTCTTCCATACTTGTAGTCATGAGCCTGCTGAACTTCCTCTTCATTTATTTGCTTTCTCAGGCTGCCAGGAAATAGCAAGGGTCAATATATCACCTCTAGCTTGCCACCTTTTGGCTTTGTCCTGTTTCACTCTAAAGCCAAATTATCTGGAAATCCACCTGAAAATTGTAGGTAAGTGATGTGAAATTTAGACATACTAACAAATTACCAGTAGCAGAACATGCTGAGTTTCAAATTATCCTGCAGCCTGAGAGACTGCTAAATTAATTAGCTGGATAGAAAACTTCAAGGAGGAGCTATTGAGACAATGCACAGAAAAGAGGAAAGAAGGATCTTTCTTCTGAAACAATGATACTGGCACTTAGGACACCTACTGTTCTGAAGTTTTGCCAAGCCCTTAAATATCCTGTCAATATATTCACGTCGGTGAACCACCA
This sequence comes from Gallinago jamesoni, assembly GCA_025769975.1. NCBI lineage: Eukaryota > Metazoa > Chordata > Aves > Charadriiformes > Scolopacidae > Gallinago > Gallinago jamesoni. The sequence goes on from JAOQGH010000051.1 coordinate 43,899,714, forward strand.
TCCACCTTGAACAGACACTGGGAGCCAGTAGTAAAGGCTACACACGTACTAATGGCTATGTCCCATATAGATCCTTCCATGTTTAGGGGGCCTATTATGCCTAATAAATATCTTGACTGTTATTGACTGTTCAGCTTGCATTAAAAGACCTGATATGGTAGTCTTCCTTTAGAGAAAAAAAAAACAAATCACAAAGATTTGTGGGCCATTTAAAAACCTATAGGGCATGAAATTGATACTGTGCGAGAAAGAGAGAAAGGAATTCCCTCATTAGGTCTTGCACATTAGTACAAAGGCTGTTGCTGTAGTTTAATCTCAGTTCTTGTGATATATCCTCGTGGCTCATTTATACCAGACATACACATGGAATAATGCATTAAGATACTGATATTTCTTTTAATTTTGTTTTTCTAATGTCTTCATGGGTTTTGTATGCATATATATTGTGTATGAAAGAGCAAGGGACGATTCTGTAAGTAGCTGCATTAGATACCCTGGACTGATTCGGTGCTTCCAAATTGTGCTGGATAACATAATGGCTTTCAAGCGTTATAGTCAGAATTACATTTTTACTCTGTTCTTGATGAACTTATGGTGCTGAACACTAAGACTGCCTCTGTGGCAGCAGCGGGACCTGATGTGACAGTATTTCTTTCCAAGGCTTGTGATCCAGCCACTTGGACTATAACTTAACTGCTGCTCAGTTTGTACAGCTGTTCCCCACCTCTACATCTCAGTAATGAAAGTTATTTTAGCATCCAAAGTGTTGAAAAGGGATCAGAGCACAGAAGATGAAGCTCTTTGTTAGTTTTTTCTCTCCTGCACACCTAGCAAATTCAAGTTGTCTACAGTCTTTGCTCTGACGTGACTTAGAGTGGATGAAAATTTTGAGTTAGGTTTTCTGGCCTCAACTCTATCCTGGAAAATACTATGAAATCAGCTGGAAAAATGATCTTGCCCAAATTATAAATGCAAATTCAGTCATTATGTCAGACAAACACATTTTCTCTGAATAGATTTTAATGTTTGATTATGGTAAAATCAAGCTGAACTCATTTTCCAGTTCAGTGTCTGCCCAAGTAAGACAGGGGTGGATTGCAAACCCCATGGGGGAGGAAGGAGGAATCAGAGATGCACCCTCATTGTCAGTCCGTCTTACTGTACGGCTTGCTCCACCCTCTTCTTGCAGTAGAGAAGACCTCTTTGAAGTGATGTGCTCTTATTAAGATGTCAATTTAGTGATTAAAAAAATAGAAGTGTATCCTGTAGAAGAAGCAGTGGGAGGAATAAATTGTGCTGAAATACAATTTCTGTTCCCTTAATATCATAGTACGTTTATATTAATGGAAATGTTTTTTTTCTCCTTAATGCTGAGGTCACAGTCATACTGTTTCTGAGCGTCATTTTTCAACAAGGCTCTTGTTTAAAATTGGAAAACCATCTGGCATTATTTGGTATTCCCTGCAATCTGAGATCCACTGCTTCTCTTCCTGTGTTTTCCATATTCACTGGGAATGGTGAAGTCTAGAAAGGGAGAGCAATTACAGGTAACATTTACATCTTTTCAGATCAAAACTGAATGAAGTTCAGAATTATAGAAGTAGTTCCTGCCAGGGTCTTCCCTCTTTCCCATCTCCTGCCTCCAAACCACTGTAACACAGTTTCTTGCTCTTCACATCATTCTTGTCTCACATTTGGGCCCATGCCTCCAGACATGTCTAGAGATAGATCAGATCAGTTGACTCTGGAAATATAATATGTATCTTCCCTGAAAGGGAGTAAAACCCAGTTTCCAATTCCATTGTTACTTTGAATTATTCAGCATTACTGATAGACATGGTTTCTTTTTATTAGAAATCCATGTTATATCTTTGTTCTAATAAAAAGTAACATGTACATCAGGAACCCTGAATAATTCAGTGTTACTTCATAACTCAGGAAGCTTACTTTTTTTCAAGGCATTTCTTGCCTAGGTGTTCCAGAAATGAAGCAATTCTCTTATGAGCAGTTGTTCCTGTTGTAAAAGTAGATTTTAGCTACCATGCTGAGTGCAAAGTTACAGAATTTGCTCTTGTATTGCCTGAGGCAGCTTTGGCTCTTTCTCAGTGGGAAAAGGACAAACCAACATTTTAGCTATTCCAGGCAGTTACTCAAGTATCTACAAGGGACTGTTCAAACTTTAACTTCATAAAAGATCTTTTTTCAGAATTATTTTAGCTAAGTATTGGCAAGAGAAATAGCATTTCTCCTCTGTCAGATATCATCTTCATCAATGTATAACTTTTTTTGAGAAACATAAAGCATTCTAATTAAACCGTGAATACATTTAAAGCCTTCTAAACATTGTTTTTATGTGTTTAAAAATTATCAATCACTTATCAAAAGACATATCAGGATGCCATGGAATGCATTAAATGAGACTGGAATTTAGGCTGGTATGTGTTTGCCAGAGAACTATAAAAGGCCAACTGCAAAGTGTGTTGATTTAGTAGCAGCTCTGTAGAGGTGATGTTGTTGAAATTAATTTTGTTGTTGAAAATTAATTTTGAGGTCTCAAAACCAAGAGAGCATGAATTCAAAGTTGATCATCAGTTTCCACGGTTCTGGAGCAACAAAAGCGTAGAGAGAAAAAACCCTATAGAAAGAACACAATGTTGTTGGGTTTTTTTCCTTCTGTGTGTGTTGCTCTACAGGGCTGTTCACATCCTGTAACGTCATATTTTCACTGCTATCGTACCACTAGACACTTCTGAATTGCAATGCTAATGCTCTTCTTTGTGACCAATTTCCAGCCCATTTGACAATCTGCTTTTTCCACTTCTGAGGTTGGTTGCTTCTTTTACCCCTTTATTTCATTCTGTGCAGAAAAGTCACCAATCTTCTACCGTTTAGAAGCTCCCAGTCTCCAATGTTTTGTCTTTGTCACGATTCCAGCAATTGCTGATAAATTCCAGCAGGGTGGAATTAATTTTTACAAAATGATTTTGTATTTTATGAATTTTTATCTTTATTTGTTTCCCATCAGAGATTCTCTCTTGCACTGTGGAGTGAGGAATTGTGCTAGATACTCACTCATTTTCACAGCTGCTTGTTTCTCTTAAATTAATGGTAGAAGAAGGAATTCTTTTTGTGGTATTTATATTTAGTATACTTCAGAACCAGCCAGGACAGGTGTTTGTCCTTTCCCATTTAAACCTCTTCCGGATATCAAATATATGACTAATTGATTGTCCAAAGAGGATCTTCATCTTTTCCTGTTTAGGTTATTCCTCTCAAAAGCAATGAAAATTACATTAAGCTACAATCTATTAGGCTGGCCAGCCCCCAGCCAATTTCCCCTTCTGATGTGTTTTCCCTTATACAGATTTCTAGATCATGCACAAACCATGTAGGTCATGTCATTTTGTCATGTCTCATGGCTATGACTCTCTATAATTTTAAAATTCTAGTGTTTTCTTCTGACAATATGTTCTTTACCTGTAAACTTACAAATCTGTGAATTTTGCATTTCGTCCCTAATCCGGAGGTGTTCTGCAGAATGCTGCCCATCTTGCAAGGTTTTTCATTGCAGTATCAGTTTTACAGGGACTGAAACTGCTGTCTTTTCATAATGAAATCAGTCTAGGAAAAGTCTTTTATTTTTGTGTTTGTTTTGCTTAGTGCACACTAAAACTAATGTAATGTGGAAACAAATCTTCCTTTGTTGATGTAGAAAATAAAGTGTTTTGCCCATGTTTCCATGGAGACAATCAGACTGCCATAAATGAACATGAAACAGCTCTCAGTTCTGCAGAATTTTGCTGTTTTGAAACCATTACAAGTCATTCAAGGGGCCCTTTGCTTGTGTTTTGTGATGCCTTCCAAGAGTCCCCGGGTGATTTCTAGACAGGTAAGTATTACTGTCCCCATTTTAAACACTGAAAAAAGCAGGGAGGCATAGAGTGATGAACTTGTTTATCCTAAGTCACAAAGAAGGCAATGGTGGAACAAGAAGATAATGTAAGGGTGTCTGTCCTTCTTTCCCCATTCACTAGGACAGACACTGCCCTCATGCTAAGATGCTAAAAATAAGAGTAAAGTTGGTAGTTCTTCCCTGGAAAACTATTTTCAAGGAATTCTGTCCATATTGTACCTTATTAATTAAGCATAAAAAAAGATCCTATATTTTATACTCAGTAGTTGATGATGTTTGGAGCCAAATGCTGCTCCCTTTCTCCTAGGAAATAAGCAAAGGAACTTAATGGAAAAAGTAGAGGTTTTCTCATTTCCAGGGCTGAATGTCTTATCTCATTTAACATTTAAATACGAGTGTGTAGAGATACACAGGGTGCCTGGCTGGGAATTGCTGTAACTGTAACAACATTGACATTCAATCTGTCGACAAATAGAGCAAACTCGTCAGCCTTTCAGAGCATTCGTATCCAGAATTTCTGTTGCTTGCCTGGCTCTCTACAATGCTATGTTAGAAAAAAATTGTAATTATGCATACTGAAATACTGAATCCTAAGAACAGCAGTTTGATCCTCTTTTTTACTGTTTGCTGATGGAATCCATAATAACAGTAAGGCATGTTTGCTTTTGTGTTGCCTCTGAATATAAACATTAAAAACCACATTATTAATGTTTTCAAATGAGATTTAATGACATAAAATGTCTAATGGCGAATGATAAAATTTGATTGGTAAGAGATTTTTACCTATGAAAAATACAGAGGGGTTCTATATCCTCTTTATATTTGTTTCAGTTTCGATTTTTTCTACTCATAGTTCACAGTATTACACTTAATTATAGTTCTTAATCAAAAAGTTGGAAAAGGGTTGAGTTTCTCACAAGCTAGCTGTCTGATTAAATCACAGTAATTTTTTTCCCATTATATTGTTGCTTCAGTTAAAGTATAAATTACAACAGCCTCAGAAGTATTGCAGACGTGTTTCATGACATATGATACAACCTCTCTCCAAGCAAATCAAAATATGTGTTTGTATTCATCTGAACTGGGAAAGGCATATCTTTAATTATGCATGAATAATTTAAAATATTGTTTACTGAACAAGGTATAACCTTTTTTGTTTTCATTGGTCTTGGAGTAAAATAATTTGTATTAAATGCAGTCCCACTAAATAAATGATAATTCACTCGAGCGTAATAGAAAGCTGAAATGGTCTAGGTCAGTTCACAGAAAAAAATATCTTTTTTCATTTCAAAATTGCCAGAGTAATGTCAAGTCTAAGCATTGAGAAATCTCAAAGCTATCTTAAATATACTTTGGGGTTTTTTTTTTCTTTAATAATGATTTGAAGTCTTTTTTATTGCTTTGATTTTTTAGAATCTTTGCAGTTTATATTTTCAGTATATCTCCAGCAGCAATAAGAACCAGATCTTACTGGCTTTTGGAAAGAAAACCAAAGTTTCTTCTGTTCTGGAGATCTAAGGGAATCAGCCAGTATTGCAGGACCGAAGTTCAATAATGGCTAAAGAAATTGCAATCTCAGCTTCTTACAAAAATCAAATCTGACTTAGAACTGGGGAGCTGATAACATCCTGTGAAATGATTCTACCAGTGTGCTTTCTCTCTCTTTTCCTCACATCCATTTGCTAGAAAATTGAGCCTGAAAGTCTGAGGGAGCATATTTCCTTCCCAAGGAGGTTTGGCTGGGCTTGGAGCACCCAAGGGGCAGGGGGTGGAATCAGTAATAGGTCTTCTGCAGCAAGAGCCACAGCTGTGGTGGCAGAGCCCTGACAAGCTGGTGGGATGGAGATCATCTGGAGTGAGCAGCAGGATGCCTGGGGTTAGAGACGCTTGACTGTGTTGTTACAGGGTACCTTTGAAAAGCAAGGGGAGAGCTGATGCTGGCTGAAGGAAACAGTTGTGTTTTCAGCTCTGCTCCTGTGCCGAGCATCTGTTCAGACAGACACTGCAGAACTGTGTCCTCCCTGCAAGGCACAAGCAGAGGTTTCTTCATTTTCTCATGTTCCACTAACTAAAGATTAGAACAATCTTTTGAAGCTCTACTTCCATCCCAGGGAGCTTAAAGCTGGATCACCCCAGGGGTTTGGGGGACTCTAAGATAAAAACTGTAGAGCTGCTGTCATTAAACATATGCCAAAGCCCTGTGAGTCCCAGAGAATGGGGTTATTTTTGTACCCTCAATACTTTCTGCAATTAATAATCGAACAGAACATTTGACCAATGTCTGTGGGATTTTTAGGTCTGTTTTGCCTTCAGCTCATTGGGATATGCAGAAACACACCCTGGGGTATGACATACACAGGCACAAATTATCACATGGTGGAAGTGTTTGGAATTGAGAGAAGCGGGATGGCGCCGATGCCAGATCCCATGGTACTGAACCGCTGCCAGTGCCCTGTGCTGGCACGGGGTGGACCTTTCCCTTGCAGGCAGGAGAATTGTTTGTGCAAAGAGCACCCAGTGCTAGCTGGAAAACAAAGCGGGGACGTCGCTGGGTTTGACAGCTTCTTTTTTTCCAGGATAGGGAAGTATTTGAAATCCATTTGCAGTGTATTGAGATAGAAATTATAACAATTTATTGTCAGAAATCAAACCAGGAGCGTCTCTTCTATCATTCTTCAGAAAATCAACTCTAAACTTATACATGTCTCTTTACAAGTTGCTTGCCAAATACCTGCATTGTGGGTGGTGACTGATAATCACATCCACCAATGGAAACATATTTCCTAACTTACAGTACTATTATTTTTTTTCACTTTCTTCACTTATTTTCACTGCATCAGTTTTCTGCACATTTGTCAAGGAAATTCCTTTAAATACTTGGGTTCTTATCTTTTGCTTCAGAAAGGAAATCTGCAGAGTCCTTTGAAGCATCTTTTGCCTTGGATGGCCGTCAGCAGTGTCAAAAGCAATTATGTGTCAGTAATAAGAAATGATTTTTGAAAGTTCCTATAAAAATTAAAATAGAAGTTTCTGTGCACTATACCAACATCTTCAGCCCCGCAAATGTTAGGATGCTACAAAACAAAACACAAAAATGCTATGCAGTTTTGTGGAATAAATGCTGACAGTTTGAGATGTTACTTTTTAACTGCCTTGAGAAATTCCATTTACTGAAAATAATTCACATACATGTTTGAAACATTCAGGCCTAGGGTAATTAATTTTCAGCTGAATTGATTTCTGTATGGAAATTGCTCTGAGTAATTATGCAGAGAGGGAGCATGTGAGAGAGAAAGAGAGACTTAAATATCTGAGCTTGTTAATCGAAGACATGTTCTCCCCTAGACTTGGGGGAGGGATAACACCAATTTTCTCCCTAATGAAGCAGAATGATTTATGCCAAGATTTGCAGAAGCAGAATAAAAAGCATTGTTAATTATTTGCAATTGATATTGGGGGGTGGGGGTGATGTAATCTGTTATTTAATATTTTTAAAACCAGATTTAACAATATCAGCTCTGAGAAGAAATGTTACACTGAGCCCCAATAAACAACATAGCCTTAGCCATTTACCAACCTGTAAAATAAGAAAATCTGGGAAAGGGTATAGGCAGAAACCTTCGAATAGCTCTAAAAGCCTGGAAGTGCATCCCGGGCTTACTTGGGTGTTTGTTCATACAAGGGTGATGGGTAAGTCCTGTTGCACTTGGGTTAAGCTCCACTGACAGGCTAAACTCAGCACGTGGATTGGTTGTGGCTTACCTCTGGAACATGTTTTCAGAGAAAAGCAGAATGATGTTCACTTGAGTGCTCTTTAAGTCAATATGTTCACATTCAGGAAAAAAAAAACAAAACATAAATTCATCATCTACTTTGAGTAGAAGCTCTATTTTGGGGGGAAGCCTATGGTTTACTTTGGATAACTGAAATGTTAAACCCCAGACTGTGTTCAGCCATCATGTCCTAGCTGTCTTGTGTAGAAAACATGCCTCATTCCTAGCAAAAATCAATGGCAAAGTATGTAGAGATTGTTATTAATACTTATTCAAGCTAGCTGCATAGCTAGCTTTGCGATGCGATGGTTTTCATGTAAGTATACAGTAAAATTCCTCCAAGTCACGATTTGGCTGCTTTGATCACACGTTCTCTTAGGCTGTCACTGTGCTGTAAGTGGGGACAAGATACTGATTTGAAACACTGCCTCTTAGATCTGAAGTTTGATGAGAGCTGCCAGTTGAGCTTCACGCAGAGTGAGGAGGAAGCCAGGTGAGGAGTCACCCTTCCACCCAGCCCAGCCCATGGTAGGAGCTCTCTAACTCCCGTGCCCTCACTGCTGCCTTCTATGGCCAGGAGCTGTGATTTCCTTCCAGGGCTGTCTCCTGGAGTGTTGCTGAAATCAAGTAATACATAACAATGTTGAAATGCACACCTATAATGTCTCATGCATCTTTTAATTGAGAGATTTTGTTTTATTATCAATCTTTTTTTTTGTCTTAAAATACACACCAGGAGCTCTGTCTCGCAGACAGCAGGTCTCTTTTTCCAGTTCATCATACTTTTCTCACTAGATGTTCTTCTTTTCTCATATAGTCAGAACAGTTCCAAGGGGATTGCATAAAAGCAACGGCTCTTGACATTTCATTATGCAGAAGTATTTTTGTCATTGAATGATCATAGTACTTATTGTCAGGCAATTTTGAAAACAAAAAAGCCAATATTTACATAATGCCATTTCTTTTTGATTGTGTAGTTTGTTTCAGCTCCACTAAACAGCTATGAGTTTGAAATTACTCTCTTCCCCCAAACAAATGGTCATAAAAACAAAATCAGGCTCATAAATCTTGCTGTGAACTAGTTGTACAGTTTCTGCAGGATTACACATCCATTGCTGGAAGACATTGAAAGTATTTATTTGTTATCACCCTTTTAAAGTCAAATGTGTGAAAAATAAATTTACTGTGTTGTGATTAACACAATGACCCACAGCTGCAGCATATAGAGCTACAGGCTTATAGAGCAACTTCTCCCTCTATTGCCATTGTCTGAACTAAAGAGTTTCCTCCAAGTCGTAAGTCTTCTTTTATAGTGGTAATATATAAAACCACAAAATGTAATAGAAAAGTATCTCAAACACTGTTGTTAGGTCTTTGTCCAACACTGATTTATATTGCAAACTCGCAGCCTCTGGTGAATGGTGCAGGGAGGGGGAGGAAAGCATGTACAGTTCATAAGCGAACGTTCTCTGGTCAGCTTTGTGGAGCTGGGAGGGAAAGGGATTTGGGATGCAATTGGTGTTTGCTTTTGGTATTGGAAAGGGATGCCAGCATACTGCTAGGAGGTCCTTAACAGTCTGATGAAATCCCTGGTGTTTCTTGTTTACCAGTTATTCTGGTATCTCTGTGAGGTGACCACAGAAGATTTATAGTTTTAATAGAGAACTTAGGTTGCTGTGCATAATAAAAGCTTGCCTAGAAAAAAAGTCCTTTGTCTCTTAACAACAGGAATTCTGATCCAGTACTTGCATTTTGTGTAAATGGGCCTGGTATATGTTTCGGGTCACTGCATCTAAATGAAAGCCTTTTCCCTTTGCGGTACAATCCGCAGAACCTATAGAGCTAGCACACCAAGAGTCTACAATTTTTCTGCAAAAATGTTGTGGCCAATGAAGCAGAAGCTTTAGCCCATCTAAACACTTCCTCACTTTTGCTGTGCCAGACAGGAAGAGACTTCAGAGCTCAGGTAGCAGGATAGATGGCCAGAAAACAAATATCAGTGGCAGAAGCATCTAGGTGTTAAGTGAGGAAGAGTAAGACTTTTGAGCCAAGATAAAAAGACAGAAATCCTAAATTTATCTAGGGTGAAAAATTTCTGAAAATGTTTATACAGAGAGATGTGCAGTACTATATTTCCCTGTATTTCAGCCAGATCTCTACTGGGATGGATGCTTTCCTTAGAGACAAAACCTTCAGGGATCTAACAACATGGGGAAAGCTCAGGACAGGAAACTATGAAGCCTGTATTCACCAAAAGATGGGCAGGATGACTGGAATTTCATTAAAGAATTTGTGTTCATGTGAAACCTTTAATTCCAATATTGACTGGACACAGATGCCCTCCAAAAGTTTTGGACCAGTCCTCAGCCACTGCCGGGTCAGATTAACTAACGGTATTAATTTCACCTTCAGTCTCAGTCTGAAGAATAAGTGGAAAAATATCATTTATTAATGTCAGGCTTAAGATATTTTTGTTATTACTGTGCAGACAGACCTGAGTAACTGTGCAGACTCTTTGACGTAGAAAAGGGATGGCTGTAGTTTTCCTTTCAAGCTGATAAAAGGACATCTTTATAATTAAAAACTTCGGTGTTGTTTCTTTTTTTTTTTTTTCTCACTTCTCTGCCCACTTTCATTTATTTATTTATACTTTTGGTTCTTCATTTTCAAAGATTTTGTACTCGTTGCTTTAGGACAAAAAGAACTGTGATGACAAATATGGTTGTTATGTTTCATCTTATTCCCAAGGGTCTTTTCTTCTGCAGATGATGAGCATCTGCTCCTAGTTATGTACAAATATGATTAACAAAGCATGATCTTTGATTAGCATATTTCAGAAATTGTTTCTTATTATGATCTCTCCTTAGGGCTTGTGTTGCTTAGCAGTAGAACAACCTTCCAAACTTATTTAACATGTTGAGGAACTTTGAAGACATATAAATCCTTATTTTGACCTTTATGTTCATATGGATCATGCATTCTGCATAAGTGGTAAAAAATCTTGAGAAATAATCACCCACATGATGGGCTTTTTTGCTGTCTTCTGACAAAGCCCATGGTTTTGCTTGTATTTAATAAACTTCCTTCTACTGTTTTGAACTGTATATAAGGGCTGTTTTTAATTAATATGAAATTATGCTTCTCTAGTGTGTTCCATTTAAGGAACTTCATGAGCTTTTCCACCATGAATGAAATAACTCATCCGACACACAGCTGGGGAAAAGCTTTTTTTATTATTATTGCCAGCATTATTATTATTTTCAGATTTTAAAAGCAAGACACGGATTTAGGGAGAAGGCCTAATTTAAAAGGAAATAGTGACTGGGATTTCTAACATCTTTTCCCCATTCCTTTGCATCAAGCTGATGACCCTTCAAAAATATTTTTCTTTCTCAATAGACAATTTTTTAATTGCAAAATATTCAAAAGTTGTGTTTCTTTTAACAATAATGCATTGTGTGATGCTGTTTCAGAATATACATATTTCAGAAGTGCCTGCATTTTTATTGCCTTAGAAGACCTAAGGAGCATCCTAACAAGGATGTAATTCTCCAATTATAGTAAATTTTGCTATGAAAAAATGCTAAGTATTAAAACTCTGCATGATGTCACATAGATCATGTGGGCCTAAATCTTGCTTCTCTTATTCGTGCCAAATTAGTATTGATTTTCAAAGCTAAACCCACAACCCCACTTACGCAGGCTCTGGCCGACAAAACGCTATGAGCACCGGGCTGGAGAGTGCTCTCCAGCAGTCCAACAATGTTGGCAGATATTAGCCCTGGGCTCCTAGCCAATTTGCACAAGGTTTTCTGTTGATGCAGCATTTTGCATCAAGGATGGGTCACCAGCAAAAGCAGACAACACGCTTGTGCTCGAGTAAAAGAGCAAGACCAGCTGCAAGCCAGCAAAATTTCTAGTCATTAAATATTTTTTTTGTATGGGTATGACACATGAATTCTGTCAGGGCTCTGAGCCTACGTTCTGGTGACCCTTCACGCTCCAAGTGGCACTTACCCAATAAAGCCTTTGCAGTGGAGGGTATCTCACTCTGGTTTGCAGTTTAAGAATATCTAGGTAGATGGATAGGTGAGGAAATCGTGGCTTGCCATTTCAGTCCCTGTCAAATACCTGCCTCAGTCTTTAACTCAGTCTCCAGTGAGAGCGAAGTGAGAGGATTAAGAATGTCCATCTCACAAGCTGTCTTCTGGGAATGTAAAGAACAGGGACTGGCCTACTTCTTATCTGTCTGTTGGTCTGACTTAGAAAAAACACCAAAAGGCAACAGCAAAACATCCCTGAAGAGCCTTTTCAGCCTTTGGTCTCCCCAGTGGGATGGACCCTGGTCCCTCAAACGCTGCCCATGCATTTTCCTAATGGCAGCTCACTGGATGTTGCTGCCTTGCTGTTTATGGTGCAGGAAACAGATGGTCTTTTCTCCTTCCTTGCTCACTTCACCTTTTCTATCAGTTTTAATGGCTTTAAAAGAAAAAGCTTTTAACACTTCTGTTTTATTTTTATGATTTCCCATGTCTTGCACCAACGGCATTCCACTAAATACATATGCACTAGTGATGCTCAATTGCCCATCACAAATGTGTAATGGGTGTTAATGTGGCACGAGCTTGTCGCTACGGCTGTTTTAACTGACACAGAACAGCTGCAGCACTTCAGCACTGCAGGAAAACAGGATTCGCTGCTTCTTGGAAGTACGTTTATAAAGAAATTTGGTACACAGTAAACTGAAACTCCTTGTACTTCAAATAGTATCCTTTAAAAGTTTATCTGATCGTTCAGTAAAAGTGGGAAACTCAGTTATCGTAGTGTGCAATAAGAGCTTTATATAGTCTCAAAAATGAAATTAAGAGTTACCCATTTCCAAGAGCATCTCATTATCTGAGGAGGGAGGGGAGAGGTAAGATGGAATTTGAGGATGCATTGAAAAGGAACAGAAAGTCAAATCCATGGCAAAATATTGTCCATATTTAATGTCCGTAAAATCTCATCTAAAAATCACTTCTTAAGGGTGCAGTTTCTCTGTATGGCTGTGATGTCCCTTCTGAAGTATTCACATAACCATTTTTTGAATATTTGTAATTCATCCAGGCAGATACGTCTTATTGCTGATCTTCAGAAGCATCCTTTTGTGAGAGAATGAATTTAGATAGATAGCCTTTCAAATGGGTCTTGATTGCACAAAAGTATTTGTAAGAGATTTTCCCAGGTGGGACCAGCGCTCTAATTGGAGCGTATCCTGCACAGCACTCTATCGCTTCTCTTTTTTTATTTCAAGGATTACCAAGTCACTACTCATTTAAGGAAGCAGCCTATAGAAGCTTGGCAGAGGCAGGCAGGCAGGCTCGCACACTGGCAGGACAATAAATATGGTCTGTTCTGCTTCTGTAGGGAGCAGGAGGTTGCTCCAGCACCTGCTCCTGTGCCCAGTGCACCAGCATCTTCTTGCCTCTGTGAAGGAGCAGCTCCTGCATCCACTGAGATCAGACCCTCTTGCTCACTTTTGGTGCTAAAAAGGATGATCCCAAACCAAATCCTAAATTTACCACATCAGGCCTCTGATACGTGTGTAATATCTTCATTTATTTGAGGGGAGGCGAAAGGTATGTGCAGTTCTAGTAAAACCTAGCGTAATATCCCATGTGCTAATTTCTTTCTTTAGTGTTAGGAGACAGTTATAGAGAGGGGAAAAAAAATGAAAGGCTTCCTCAGACTCTCCCTGCGCCTTTCTCAGTCTTTTTGTTGCATCTGGGGAAAACAGTTCATCGCAAGCTAAATGGGCATCTTTGCAGGAGCCTCCCGTTAGAGTATCGGCAGTGTGTCGCTGCGCTGTGCCGGTCTCTGAGTTCTCTTGTCAGATAAGCAGGGTGTGTGTGTGCTTGTGCACATCTGTGTTAATCTTGAGGGTTAATCCTTCCCAGTGCAGGATTGCATGTCACTTTTGTGCATTTTCCAGACTCTCGACTAGTTGCAGTACATCAAATATCCATCACATTAACAGGAGACATTCCCTTTACTGCTCCCATGTCCTCTTCTCTGGCAACTTAAGAATTGTGGAGAGAAGGATTGCTCACTGAATATTCACCCTGGGGCTGACTGAAGGACTGAAGATATATTTCTCAGCAACATGTCCCTGTCTGTCCCCAGTCCTATTAGGCTCCTGTTTGGCTGTTGGAGGAAAGGACAAAGCAGCAGTGATTGCTCCTCAGGGAACCAAAGCCATAGACCAAAGTGGGGATGCTACCACCAAGAGGGGTTACATTGGATAGTGTCAGAAGGAGAATAAGAGTGTGAGAACTGACTTCAGAGGAAGAACTTTCCCTGGGGAACATCAGCAGGAACAACAGCTTGGGCATATTTGCTCTGAGATAACAACACATCATGCTCTCTAATCCTACTTCCAACAGCACTGCTGCTCACGTAAATTGTTGTAAAGAAGCCCAGGATTATTTTATTGTTATCACTGCTATTCTACTTAAGCATTTTAAGTACAGGAGAGGCTTATCTGTAAAAATTAAAAATAATTTCTACAAAATAATACACGTGTTTTAAACTATCTGTGAAATTAAATTTATTAGCGCTATTCAGAGTCTTTAAGCTCTCTGTCTATCTTTCTACTTATACATCTCTGTTTAGCTTGCAACCTGAAAACAACAGTACGTGCTATAAAGTGGCAAAGTATTTATTCACTCATATGTGGGGTTGTTCATTCCAGCCATTTGTCATCTGTCAACCAAGACATAACTTTGTATGCATTTCTCACTTTTTTTTTTTAATATGTCTGTTTTTTTATAGCCCTTGATCCATCCAAAGATCCATGTTTGAAGGTGAAATGCAGCCCACACAAAGTGTGTGTCACTCATGACTATGAAACTGCTATTTGTGTAAGCCGCAAGCAGCTGGTACACAGGTAAGCACACTTCATGTTGTTTGAGGGTTTTGTGTCTTCATGGCCATCCAGTATGATGAGAAGAAGTAAAATAAGAGAGCTCCAAAGTGAACATTAAAACCCATAATTTTGAAACATATCAAACCTCTGCTCAAATTTGGTAAAGGACTGAAAAGTGTTTGTAGAACTTTGTAGATCATCTCTCCTGAGAGTGATATAATTACGGAAAGCTTCAGGTCTGATTGTTGAATGACTGAATTAAGAGCAAGTGAAACAGCTAATATGTTAAAAACTTTGGCTGACATCTTCAAATTCGCTTCAGAAGTTCACTGAGAGAAGCTATTCACAAAGAAAAGTCTGCTGAATGTAGGTTGAAATGTGCTATGAACAATCAAGAATGTAGAAATTTACAAACAAATTTAGAGAAAATAAACTAACATTGTCCTATTTTGGATGCAGAACAAGTAGAAGCAGTAGGGAAACTGGTCTTGAGTAACTCCAGAGTCTCTCTTAGTTACCCATTACATGGGTAATGGCTAATGCTGAGTGGTTGTATTTTAAGAAAAATATGTTGTCTAGTTTTCATTATGTGTGACTGATAAATCTGGTAACTGGTCTTCAGTTCTTTTCCCTACTTAGTTGGGATGCAAAAATTTGCCTGTAAGAACTCAGGTCCCTAAGTGTCATTGTCAGCTGAGATTTGACTTCCACAACTGTTTGAGCCAAACTAAATTCAGGACGATCTGATTGCCATGTTCCAGTACTACATCTCATCGTATCTCATCGCTATCTGGCTGAGGAAGTTAATCCACTAAAAAAAAAAAAAAAGTCTTTGATTTATAATACAAAGTTAATGGTATAATGTGCGTGAGGTGGTATGTTTAACCTTTGGTTTTCAACATGGAATGAAGCCTGGAAGGATGTTAAGAGTGTGACTATGTGCAGTGCTTACATTCTAATGACATTTTTGGCATTATGTACCTTACATTTTCTAGTTAGGATGGATCTAAAGCACTTGCATTATATACTAGTCCTTATGATATATAGACATAGATGTTGAGCCAAATGCTTTCTGAGCCATTTCCAGTATTTAATGTCCCAAAAGTGGTCAAAATGGTACAGAGTAATGGTATAAAGGAGGAGCTGAATATGCCTTTTTTCCAGAAACCGGGCAGTGTTTCATGTGATCTCTCTATGATTCCTCCACTGCCTGCAGCTATTTCAGCTAACCTTTGAGTAGCACTGTGACTATGGAGATGAATAGAAAAGTATTGAAAACTTACTTTGAAAATTCTCCAAACAATTTCCAGCAAGTTTTTTAATGCTGAAAGAGCTACTGCTGATGTGTGATAGTGGCACATATGTCCCCAAAGTGGTTTTATCCTCAAAGTATCTGGCTACCCTTGCCTCAGAGGGTAGACGTGTCAGTGAAGAAAGTAACTAGGCCAAATTCTCTAGCGATTTGAATGAGTGGAGTCCCACCACTAAAGATTTTCATCTTTAGTTCTACAACATTCAGTTCTTTTTTTGTGTGCCTGACCTGAATAACACTGTACGTCCGACTCCAGTCCTATTGAAGGCTGTGTTAATCAGGAGTAAATGCATTACAAGAGGTGGAGCTGCACCCATTTAAAACCAGTGAAAGCCTGAATACATTAGTGCGGGGGCACGGGTGGTGAGAAACGTGGCATAACTCGGCACCATTGCGATTGCGTTGCGCATCCGCAGTGCTTTTGGGTGTGCTCAGAAGGATTTTCCATTTCATGCATCATTATCAACTTGCTGTGGTGGTTTTACAAAGCACGTAGGCTCAGCGAAAAGTAATCAGGAGAGCAACATCTTGCGTTATTGCTGAGGTTTCCAGGCAGAGCTGTGCTGATTCGTGTCACCTGGTTAACTGGCCGGCCTAAGAGCTGCAGCACGAGGAAACTCTATTTTTCCAAACGTAGTGTAGCTGACTTGGAAATCACCAGTGACAATGCAGTGCCATTGCTGTTTCGTTTCCTTTGTGCTGGAATGCACGCTTTTTAAACCACTGCAAGGAATGCAATAACAGAGTATAAAATGGAGTTAAATGAAAAATTCTTATTTTACATTTACTCAGACCCTGGTTCCGTGATGGATAACTCATCCTGTAAGGCTTTCGGGCAGAGCAAACCTCATGCCTTTAGAGTAAGACTCACATCTGGCAGCACAGCTGTCACATATTGCACGGTGCTGTAGCTCCCACCCTGCCCCTGATGGATCTGCTGGATGTGGGATCCCCCGACCCAGCTGACCCGGCACGTGGGGTGGGTGTGTGGGAGAGCAGCTCACGGTGCCAGTGGGTTTGGTGGTGGGTTACCCCAGGGTGCCAAAGGAACCTGCCAGAAGTCCCATACCCCAGGGGCAGCCTGGCCCCTCCTGTGCAGCCTCCTCCTTCCCTGTCCCTCCTTCCCTTCCCTCCACAGTCGCCTGGTGAATAACCCTGGGTCTTGAAGATAAGGGAGAAGATGTCCAAGAGGTGTTTCAGACAGATAATAGCATTTTGTCAGCACATCCTCTAAGGCGTTTACAGTACAAATTGAACAGGGCATTAAAAGAAAAGGCAAGACTGAGCAGTGATTAAAGAGTGTGTAAAAGATAAATTTGAAGGTACCTTCTTATATGCTTAATAGCCTTTGGACTAATGATAGAGCCTTATGAAATCTTTTGTGTAGATTAAAAACCCCTTTCAATTTGGACATGATCTATGAGGAAGACTCTTTATTAGTTCAGTTTTGCATGAAATGCAGTACTTAATACCTCTCAAAGATTTCTCATACATTTGCAATCCTGTTAAAACTTCATGCCATTTCTCTCTGCTCGTGTTAGTGCAGCCAATGGGAAGGAAAGATGTCACTCTTGGGCTTTTTTGAAAAGAACAGAATGAGAAAACAGGATTGATGAAAAAATTATGGGCATATTATCATGACCAAAGTTTGCAGCTTTGTTCAGTCCATTTAACATGCAATCACCAATTAGTTCATCACTGCAGTGTGTGTCGCTCACCAAGGTAATCAAGCAATGTCTTTGCTTCTCTGCTGTGACTTAGAAATACAGCTATTTACTCAGTATTTCTTCAGCGCTTTTGAGGCTACTGCTGCTGACAAAAGAGGCCACTACTGAGTTCCTCACAGATTATTTTTTTTTTTGTAAGATCTGGACGAGTTCACAGATAAAACATCTGTTCTTCTAAACTATGCATCAAAGGCTTGGTCTGACTAACATGGCAATGTTGGCAACTCAACGAGCAGACAGAGCTCCCTCTTTTCCTTTACAAATCCTGTGGTTGATACACCATTCCTGGTTAGGAAGGACCTTGCTGAAAACAAGTGCCTTATGTGAGACTCAGCATTTTCATACCACTGCTGTTCTGTGTGCTGTTTGTGTGCTTCAAATTCTATCCAAAAGGGAATTCACAAATGAAGGAAATTAATAATTGCAAGAATGTCAGTGACCCACCTGCTTTCAAGAACAGCTCGGGAGCATTACAGAAAAATCTTTGCCCACAGCAAATGCACTTAAAGGGACTTACTGAAAAGTTGTCCACGTAAGCAAGGATTTTAACCAGCACTATTCCTCAATGTCTATGTATTAGATAAACAGTTACCTTTTAAAATGTACTAAATATAGGGCATACAACCCCTAACCCTGTTGCTTTGCGCTCATCAGTGTTTTCCCTTGCTTTACTCCTGGATGCTAATGAGGGTTGGCACAACACCAAGCCCTCCCTCAGGGACAAGCTCATCCCGTGCTGAAAACCCAACTCCCACGTTCTCGGTGGCCTGACCGATGGGAGGAAGGGCTTGGTCCTAAGCTCGTGGCCTTTAATTCCACGTGATTTATGTGGCAATGTTTATCAAAGCCTGAATACATGAGCAATCTATATGAGGTCTTGTAACAGAATCAGACCTAGGAAATGATTAATTATCTTTGGATCTACTAATAACATCACTTTGTTCCCCAATTAACCTTGCTGTGTTCATAGCTTTTTTTCTATTCTCCTGTACGTGTTCATGCTGATTCAGAAAAGAATTGTTGTTCATTTGTGTATTAAGTACAATTCAGGGAAGAAAGCATATCCCAAAGGAACTTTCCATTGCTCAGCTTCCTGGTGGTATATTTATTGGTGTTAATTGTATGTGTTTTACTTGCATGTATTTTCTCAAAAGGGCTCCCATAAGGAGCAAAAGGATGGAAAAACCCAGACAATATTAGTGTCGCTATCTAACTTCTCTGCAAACTCCTATTTATCTTTCAGTTTGTGCTAAAATGAAGAGGGAAGTGATGTGCCTCCCTAACAGGGTGAATTCTCCCCCATTTCATCAAAATCTTGATGTTTTTTTGAAAGCTGGCAGATGCAAGAAATGCAAAATAATGCAGAAAATTTGGAAAATCTGCTGTAGAAATGCTGTTCTTTCAATTATTATTTAATCTTAGCTGAGGGAAAATGTGGTTATTTTCCAGTAGAGCACAGTCCGTTCATCCATCGTGGGTAGGCAGCTTGCCAAAAAACCTGTTCTGGGACACTGTGGCCTTCCTGGAGTAAAAGGACTCCATAATGGTGAGATGTGGGACTCCACTCAATAATTTAGGATAATACAGCGCTATAATAAAATCGTTATGAAGATTAAATTGTTAATGTATGCAGAAAACATAAATATCAAAGTTATTTTTCTCATCCCCAGAGTTTTTTGTAAGTTCTGGGATGAATTCACAGTTAGGAGTTAAGTTTTACTGATGATTTGTTTATGGGCACCAAATGAACTCTTTTGTTGATTAACATTTTCAGAGTTAAGGGAAGAAGACTGCCCAGTTCAGAGCAAAAAGAAAATCTTTTGACCATTGTTTTAGATGAAAAAATAAAGCCATTTCAAATTTCTTGGATTTTTTTTTCCAAGTAGCAAAACAACAATATTTATGTCTCTCGGCAAACTGTTTTGTGTCACTAAGTCTGATTTTCTCTTTAAAAAAAGCATGTTTTCATGCAAAACACTTTATCCACCCCTAAAGCTAAGCATTGATTTCTCTAATCTACAGGCATAGATTTTTGCTTCAGAAGAAAGAGTGTTGAAATATTTGGTTAAACACACACTCACAGAAAACAACTGATTGCATTAGGGTTTTTTCAAACAAATATAGTATACTGGGGAAATTGCCAAAATTTAGGCTTGTTATTCCCAAGGGTACCTCTGACAGAATCTGGGAGAATTATTTTAATCCTCTATGAATTAAAGTTCTAGACACGAGCAGGATGGAGTAAATGGCGCTTTTTTTTGTTGGTTTTCGGTAATTTGTAAACTTTAGTGCATTACTCTGTAAAGAAAATTATTCTTTCTAATATCTAATCACTCATGGTACATTGCGCAATTTAACTGTAGCTCATGCTGTTTGTCCAGAAAAATAAATGAGAATCCAGGAAAATCAAAGAGAGTGGGGCCTTTGAGGTCACAGCCAAGTACATCACATAATGTGATGTGCAAGTGGTGTGTGCAAGTGATGTGTGCAGGTCTTTAGAGAAAACTTGAAAGCTTTTAAAAGTATTTCATCTCTGGCCTGCCTGACAGCAAAGCCATGCCTCCTCTGCAGTGCAAACGCTTTGGATTTTACAGCAGACAAGTAACAGACACATGGAAATCAGGAATGTTTGTTTTTCTTACGTGAGCTAAGTTGCCTTTTAATAAGACAGAGAGCACAGGGTATGATGGGCCATCAATCTACAAGTGCTTGAGGGGACCACTGAATATTAAGAGAGAACAGTGTAAGTCTGGCACTCTCCTTTATTCCCCATTGCAGTTATTTTTTAAATTTTGATTATGAAAATTACGATCTAAGCATGAACTCCCAAAGGTCAATAGCTTTTCCTCCAAGACAGTCTCAATATTTAACAGCCCAGGATTTAGTCCAAGGATGCTTAAATATTGGAGCGGCAATCACTGGTTTTATAATCAGGTATGACTCTGCTGAACAGGATAATCTGTAAACTGTAGGTTTCATTCTCCAAGTGGTCCATTTCTCAGTTTCAACTCTGCCTAAGGTAAATTGCTTTTAACTAAAGAGACCATAGGGAGAGTCTGTGGAGGGACTGGCGTTCATCAGTCAAGATGATATGAGCTGGTTCTGTTCTGAATCATGGGAGTGACCTACTTGCTGCCAGGAGTTTCTGTACAAAAATTCTCCAGTTTATGATTTCCTGGAGGAAGCTGGCTATGCTATCTCCCCTCAATAGACAAGACTTTGTGTATCTTTTAGGCTTTTTTCAGGCTTTTTTTTTAGCTCTAGATATGCTGTTGTCTTCAATGTATTTCAAAACTCAGAAGTAAAAGACCCTGGAACATTAACCCACATGTAGAAGAAAAGATCCACTTGACTTTAATTAAGGCAACCATCTTTAAAGCTGAATTCAGATATGGTTCCTGACCGAAAGAGAAATGCACGCAAGTTTTGCCTGATGCGTTTTGACATTTCCATGCATTTTCAAACTTCCACAGAAAAATGTAGACATGCTAAAGTATCATCAGGCAGAGCACAGATATCTCCCATGGAAACTGCACAAGATTGCCACCAATAGCCCAGATGTGAAACTTGCTGCATCCCAAGGCCAATTATCCACTCTGCACTTCATTCCCCAGAACTGGTAACTCATTGCTAGTCATGGTTCATCAGCTTTAGAGCTCATTAGAGTAGTGCAAGGTGACTGTCTCCTATTGGACATGAGTAATTTTTGAAATATATGATAGTGCACAGCTCTTATTGTAATGGATTTTCAAGTGTATAGTCCTCAGCTCTGTCTGTTCTGGCAATAGCAATAGATGAACTTGTTCTTGCTATCAACAGGGGATTTACTGTATTTTATTCACAGTCACCAAGCACCTGGCTTCTGGGGTCAACGTCTTACTGCTAAGGTCATTGTCTTTTACTGCAGCTCCTGTCTTACTGTGTTGTACTTTCCTGTGAGGATGCTGCCAGCACAAAAAGAAATACAATGGTTATTGAGACATTCTCCTGCTGCGTAACTCCCTTTAGACCAGCATCAGAGCACTCACTGAAAACCACCTCAATACCTCCGGATACTTTTGCTATCATCAGAAAGTTATTATACTGAATAGAATAAGAAAATAATCTATTATCTTCTACACTTTAATTAACATTTATAAATAGTTTGCACATTTAAATATAATATTATTGGATGGGTTGAATATCGCTTTCTAACATCCCTGCTCTAGGTATTTTTAGTTGTACACTTTTAGCAGTATATAAAAATATACCAGAAATGACTTCTTGGATCATTAGGTCCAATCCCTCCACAACAGTATCATAGAAACTTTTTCATTAGCCTACCAATTTTTGTCTTAAAAATAATAACACTTATTGCTTCCTCTACTCCATTTGGAAGAATCCTTAGCTTCTCAACCTTTCTGGTTAGAAACCTGCTAATATCCAGCCTAAACTTACTCAAATCCAGCTAAAAGTTCTGGAGGTTTCCTCAATGGTTCCTCAGTATTTATTTGGAAATAATGACCTTCTGCGATTTTGCTAGACTGAGCAAATGTTCTTACTCTTTTTATATAAAAAAGTTCTCTTAAAAAGACATTCCTCTTGCCTGTCTCGGTTTTCATCCGTAGCAGAGCTTACTGGGCTTGACTGCTGAGATTAGTAAAGAAATGAAACCCAAAATTACCACTTTGTCTTCTTGCTATTTAAACTCTTTACACACCTTTATGCGTTATGTTCCCTCTGAGTCATTGCTTATTAAGATTTTAATCTTTAGTTCTTAAATTAATCCCCTCTTTTAAGTTCCTGTTCATCCATGCCTGCCTTAAACCTATGGTTGTCTTTCCATGAGCCTCAGTAGAATATCTGCAATTTGGAAATCCATATTCCAGGTGGGCTTTCAGCTGAGCTTTCTGGAGAACAGTTCTTGGCTTTGATGTTCTGTGTATCTCTGGGTTGATATACAGTCCAACATTGGGTAGATATATGTGCAATTTGCTGTTTCAAGGATTTGTACATAGCATCCTTCATTTGTTTTCATCCTCACTAGAAACATAAAATAGCCAAAATTACTTTTCCCTGAACAAAACATTTTTAATTAGCATGATAACAAAAGGAGAGGGAAGAGGGAGTTTGAAATAAATACAAGCCATAACAAGCTGAGCATTGCATATAAACTCTATGTAAAATTCAGTGTTTAGAGCTCTGAGATCTGACTAATATGAAACCTAAATGTATAATGGTGGAAAATGCATGTCTGAAAGTCAATGTGTGAATATTACTGTTGGACTCAATGATCTTAAATATCTTTTCCATGCTAAATAATTCTCTAAGTCTATGATAAGTTTGTGCATCAGATTCATAGGGAATGCAAGCCAGCAGGAGAACTTAAATATACAAAAGATAAAATAAGGTCAACACAATGTTTCTTTATTAGTTTTACTGTCTCAGTGGGTTCTTTTGTTGACTGCAGAATTGGTCATACAGAAACCTCTTGATATAGCTCTTATCAGCTTGCCAAGAGCTAACCTCCAAAGCTAAGTTAGCATCCAAAAGCTGCTCTTTCCCTTGAGATATCTGGAAGAAGTCTGAGTTAAAAGTTCAGTCACCTCCTCCATGGCATTTGTCTATTCCTGTCTTGGATTGTGAGTTGTTTGCAACATAAGGAACGTTGGCTTTTTTGTTGTTTGGAAAGCTTCTCTTGCTCACACTGAAGTGAGCAAGAAATGAAAACAGTAATTGGTATAAATGTCATCTGCTTGGCAAATGTCAAGAGATTTGCCAACAAATGAATAATGAACAAATGAATAAAGTTGGATGGGACTCACTGCCTTTGTATCCTTGTCCTGTAAGAAGACGTTAGGCTTTGCATTTAGAGTAGCTTGGTAATTCCTGGGTTTGCAATGCTTTTTCAAACAACCTTAACACATCATCATTATGACTATTATTAAGATGCAAACAGGTAGGTATATTAAGGTGTGGGACCCCCGAAGAACAACTCTGGAGGCTCTCCACATACCTGTCAGCAGGACTAGTGTTGACCATAGACCTTGTAGGTGATGTAAATGTGTTATTGCCTTGAGCTGTTGGCTGACTTTCTCTGTGACTACATTACTCATCACAGGACCTGGAGTCGGCAATCTTTTGGGGTTTCCCATAGCCCAGTAGATAAAGGATCTATTTCCCAATTCATGCTCTTTATATTTTTCATATGCTAAAAATATTAACCATAGAATTGCTGGAAACAAATTTTTAATAATATTTAATACATGGCTGTGTTCTTGCTGTTTATTCTTATCTTAAATCGTTTACTAATCCAGTCAGTCAGAAATTATTATGTAGTGTTTACAAATGACCTCCAATGCTCTGAAAATTATTCTGTATTTATACAATAATCTGTTTACTGGAGATTCTAAATTTATTGCTGGTTTTTGCTGCAGAAGCCCCAGGACATGAATGTGTTCAGTGGAAAAGTCTTTTCAGTGCTAATAAAAGGCATGCTTTTGTAAGATTGGGACTGATGTTTACAGCAAAGGAATTTTATTAAAGCTTTTCTTCAATTTCCAACATCCCATTATATTGGAAAAAGTATTAAATGGGCAGCATTTAAAAATCTGCCTTTTGATAAATGGCATTATATATTCCAATTGCAGTGAATATTACAAACAATATGTTTTGTATGAAATTTGCAAATTAGGCCTTAAAAATATTACATTTCATTTGATGCTGGTCAGTTTGCTGCTTTTTACAATTGTGTCTCTTCAATATGGTTCAGACTCAACATAGATAACTTTTAAGCCTACAAAAGATTGATCTTTATTTTCTATATTTTATCATTACACTTCAGAGATTTTCCAGTTATTGCTTCTAAAGCCTTTCAATAGCATTGAAAGGGACTGATAACAATACGCTAAAATTCTAATGAATTGAGCCAGACTCTTCTTTTACTCCCTTCGCCTTGCATAGCTCACAGCTTTCTACCCTGTGCATATGGCTCTGTTGTGTGGAAAGATTTGACTCCTCTAAAGGTGGATGTGGTTTTCTGCAGTTCTCCTGAATTTCATATCTTGTTCAACAACCTTCATCATTTCGGGCACAAGGCTTCACTAGGAAAAATGATGAAGCTGTAAGCCAAGACCACCCTGAGGAATTCATCAGCAAGTATCTTGGCTTTTATTTTTGAGTTAGAGGTTGCAAAAAACTTATACTGTGAAGAGCTTTTCCACATAGGTTTCCAGTTCCAAAATATGTTAGCAATGAAGGCATAAATTACAGCTAATATAAGTTGAAAAAGGTAGTCTTGGGTGTTTTATCCCTTTTGCAGCTGTGCAGTTCCATCTAATGGCACTCTTTTGAAAGAAATAGCATATGAAAACAATTAAAAGGAGCTTCTTGCATCAATCATTTTCTTATTTGGTGCAAGTTATGTTATCAAAATTAACTTTTAATCTATTACTTCCTCCTTCTTTAATATTTCAATTTCTTTCATTCTTTTTTCATTAATAAGCTTATGATTGCCTGCTTAGTGCTCTGCCAGAACTCATCAGGAGCTCAACCTACAGATTTTCAATTTAGTCATTTTATATCAGATTAATTCAACCAATGAACCACGAATGACATTATTTATGGACATGAGCCACCAAAGTACAGTCTGTTTAAAGCTCAGTACACAGGGAGTACTAATGATGATTAGAAATCTACCCAAAATATTTTGCTTCTTTGAATATGTCTCTTAGGTACCTCTATTCCGCTTATAAATTAACTATAGAAAGGCAATGCTGTGCCATTAAATTTTTAGGCAAAAAAGTAATACCTCAGCACACTTGTGAAAGGTATATTGCTTGTATCTCTAGATTTAAACCAGTCTTATAATATATGATAGCTTCATTCCCATAAGCATCTTCTGCATCTTTAAAAAAAAAAAAAAAGGAGGAAAAAATCTTGATATTGCTGTGTAATACTGTACACTTCTTATTGTTCAGCCAATTTTTTAAGGGAGTCAAGGAAGGTAACACCATGTCAATAAGCATTGTAATTACAGCCCATATCACCAGTGCAAAACTCCTGTGTGATCTCTCTAATAGTTGGAAGAGGTGCTCAGATGTATGAAATTCAAAAGCTGAAAAGGAAACGCAGGAAGTTCTGCTCTGTAGTTTGAGCTCTTCCCCTTATTCTGTCTTCCTTGCATCTGCTGTGAACGTCAGTGCTAAATTCTCAGTGACAGTAGACAAAAGATCAGATTTTATCTCCTAACAACCCTCTTCATGGCTTCTAAAAACTGAGAAGAGTTATCATTTCAGAACCCCACAGCTCTCAGGGTTTGGCTGGGTGGGCTTGATGGTCTGGAGGCTGTCCATTAGACAGTATTTCAATTCTCCTCAACAGAAAAATATAGATTCATTAAAGCCCATCTCATACTTGCATGTCTGTAGAGTTGGAAGCCAATGGGGTCATTTTATGTTTGGAGAATCCATATTCACCTTTCTTATTTGTAAATTCAGTGGCATATATTTAATCCAGAACTGTATATTCATTCTAAGCCACTTAACTGGCTACACCATAGAGCTGTCTAAAATAAATAAATAAATAGCAAATATGCCATGATAGATTCTGTTACATTAATGAAGCATAATTACCAGGAAACATTTCTGCAGATCTGTCCTATTAAATCTTTCTGGAATAGCAGGGGCAGGAAGATAAACTAATTTTCAAAATAGTAA
This sequence comes from Gallinago jamesoni, assembly GCA_025769975.1. Lineage (NCBI taxonomy): Eukaryota > Metazoa > Chordata > Aves > Charadriiformes > Scolopacidae > Gallinago > Gallinago jamesoni. The sequence goes on from JAOQGH010000051.1 coordinate 43,926,039, forward strand.
AGAGAAAATTATCAAGCCTTCATTTTGCTACCAATTATTGTATTTATGTTCTCTACTTTAACAAAGAAATCCTAAAAGATTAATTGCAAGTAAATACAGAATATTCAGTGACTGCCATTTAAAAAGTCAAAATTTCTACCAGATTCCACAGAGTTACTTGTGACTCTAATTAGTATATTGAAAAAAAAAAAAAAAAAGAAAAATAAAGAAAATTTGTATTGGAGCAAGTGTAAAACTACCATCTCTATGAAATCAAATATTGCAGTTAGGTACAATACTTAAAACTGGGGTTTTTTTAAAATTTTCTTGGATTAGCTCCTAACTTTGTAGAATTATCTATTATTATATATTATCTATCTATTATACCATCTCAGTTTGCCCTCAGCTTCTTAATGAGAATTTTTTCACACTGAAACATTCTGAGAAAGTGGAAAGAGAAATGGGCTTAAGATGAAAACAATCTTTCAGCTTTAAGTATTGAGTAGACTTGATTTGGAGTTTTCTGCCAAAATGGTTTTCCTGTCAATTCAACAAAACATTTCCTAGGAATGTACAGAATAGTTCTTGACAAGAAAGTCTCTCGCCTCAGAAATGTGAGGAGGAGGATGAAAAGACCTTGAAAGTCGGATGTAAAAAAAAAGGTTCAAACCTTGTGACTCAGGTAGAATAGTCTTCTGGATCTTCCAATAAGTGGCTACTGGCTTTTCGTTATGGCTTTGCCTCAAAGTCTATGGCTTTTATTCCTTTCTCTTTGAGTTAATTGGAGAAGGGATTTGGTCTCATCATCCTAGGTGAATGCCCTAGTCACTGGGCTGTCAAATTGATATCTGTCCATGTCTGACCCAATAAATATTTCATTAATTATGAAAATTCACTCAGTTATGGCATTCTGCCAGGACCCAAGCTTAGCTGAGTTGGTGCTGCTATTGTTAATACAAGGGTAAATAAAATCCATTCCCATGGCTTCCCAGCATACCACCTTTTGGAAGTCAGTAAAATCACACAGATGTAATCACTACCTCCTGTCTTGATGGTATGACAAATATATTTTATGCTAAGGTTGTGAAGAGAGTCTATAGCATATACTTCCCCCAGATGACTTCAGTATTCAGTTATCATTTGTACCTAGAGAAAATTAGACGTTATTTTCTTTCATTATTATCTGAAGAGACAGTATGGCTTTGCTCCTGCAAAAGTGTCTGGAGACATTTTTTGATCCTCTTTTCTTTATTTGGAAGTGGTCTAGCATTGCTGCTTTCATATTTTATTTCTACAATGGTAGAGATATGAAGCATATTTGATTATTATTTCTGAAAGATGAAATCCTTTGCCTGTGTCTTCACTGATTTCTGACAAATGCCAACTATTAAATTCCAAATCTCCTTACTTTTCCATTTTATGAGACAGTATCTTTAATAAGTAGATATTGCAAAGATGACTTTCCCAATAGCCCTCAACTAGCCTTTTTTTCTTTGAGTTCTTTTTGCATACTAAAGAATAGGCAATTTCTATCATTATCTCTCTTTATACTTTTCCAGGAAAAGCAAATGCTTCAGTGTTCATAGGAGATGCTACTAGACCTGCAGGATTCAGGAAAAAAAAAATCTCACAAATGTTGTGAACGCTTAAGTGATGTGATCACTCTAACTACTGCAGTATCTTGCTTATATTACATTTTAACTCTAGCAGAAAAACTTGCCTTGAAATAAATATTCTGCAACACTCTCTGTAATTTCCTTCTGTCTAGATCTGCACTTAGCAAAGAAATGGTCTTGTCCTTTAATGAGGGCTTATGTTATCTCCCACATCTGAATAAACAGCTATATAACATAACACAGTTTTAAAATAAAGAATAATTTTTGTACCTTGAGGCTCTTTTAAAATGCTGTAAAAATTCAAAATTATGTTACTTTTCAAAAAAAAGGAAAATACACCCGAGGACTAAGGCATGCTGTGCAGTTTATTTGAATCACAATTATTTTCACTGATATATTTTATCTCCTGCGTATTTTTATGTATTTTTATTTGTCCTCTGGCCTAAACTATATTCCCATCTTTAGCTTTTTCTCATCTTTCAGCGCTGTAATTTGGAGGAATAGGACTGTTCTGACAGTTATGTTTGGGATTAGAGCAGCTTCCTACTGCAGTCCCAGTTTTGACCCAAACTGAATCCATCATCTGCACATGCTGCTGCTAAAGAGAACTGTCTTTGTGTCACCCACCCTCATACTATGTAAAGTTTAGTAAGAACCAATACGCTTTGCTTATGCTGGCTTTATTTTAACTCTGTCACAGCTTTATTATGAGAATATCTAGAAAAAAATAATTTAATATGTATGGGGAGTGATAGTTGGGAAGTTTGCTTTGCTGATTTACCTAGCCTTTAGCTTTGATCACCACAGAATTCATCTTCTTTTATGAAACAAAACAAACCCTTCTAATTAGTTGGTTGTTACAATCAGTGATCATCAGATATAGAAGACTAAATAACTTTAGTAGTAAAGCATAACATGAAGGTGTTTGTTCATTTGTTTAATGAGTTAAGTCAAGAGAATATCATAGTTAACAGTTGAAAATATTAATAAATCAAACCTGCTCCTCTTCTCTACCATCCAGTCTCTTGACTTGCTCAGAAGAAAACTCAAAGATAGAAATACAGGGAACTTATATGTCCTCTGCTTTTCCTCTCCTCTTCTTTAGAAATTCTTTCTTTATACCTTATTGGCATTTAAATTGATGGTCCATGTTGAACAGAAAGGACATTTTGTAGTTTCGTTGTATAAATTAGTCTGTCCATTCTTCATTGCTGTATGTTGTAATGCTGTGTGCCATTATTCTGGTCAGTCATCTGGCTTTAAATCTCTTTCAAGTCCTTTGACAGATTTTTCTAGTCTTATCTAATCCAGTTTACCTGAAGCCCAAGACTGCCAAATTGAATTACACTGCGGTCATTCCTGCTTAGCACCTCATCCATAGTTAATTTCTTGAGCACCTATGTTTTATCTGTGTATAAATTTTTCATTTGCGACAATATTTTAACTTAGCAAAGGAAGAGCTCAGAAGTCTGAGGGTTTTTTTAATTAGTTCCTTTGTTAGTTCAGAAATTTTTGCTTCATTTTGAAGCAGCTGCCTGTATAACCGAGGTTCATAGTCCTTTCAGAAACTCATATTGCAGGTTTTGATGAAACACAATGAGAGCAATTCATTCCATAACGAGTTTCACCCAGCTCCTGACAGCACACCAGCAGGATGTTGAGTGCTAAAATGTGAACCCTGCCCTCCTCACAGCTGAGCAGAGGAGAGCTCCATCACTGACACCTTAGGACCATGATCAAGATGAGATAAATGGTCTGCAGATTCTTGGTAAGAAAACACAAGCTGAAGTTTTAGTGTTCCTGATATTTGGTGGGTTGATTACTCCAGTTCACCTGTTTATAGGGCTTTCTGCTAGATTCTAAAAAGTAGGAAAGAACTGAGGACCATTAAAGCATGAATCCAAAACACAGTTGTTGATGTATAAAGTAGCCTTACAGCTGCTCTATGCAACCCTCAGAGTAAGATTTAAACAGCCTTTGGCTTCCTTTATATGTAAGGAAGTGGGCTTGTGCAGAAGGTATCTTAGAGCATGTAAATTGCTTTCCATCTCTGGGAAGAAGCAAACACACATTCTGTATTTTACCTTTGCAAATAGCTCCTTCCCTCACCAAAAGTATTATTTACCAATGACCCAGAACTCTGGTAGATCTAAAGGTAAAAGTACATTCTGTATCTGAAACAGTATGCAGACTGAAAATAAGAGAAGAATAGATTGTAAACAAGCAAACTGTGAGAATGATTGTTTAGGTGATCTGAAAGGAATTTAGGAAGAAGATATAGGACACAGCTAAACTCATGACATTTTCCTCTTGGACGCAGTGAAAAGCGGAAAGATAATGTGCTTTGGCTTGTATCAGGGAAAGGAAGCGTATGGTTAAAGAATAAGTCCAGATGATGAATGTGATGATAGGGAAACAAGTGACTGAAAAATAGAGAAGCTGATTTGAGAAATATTGTATGCTTCATTTTGACATAGCGAGCTTGTCATGCAGACAAGATGTTTCTGAGAAGAAATCACAATAATAGTACAAAGACACTGAAGGATAAACTAGAAAGGACATCTGTAAAGTTTCTCAGACTTCCAAAGATTCAAGTGTAGAAAGATAAGACTGGACTATTACAGGTAAAGCACAAAAATGACATTGAGAGACCCTCTAGAGAGAATATAACACTTAATATGGTACTTCCTAGCAGAGATGGAAAGAATAGTTAAGAGTAGGTGAAGAAATAACTGCTTCTCTGAGGGACCTCATTTTTGAGGTTGAATGAAGCAGAAGTTCCAGAGTTAGGGGGGGAAAAGTGCAAGGAAAAGGAGATCAGCCAGGGGCAGGTCAGAGTAGAGCAGTGAGACTGAAGGACTGGAATCAAAATGGTTAAATACGACAGTGGGTAAGAAAGGGCACTGCAATCTTTTTTCACAATTTTATATAATTCTCTTTAAACAAGCCAACCAGATCTTGAGAAAATAGGGCTGGAGGAGTCAGAAATGCCAGTCAGGCAGAAGGTAGACCACAGACAGTAGGGTTTAAGAGAAGACAAGGGTTTTATGGAGGAATGCAGCAAAATTAGGGGGAAAAAAAGATAGGATTAATTTGCAGTGAAAAAATTAGTGCATTCCCTAGATTTCCACAAAAGCAGCAGAGAAATGGTAGGAAGAAAGAATAAGAATGAGAATAAGAATAAAGTACAAGGAATTAATAGTGAGTAGAAGGACAGTGGAGGGAAGGGGATTGAAAGACAAGCTGCTGAGAAAGCCATCTGGGAGTTCACAGGAACAGAACTCAGTACGTGACAAAAACATGGTCAAAAGAGTGGCCATTTCTTATGAGTGAGATTGTTAATTCGGGATTGGACCGAACGAGTTGATAGAGATGAAGAAATGTTGACCCTTGTTCAGTCCATTAGTTTCTCATAAGCCAAGTCACAAGGGACCAATCGGGACAAAACAGAGCAGTGGGGACACAGATGTGTAATTAATCACAGCAAGATAAACAAAGGGAAATGTGTGCTGAATTGAAATTCAGGTGGGAAGGGGTGATTGAAAGCAAGGTGCCACATATTAAGCCAACCACATTATCTGCACTAAACTGATTGCTCTCTAATAATTTAGCAGCAAAGTATTTTATTTTATTTTATTTTACAAAACCTGTAAAAGTCCCTGCATTTTTATGCTATATATCTAAATATGTCACTAGTTGAGTCTCACTTTTTCACATGGTAAAATATGCTTTTGAGGAAGCTGCTATAAAATGCTGAAACTTTCAAAAGTGTAAATGCAGAGCTACATTGCTGCATTTTAATGGCATCTTGAGCCTCCGTGGGTTGGGGAGCCTATGGAGCTACATATCTGAAGAATGTGGGAAGAATGGATGGTTTGTAATGTATGGTTGCTAGGCTTCAGGATTCAAGGTCACAGCAAAGTGAAATTTTAATAACTCAGTGGAAGTAACTCATGAAAAGTATATCTTGCAGCTTCTGCAAGTATGTCGATTGCATTCATCTTCAAATTTTACCTAAAGGTGTGTTTGACCACGTGTTGTCTCTAGACTGGATCATGTGCATTCAGTTAGTATCATAAATTAATATGATTATGTAAATGCCATCTATCAGTTTAGGATCTTCCTGAAGCTCCAGTCACCTCTCATTAAGACATAGCCTGATAAAAGATGGGGAATGCTCTTGATGGCCTCATTTGAGAAGCTGGGAATGGTATAGATATTATGAACTCCATCTCTAGCATCAAATAACCAGACAGGCAGCACTGAATATGTTGAGAAATTCAGCAGAATGTTTAGACATTCCTAGTACTGAGCTCTGTAAATCAGCAGTGCTGAATAAGCAAGAGGAGCATTAGCCTATTTAGATGCTAAAAAGGATGGGATTTTAAATTTACCCAGATCCTTATAATATTTATAACTGGTTTGGTTAGCATGCATTTCACTCACATTCATTTTTTTCTGACATGTGAAACTTCATTCTGATGATTTTTCCCAACCAACCTGGAATAGCAGATTTTGACTACACTGTGGAGGTGGCTTTGGGATTTTTCTTTGTGTTTTTTTTTTAATTGTGTGTTATTTGACAAGCCATATATGAATTCTTAGGTAATGGATGCTAATTGTAAAAATTCTCAACAGCTTAATCTGCTGTAGCCTGCTCGAGGAGTTAATAAGCCTCTCTCATAATAAAATGTGTCAGAAGGGGCAAATATTTTGCTAGCACAGCTTGTAACTGATTGTTGGTAGCATGGTAGCAAGTATTCACACAACAGAAGTACTGTGCCGTCATTTTTAAAAAGAAACATTTGGTTTAGTGCCTTAAGGGCAAGAATTATTGCTGTATTTTTTAAAATGCATTTACTTTCTCATCCCTACCAGCAATATGTCAATTTTTTTGAGGACTGCATGTTATTCGCCTTAGGAAAAGCAAAATCAACATAATGAAGCAGAACACAGCTGAGCTGTCTAAGGATGCTTGGGGTGGGGGGTGTTCATTGATTTTTCCCCTGCAGTTGCAAAGTGACAATAAGATTTTTGAACCTTTTTGCTTCAGAAAAAAAAAGGGGGGGGAAATAAAAAGAATTAAAAAACCCCACACTTTTGGGGCAGGAGGGCTTTTTGGAAGGCAGAAGTAAGGAATGTGCTGCATGAGACTGAACTACTGCCATTGCTAGAATTAGTAAGAATGGGTTATAAACCATCTAGAGCTGATAGAGATCCCAGTGTGGGGATGCCTCCCACTTCAGCCCACTAGTTTGTCCCAACGCTTTCGTTCTGCCCAGCAGCTGAATGTCTGGAGAGACAAGAGACATCAGGGGTTTGATGGTGTTAAACTTGACAGACAGCGTTTGGCTAAGAATGGGGAGCATTTTAAAGCTTGTCTGTCCACAGCTTCTGAGAGGTTCATCCATCATGTTGGAACTTTCTGGTGTTATTAAATGCTGCCAAGAAATCTGCCATGATTTTTAGTCTAAGTAACTTGCACCTTTCTTTTCACACAGCCACTCAGCCACACGGGGTTCAACATCGTAACTAGAAATATGAGCTGGAGCAGGGAAATGGTGGAAAATGACTGCTCTGCCACATTTGGGGAAAACAATTTTGAAGCTGTCTAATTGCATGAACCAGGGCATGGTGAGTGAGGATCAGCTCTCCTTCCTGACTAAATGTGACAGCTCAGATTAATCTCACATGCCATCGAGTAATTCAGCTCCCTCGGAGATCTTGGCAAGCTCCGCCAGTGGGAGGAGGCAGACCTGATCAATACAATATTTTAATATCAAAATAATCAGATCCTGGGTAGAGGAAAGGTACCTTCATCCTCTTAAAAAGTATTCTTTTCTGGTAGCAAGGAGAAAACCACATAGACTGTCATAGAAAGTAGGAATAAAAACCAATGCCAACAAAAGCATTACATTTGCTGCAAACTTCACCTTTAAGCACTCTGAGCCAAGTTACAGCATCTCACACAACATTCAAAATCCAGGGTTCAGAAGTGGCTGCTGAAGATTACTACAAACTGAGAAGTGGTAGAGAAGACTTCAGCTTTAATTATGAACTTCCTGCTATCTCCCCTCCTCCTTTGAAATTTCAGGCACTTCATTTTATTTTTACATAGTTTGGTGTCTGAGATTCCTTTTTATGTTAGTATAAATATAATGATGAAAAGGAAAATAATTCTCTTATGAAAATTCATGAGAACAGGAAGAGTTTAGAAGTTGTGTTATTTATTCAGGAGAGCATAATGACTTTTAAAAACACCAGGATTGTATGTTTGTGTCAATTTTTTGTTTTTGTTCTTATCCTTTGTGTACCTTGCCAGTTTTCATATCTGTGCAGCTGTGGAGCATATGTATTGGGTCTGAAAGTTGCAAATCATTAAGAATTTAGATTCAAATATAAGTTGCCTGTAAGCACGGTAATATATTAGCTAGGAAAGTAATGGGACCTTTCAAACACCATTTTTATTTATTAAAGTGCCCAAAGGCAGAAATCCATGTGCTTCTCTAATGACCTTAATAAACAATCTTATCATTTTTAGTCCAGGAATAAATAAGGGCAGGTACTAACATCTCAGAAGGATACTTGTGCTGAGACATGCTGATACTGCACAGAACGAGTTATCTTGGCAATTTAACAGCAGCCATATTTAAATGCCATATTATAGCTGTTTAGACAGAGGACGTGCTGTTGTTGGAGGGGCTGTGCCCAAGTAGATGCATTTGAGGGGTTCTCTGACTCAGCGTTGCTGGATCTCAGAAACTACCTGCAGCAGAGGTATCAAATCAGTCAAACAGACTATGGTGTTTCTAGGTCCTCAGAATCTATGTCAGCTTTTCCAAGTCCTCCATTCCTTTAAAGCACAGAAGAAAATAAAAAATAAAAAGATTCCTTCATCTTGCAGAACCCATAACCTTGAGCATCCTGGGCCCTAAGACCCTTTATTCTTTTTCAAGAGCTGGTTGCTAGCTGAGCCTAGTAGGATCCATGCAAGAATCTTTAGGGCATTTTCCCTACGAGATGTGTCAGGACTTCTTGCAAAACATATTGCTGTACCAAAACTTTCAGTCTCTCCTGTATCTAGCTGACAAATTCCTCCTCATACATTGTTTGCCCTATGCTTATTTTTATACTGTCTTCTTACTGTTGGTAAGAAATAGAGGCCTGACTCTTCCTTGACTTTTCCTCTTCCTTTGGAAATACCTATTTTTCATTTCACTGGAAATTTTCATCTCCAGCTCTATCTTCTGAGTGCAGTGTGCTTTCTGAGAACAGCCCTGTGGCTACTGGTCTGCAGCAATGGACAGATTTAATTCCCAATATAATCTCATCAGTGTCATTGTTTGAAAGAAGGGCAAGGAAGTAGATTATCCATTTACTGTGGGAGAAAGTTTTGAACGAGCCTCACTCTGCCAGAAAGATCCCCGCTCACCACCGTGCCCCATTAAGAATCTTGGCACATCCACCAAAGCACAGTGAACAGAGGCCTTTTATTTCCAGATCTGTCGGGGAGCAGATACAAAGGCAGCAAAAGAAAGTAATCAACAGCCTTAGTACAATCAGATAGTTGAAATTATTTCTTTGAATAATGAAATCAAAGAAAGTGGCAGGATCTAATTCCAATGGGATGATGCTGAAATGCAAGACAGCTCTGCATGTTGTTATTCTTTGTATGGGAAGGTGTAAATTCCAGGTTGAAAAATTACTCTCATCATATGTCTTTTCTCATTTTAAAATGTTTGTATTAAATAAGAAGTCTGTGTCTAATTCAAAAGCTTAGTGTCTCTTTTTTTTTTTTTCCCAAGGGAATATGTCTAGACTGGTTTTTGCACGTAGCTTGGCTGGTAGTGGCTCAAGGTATATACAGCTCTTGTGAAAAATACAAAAGGCTGTAGAAATAAGGCCAAACTCATAGCTCTAATAAACAAAACAATAAACAAAAATGATACAAAGGGAGAAGAGAGAGTTGCCATTTATACTGGCAAGTTTCAGTTCTGTCATTTTTTTCCTCATGAACAAGAGAAACAGCTTTTTCAAAGGCAAGATAGAAACAGCCAGGCGCTGCTGGGTTTATCTTTAGTGTGATAAGCTTCCTTCAGGGAGACAAGAACAAACTGTGCGCAAGGCATGGAGAAGGTACAGGCAGTACATTTTAAACTCTTTCCACAGTGAATTGTTCCAGCTTCAGGAAACCATTTAAGCTCTTCCAGAACTCCTTCCAGCTTCTCAGGAAACACAAATATTTGGTAGCTGTTTTGGTGCACTGAACTTGTTATTTCATTAGGGTTCAGTTGATAAACATATGTGACATACAGCATTTTGGTTTGATATAAGGTCTAGAAAGAAAGATGGCAAAGTGAATCCTGATCTTTGATATGGAGTGTCTCCATATCAGCTCTAACTGAAAATTAATGCAACTCTTAGTCCCCTAAAGACAAGGTTATATGGAGAATCCTTGCAGTAGCTGTGACCACCCAGTGGGTGCCAAACTCCAACATGCCTTCCAAGGAACTTGCAAACCCTGAGGGTGGCGAGATTGGAAGAGGTCTCTGGAAGAGACCACTGGGAAGAGATGATCTTCCACGCTGTCAACCCAGCTAGAACCGGGGCTGTAAGGACCTTCAGGCTTCTGGCTTCAGAGCAGAGGATATAGGAACAAGAGTTTTGTCTCTGTAGCACTTCATGTGTCAAGGCATCTGCAAAGCCCCAACCTCAGGACCTCTAGGTCACTTGCAGCTTGAGATAAACTGTCACAACACTATGTAAACCTCCAGTGGCAATGTCATTAACAGTTCACTAACACCAATTTATTTCCATGATATAATTTGGTTTTGTCAAGTTAGTGTTTTGTAGTTAAGCCTTGTTTAATCAAAAAATTCCTGACCAGCTCAGTACTATTCAGATAGGACCTGAAGTAGTTGTATTATTTTAGGCAGCAGAAACAGAGAGGTGAGTGTTGCAAATGATTTGCAACATGTATTGAACCAAATTCTATGCTTGTGTAATGTCACTGAAACAGTGACTTCAAGAACGAGAAGAGACAGCACCAATCTCTCTATTTTGTTTACCTGACACTTTCTGTTAGAAGAAATTGCGTAACTTGTTTGTTGAGGGTTTTTTGAGAAACTTTCTCCTATTATTTGCAGCAGACCTTTGAAAATTCTTCTAACAAATCATAGAATGATAGAATCGTTTGAGTTTGAAGGGACCTTAAAGATCATCGAGTTCTAACCCCCCTGCCCTGGGCAAGGACACTTCCCACTACAGCAGGTTGCTCAAAGCCTCCTCCAGCCTGGCCTTGAACACTTCCAGGGATGAGGCATCCATGACTTCCCTGGGCAACCTGTTCCAGTGTCTCAACACCCTCACAGTAAAGATTTTTTTTCTGGTGTCTAATCTAAATCTCTTCTATTCCAATTTAAAAACCGTTGCCCCTTGTCCTGTCACTGCACTTCCTGACAAAGAGTCCCTCTCCAGCTCTCCTGTAGCTCCCTTCACATATTGAAAGGCTGTTATAAGGTCTCCCCGGAACCTTCTCTTCTCCAGGCTGAACAACCCCAGCTCTCTCAGCCTGT
>JAOQGH010000051.1:43937308-43959785 GCA_025769975.1 Gallinago jamesoni
GACAGTGTCAAATGCTTTGCATAAGTCCAGGTAGATGACATCAGTTGCTCTGCCCTTGTCTACCAAGTCTGTGGCAGCATCGTAAAAGGCCACCAAATTTGTCAGGCATGATTTGCCCTTGGTGAAGCCATGCTGGCTGTCTCCAGTCACGTCCTTATTTTCTGCAAAAATTTTGCGCCTTAGCAAAGATTTCAGGAGGATCTGCTCCATGATCTTGCCAGGCACAGAGGTGAGACTGACTGGCCTCTAGTTCTCCAGGTCTTCTTTGTTTCCTTTTTTGAATATCGGAGTTATGTTCCCCTTTTTCCAGTCAGTGGGTACTTTGCCAGATTGCCATGATTTCTCAAATATGATGGAAAGGGACATAGCAACTTTGTCCACGAACTCCCTCAGGACCCGCAGATGGATTTCATCAGGTCCCATGGATTTATGCGCCTTCAGGTTCCTTAAGAGGTCTTGAACCTGATCTTCTCTTACTGTGGGCGGTTCTTCATTCTCAGAGCCCAAGATCTTGCCTTCCATGACTTGGGCAGTGCAGTTAGAGCCCTTGCCGGTGAAGACTGAGGCAAAAAAGTTGTTCAGTAGCTCAGCCTGGATGACCTGGTCCTGGGTGACCAGGTCTCACATTTCCTTCTGGAGGGGACCCAAAAACTCTTTTGAATAAAGAACTTCTGCTTACTGTCTCTTTCCTCCCAAAATTTGGCAGGACTTAACAAAATAATAGACTGGCAACTTGTATTCAAAGGAACCTGATTTGTAATTGCACTAAAACCATCAGTGCTTAATCTGCTAATTTACTGCATGTTCATTCAGGAATAACTAGTCTTGAAAAGTGGTAACATACTCTTAACATTGTAAATTTTCTTCTGGATTAAAAGCCTGAATTCTAGTGCATTTTATGTCTTTACTAATATTAAAGTTCAATTGAATTTGCACTTGGATGATCAAATATAACTACATAAAAGCACTGCATTGGTCCTGCTTATAAAATCTGTTAATATTTTGGTTGTTTCTAGCTGGCAGTGACAAGACAAATGTAAACTGAAACAAAAAAAGATGACATAATTTTCCATTTTATATTATAATTTCACATTTTTTCTGTTATAGTCATTATCTTATGTAGCAAAATTATGCAGCTTATTAAAATATAATTTTCCCATGTTTTCTGATAAGCTGTTGTCTCAAAATTGAACACTGATACTCTCAATTTGCACATCCTTTATCAAATTTACAAGGTCCCAGTTTTAATTTCATGTTTTTATAGATCACCTAGTCATATCATACAAAATTCACCACAGGTTCACTTGGACACTCCATCAACAAGCAAAGTCAGCTGGAGAACAGAGGCTAAGAGATCATTGTCTTCTCAATAACTAAAATAACTAAAATCTATCAGTTAGTTAAGTAAATGGTAAGAAAAAGAATGTTGTGTGGTAGTTCAGAAGAAAGAATTTGGTGAAACTAAGCTTATCCATTCCATGTCCACTCTCACTTCCTTTATTGTGGTTATGGTGGTCTTTGCTGATCCCTTCTAGGTTACACCCTAAAAGATAAATTATTCCCTTTTAAAATACCTCCTCTAAAATATTTCACAATTTTCAGTTTTTCCAAGATTATTTCAATGCAAATAAAAATGAAATTATTCATAGTTCTAGGATCTGTGTAAACATTAAAAGTAAATGTAAGTAAAGCAAAATGAAAATGTCAATTTGCTAAAAAACACTATTTTTGTGCAAATAACTTTATTTTTGCCTCTGCCTTTGCCAAATTTTATTGCCATATGTGCTCTTTTGTGCCATTCTGGAGAGAATTGTTACAAGCGAAGATGCAGAGATCCCTAAACAGCAGAGCCTGCTCAGAGACCTGCTCAGGAATTAAGGTTGGGGATTTTTTTCAGTGTGAAATATTTTGTGTGAAGCATTGGGTTTAATAAACTTTTTCTCACTGAAAGGCATAGTTCAAACCCCACAGCAGGCTGTCAGTGCCAGGAACCAGTGCTGCCAGCCAGGAGCATCTCGATGTCCCCAGCCAGGTGGGGGATTGGTGTCCCCATCACTGGCTGCCAGCTGGGGCCAGGCTGCAGCTGCTCTCATCAGCTCTCATCAACTCTCATAGGGCACACCTGGAAGCCTTAAATTCTTGGGTGGAGCCAACTTTTCCTAGATATTCTGAGCTCCCTGACGTGCAGGTGTTTGTGGCTCTGGGTCAGGCTGTGCATTGTGTCTGGCTGGGGCTGCTGTGTAGGGTCCTAGCATCTGGCTGATGGCATCTGGCAACTCCACTGCATTGTCTCTGCTCCTGTGCAAACAAAACAGATGTAGTCTCCCTGTATTTCCACAGAAGGTGGTAAGTACTATGTCTGTGTAATGGCTAAATGAAGCTGAGTCAGTGAACGTTTTCCCTGTGTTGAAGTGTGAATGTTTTAAGCCACTAAAATTTCTTAATGCATTAAAACGTTGAGAGGCTGAATTCTGTAAAACTGCTCCTTAAATCTTACACCTCTTGGTTCACCAGCCTGAAAAGCAAAAGCAGGCAGGGTTTGCCTGTAAGTCTTAATTCTTGAGCAAGGCATATGTGGATATTTGCTTCTGGAATATTGCAAACACTTGTCCCTCTTGCCCTTATAAATGTGGCAGCCTTTTACCCCAGCGGGGAGTTTCTGGTTTGTTCTTTCTCCACAGTTGTTATTTTCTAATGATTTGTAGCAGATCCTTTCAAGTTTAAGACTTGAAGAAGGATTAAAGTTGGTTAAGTTGTCAGAAAAAAAAAAAAAAAGGCCTAATTTACTTTGGCCTGGCTTGCTCCTGACATATTTATTCTAAAACAAGATGATTAGCATAGCAAACCGTGTGTGAATGTGCACTTCCATTGAGAAGGGATTTTCAGCCTGGCTGCCGGTGGCAACCAATGTTCTTGTCTAGGTTTTAATTTGTTTGTTTGGATGTTTGATGTGGTGTTAAGGGTTATAGGATTGAAAAGCTTCCAAAAGTCTTATCCAGCCTCTCAAAATATCACTCCAGGAGCATGCATATTTACTTATCAAAAGTAGATGTTCTCCCTAGGACACAGGTGCTTACCTGTATTTTTGGTGGGGGGTGTGGAATCTGTGTATCCAGTTAAACTTTCAGCTGTTGCTGGCTTAGTTGGGCTGACAAAAATTATTTTTGACTTGCTTCAAATAGAGTGACACTTTAAGCTATTGCTTCTGACAAAAGCGTGGCTTGAAAAGAATATATTTGTTTTTTCAAAACCCAGATTGTTTCTTGTAACCCAAATGGGTGCTGCACTGGGCTGCCCGTTACCCCACGCGCAGGAGGGTGGCTGCAGGTCCTTGTCTGAAGTGCTACTAAAACTGCCAACTTTTTAAAAGAATAAAATGCTTTGAGACATAATCCACTGTGAATTCATCTCATCGCTAAGTATCAGTCTCTTTGAGAGAGTTAATTTCCTCTTATTATCAAGAGAAGATCTTGAAGGTGAACACGGTGGGGGAGGGAGAGAAATCGGGTTCAGGTGAAACTGGTCTGGTCCCCGGCTGAGGGGGAGGAAGGCTCAGCTCTTACACACTCCCCTGGCAGTGACTGGAGGCACCTGCACCCAGAACACAGGTCAGGCCTAAGGCTGGGCACGTGCTTTTTTTATTTTCAGTTATGGAAAGGGCCACCAGGCTTGAGTTGCTGAAATGGCTTGAAATGCATGAATTGAATTACTTTTTTTTCTTTTAAGTGAGGATGGGAGAGTGGAAATCATTATTGGCTCAAGAAGAATCTTTGAACAGAAACTGGCTTTGCAATGTGAATCTTGAAGGGAGGGGAGACTGTAAGGCTGGGCAGAGAGGGACAAGCAGCTGTGTCCAGAGTGGGCTTTTCTTGTATGTTTATAGTGCAAAATACCTGAGTGTGGTTTGGTCCACAAATGCTGTATGATGCATTTCATATTTGCCTCAAAATATTGTGATTTGATAGGAATCAGTCTAGCTGAGAACTTCAATCTACATCTAATTTTGATGAGGTGCTCATTAGTTGAGTTGCTTATCTCCATCCTGCACATGGTGGGGCTAATGGCATTGATGATGATGGCACTAAATCATATGCTTCAAGTTTAGCATTTCTTGGTTTTAGGATCAGCTATGAAAAACAGCTATCTTCTTAGCAATTATACATGTAGACATGGGTCTGTCTTTTGAGATTGTGGAAACCAAACTCTGCTTTGTGCCATAATCCATCCTCCTGCAGTCTCCAGAGAAGGACAGCCCCTCCCACACCTATCTCCAGGCTCTGCTCATCAGTATCCACAGTGCTGCATCCAAACCTATTCTTGGCTCCGAGTTTGTGCGTTTCTAGAAGCGCGGGGCCATAAGGTAAAGGGAATGAGGAAATTTTCTTGTCAAGCTGAAAAGACAAAAGAAATACCTGTAATGGAAACAGTTTGAGAAAATAAGGTAATCATTACATTTTAGTAACAAAGCATTGTTGGAAGGAACGAGGCTGCAGAAAAGTCAGTTACTCTGGAAAAAACTTAAATAAGTGGTGTGTAGAGCCCTGGCAGAAGAGTGCATGTCTGCAGAGATGTATTTGGGGGTTCAGAGCCAAGCAACCCCCTGTCTGAAGCATTTGGTGTCTGGTATAATGGCAACTCTGCAAGGCAGAATGCATCTGAAGGAGGGAAAGCTCCTCTGGGCATTAAGAAAACTTCTTTAAAATAACAAGGGAATTAAATACTAGGCTTCTATCTTCATAGTTTATGATATCATGATTGGATTCCTTCTGTGGACACAAGCTGCTTAGTAGTACTAGTCATCACTGTGACAAAGGTTAGACTTCAACCAAACTAGAGCTGAGATGAAAGAATAGAATTTTTATTATTTTAGCAGCTGAATGTGTCATTACATCAGAGTCAGTATTGTGTAGCAAATTGCAAGCTGTAGTGAAATTGCTTTAAAATATATCTGTATATGTTTTTCTAAAACTGTGATAAAGTCATTCAGTGGTGCATTGAAATGTATTTCTAGCTGAACTGTTATATCGTATCATTTTTTTACTGTGGTATGAGAACAGATGGCAGTTATTTTTCTTAACAGTCTCCGGCAAAGCTGATGCGATGCGATGCCTTGCCTTGTAAGTGTTTTCAAGTGAAAGACAAGTACACGTGGCCAAAATGAAACTGCATTGTAACATTGACTTGTAATTTCTAAAGCAAACTTTTAATCAGCTTACAACAGTGTGCTGGTGATAATTACTTAATGTCGTAACAGTCGAGTAGCTCATTATGACAGGAAAATGAGCTATTAATCAGTATCAATTGCACACGTTTTGCAAGAAGTTTTGGGAGCAGATGTCTTTTCGTAGACATTTTTAATGCAATAATTGAGTAGTCCGTGACTTGAGGACAACTGCAGTCACTCCTGGGGTTCAAATGCATTTGGAGATGCTCTCTGTCACTTTATAGTCTTCTGAGGGGGGACTGTGATTGATCTGAGAATAACAGCTGTTCAGCAGCTGGCGTGCCGAGAGGGCTACTGCACGTACGGTGACAAAGTTGTGAAGGGATTTTAGACATTTTTGAAGTTATAATATAAATTGCAATGTTTTTCCAAGGATTTTGGTTTAGACTTGCCACTGCCTTAACAGTAACTTGGCAACTCGAAGAAGGCCTACTGAAAACGTCTCTAAATACAACCTGATGTGATGTTACTTGCCTGCTTCACCAGAAATGCTGTGCAGTTGAACAAAATGCCGTTTTCTTAAGTAATTTGTGGTTATAAATCAAAATGAAACTGCCAAGTGTTGTAAATCTAGGACTGCCTACCAAATTATGACTCTTTTTATTGCTTACTGTAATGTGCCATATTATAGAAGTGTTGTTAGGAGCTATATTTAATTTACTTGCTTTAAATTAATACTGAGGTGAAAATGCGGCTTTGTGTTATTCAGAGAAGCTTTCATTCTTCTGTTTCATAAAGCACGTTGAAGAAAACCTGGTGTCTCTTATTTTACAGCCTTCGACAAAAGAAAGGGAACTTGGCCCAGAAGCACTGGACTGGACCAGCTAACATAGCAAAATGCAAGCCTTGCCCTGTGACACATGCCAGTCCTGTCTGTGGGTCTGATGGACACACGTACACCAACAAGGTGAGTTCTCCTTTGGACCTGAAATCCAGTCAGTGGTGGTCATCCAGGCTGTAGCGTGAGGATGAAACAGCTTTCGTTAATAGACAGTATTAAATTACAGTCTACTCCAGTTCTTGGTATATTTCTGTGTAAAAAGTGCTGATAAATGTGAATTTTTTACATACTTGACAACCAGCAAATCAGAATGACAAATCAGAATCTTATGGCTTTCATGATTCATGTTTCTCTAAATAGCTCGTTCTTGCTAATGAACGCTTTCAATATTGATGCAACAGAAGGAAATTCATTTGATCAGATCGGCTTGTTTGGACAAGAGGATTTTGGGAGAGTTCTTGTATTAAGATTTGGTCTTCAAATGGTGAAATAACTTGATGGCATCATTGCTCTGTGCCTCAGCCTCCTTCACTCCCAGCTGTATGGGCAGCATATTACAATTCATTTAAAGCAGTTTTAATATGCTTGTGTGCCAGATGCAGCATATACGGTCCCATAAAAAAAAACTTCCTGTAACCCAGTGGGGATAAATTGGCTCATTATTATTCTGAAAATATGATCACCTTAGGGCTTGACTCAATAAAACAAACTGTTTTCACAGCCACTCAGTGGCCCAGGTGTCCCATTAGGAAATAAAGCCTTCCCTGTCTTGGATACGGGTTCCATAAACAACACTTCAGGCATTGGAAGTCATGCTTAGGGAATCTCCTACGCTTCTCTTCTCCTCCTGCAGGCAAAGTAAGATTTGAAACCCAGTGTTTACCCTTTAAAATCCAAAAATATCCCCCCCCACCCCCTCCCAATCCAGGAAAATGAAGTGATTGGAGGGATGAAATTTTCTGCTGTGATGTAACGATGATGATGATGTTGCAGCCATGTTCTCAGCTGGGCAGCTTGAAAGCTCCATCCATTAATGGACACTAGATTGAAACACTGACATGACTAATTCATTTAAGCCCCTCTTCTGTTCTGGCTGAAGGATTTGTATGGCCGGAGGAGTGAATCAACAGAAACACTCTCATACTTTCACACACAGACTGCAGAAAAAGGGCTCCCAGTTGCCTGTCAAACAAGCTACTGTCTTTAATACTCTCTAGGAGCATGTAATACAGTAATTTAGCGTTTGTATTTAGGATTAAAGTTGGGCTCATTTTGAAAAGAAATTTTCTTGTCTGAACTCTTGAGAGTGTATAAGATATTTTGTAGTAAATAGGCTGCTTGAATATGCAATGAAAGCTATTGAACTCACTTCTGTGCATCTTACCTGCAAACCTGCTAGCTCTGAATCTTATTTTTTGACCTTCTATATTTCTTACCATAAGATCCAAATGGCTTTTATTAGTAATTCTGTCAATGTCATAAATTCACCAAACTGTTGTGACTACAGTGTAAGGCTGACAGCTGTAATGAAGACATCAAGCAGTTCTGCTTGCTGACGTGCTTGACTGTCAAAGACATACCTCCCAGAAGTTGATTTTGTTTGATTGCGGTGTTAGGTTTTTTTAAAGGAGACTTTTAGAAGATTTATTCTGAAGCAGCTTTGTCTCATCTTCATTTACTCTGTGTTTAACTATATCAATTGCTCCTGTCCTAGAAATTGAAAATTACAGCATCTTGCTGGTCTCTTAAGTGCAGCAACTTTTTCTTCAAGGCCAGGCTGGATGGGGTTTTGAGCAATCTGTCCTAGTGGGAGGTGTCCCTGCCCAGGGCAGGGGGGTTGGAACTCTGTGATCTTTAAGGTCCTTTCCAATTCAAACAATTCTATGATTCTTTTCCACTGATTTTGCCCATGTTCTCTACCACTGCTCAGGGAAGGCAGGTTTTCATTGCTTTCCGAGAACTGTTCCACGGGAGCGATTGCTTTTCCCTTTGTCAATTTAGAGTAGCTTTTTCTAATTTTTTTTTTTATTGAAGGCTCCTCCAGTGCCATGCTGACTGATAATCCAGCC
This sequence comes from Gallinago jamesoni, assembly GCA_025769975.1. NCBI lineage: Eukaryota > Metazoa > Chordata > Aves > Charadriiformes > Scolopacidae > Gallinago > Gallinago jamesoni. The sequence goes on from JAOQGH010000051.1 coordinate 43,945,383, forward strand.
CTACCAAGGGGATAGGTGTCTGCTTAATCTTTACGTGATATCAAGGAGATGCTTACAGCAGTACTGTTGTTCTGTGCTAGATACAGTACGTTGTAGATCTGGGAATATGTTATTACAGTGACCTGGAGAACATCATTGCCTCTCTACAATTTCTTCTAAAAGCTCTGCTTCGTTGATTTTTTTTTTTTTTGGTTGGTTGGATTTATTTTTTTTTTAAAGAGAAATTTTGGTAAATGAAGTGAAATCGCTTTATGTAGTGTATTAAAACTAAATGACATGTTTTAATATCCTAAAAAATAACATTTTTATAGTCAGTAGTGATCATGGGTTTCTGATATATTTAAGAAGAGATTACAGCTGCTTCCCTCAAATTCACCACTAGTTTTGACCAGATAATGCGATCCCTCTTTCTTGCCCTGAAGTCACTAAAATCAAAGCTCTTCTTTAGTAATTTTCTTTCACATGCAGTGCTGTTGGCAAGTGTTACTGCTGGCACTGCAGTGCTGGCATGCTCCAGCATTGACTGTGAAAATGCAAAGAGGTGGACATCCGAATGTGAGCAAATACCACCGTGCTTTGCATTTGTATGTATTCATATCTGGCTCGGCATCAGCTGCTTTGTGAACAAGTAATGATGTGCTGGGCAAACGAAAGGATTTTTGCTAAGCTTGTAAACAAAAAATGCAGAGTAGCCACTACATTTAAGGAGGGGGGAAAAAATCTTCTGAAATTGCTTTTTGGCCATCTTCTCACATAGGCAGAGGCAGCACGTATGTACACACCAGCATTTTGATCGCTCCTGGCTGAGTTACATTTTTTTTACCTTTTCCTGATGGTGGAGATGGGGTTTGGGCTTTGAGCTCTTGGCCTGGCAGAGCAGTGTCAAAGCATCCTGCTAATGACTGGGGGCTGCCATTCAACACCATCAGTCGTGTTTGTACCGGGGATTGCTCTCTCCCTCCTTGGAGCTGTTAGCTGAGGTGAAAATGAATGAATGAAGGAAGTGGTACTGCAGAAGTTTGACTGTCTGATAAAAATTAAATTTAGGTGTTCAATGAATGCATAGTCATTCACGTGAAGAGAAAAATAACCAAATACACATATCACAGGCTCTTATTTAGCCACTTGATCTTAGAAGAGTTCTGCCTGTTTCTCTGAAGACATTGTAATGATCCCTGCCAGGCAAAAATGCAAGTAAAGAGTTAAAAAAAGGAATCAAGAACAAGACATTATTATGTTTCTCTGGAAATGCCTGGCTATCATAACTTCATCTCAAAGCTGACATGGTAGAATTAGGAAATGCTTGGAGAAGAGTGGTCAAGTGTGGAACCTGCAAGGAAGCCTGGAATTAACTAGAACACTTCAGCATGATTTTATATGAAATCATGACTAATACTGGAAAAGGAATGTTGTACTTAGTAAAACAAGATCTAATGATATTGTAAGTTAGGATTTTCAAAACAAAGTATTTTTATTTTTTCAGCTCAAAATAAAATTAGGAAATTCATCACAGCACAATATTGTGCAGGACAAAGATATAAATGGGATTTCTATAAATCCATGGAGAATGGATCCGCTGCAGGCTGGTAAACCTCTAGCACACTGAGTCCCGAAGCCAGTGATTACCAGAAGCTGGGATGATTGGTAGAGTTCAGTGGGACTGACTTGTGCTGTTTCTAATTTGCTGGTACTTCTACTCCTTTGTTGTTTTCTTACTTTTAATGGTCTTCAACTTGGCAGGATACTAGGCTGAGGGATCCCAGGGCTGAACTAGTGTGGTTCTTGAATTCTTATGCAAAATTGGAGGCATCTGTATCTTTAAGGCAAGCTGATAATGGAGCTAACATATTCACTTGGTCTAAGTACTGCTCTTAATTAAAGGAGATATTCCTTTTTCATTTCAACTCTGACTTGGGTTGAAATTTCTTTTTAAACAGGTCCTGATTATTCCTTATATCATTTTTATATCATTCCTTATAGCATTTTTAGTTTCTGTCCCTTCAATGTTTATTTTCAGAGCTTAAAGCAAAATTAAGACTGCAGAACTTGACCTGAAACAACATTCAATAGAGCTTGAGAAATGTGGAGGACCCTAATTTGTTTTCTTCTTATGAAAATTTCAAGAAATCTTTAAGGATTCAATTCCATGAAAGTAACATAAACTGCATTTTCAGTTGCTCTTCTTTTAAATGATGTCTTAGTCATTGCTGACTGGATAATAAAATCCTCCATTGATAAAGGCTGTATGGCAAAATAGCAAAAGCATCATCATCTCACTGGTTTGCACTGTTTGATAATCCTCAGGCTGTTATGCTCTTTGTTCTAGCACTTTCTGCAGAGATTGCATTTTGCAAGAAAACATTTTGCTTATGTTAATTATAGTGCTGGTGATTTGGGGAACTCACTGTGCCCATCCACCTCGATCGTAAGGGATTAGGATCCTCTGAAGGCAGCTATTTGCAGGGCAGCAGAGGAAATGTGTTTGGCCAAGCAGAAATATGGGCTACACGGCATATTCTGGAGGACCACTACTGCAATATGGTGTTATGTCTGGTCACCTCTGGAGATGCTCAGTGACTGATACTGTGGGTTAAAAAAAAACAGTGAAGCAGGATCATGGATCCTGACTCAGGTTAACATCTTGGGTTAACGGTGGGTCCGAGCATCCTTGGGAAGGCACTGCGTCGTACTTTGAGGAAGCCTTCAGCATCTTGATTAATTTGAGGGCTAGTCAAAAGAAACTCTTCCAATGAAGATTAAAAAGATAAACTATTCAAAGTTGTTCATTTCAAACATGAAGGTAAATGGACAAGTATTGAAAATTATGAGAAGTCTGTGTCCAGATCTTGTACTACAAGGGATTTAAAAATGTCACTTAAACTATCACAATAGGAGAAGTGAGTGCTGAGTACTTTAGTGAATCTTAAGTTGAATTAGCTTCGTATATAGTAGTGGTACTGCTTGAAAATCTTACAACCCTTCAGGCATTACGTCTTTCTCGTTGTTTTTCTGAAGTGTCTTCAAAACTTGTCTCCGTTGTTGATCTAGGTTATTTCATGTGCTTCACAGAAGTGCTAAAGCTGAAGGGGGTGAAAATGTTTGGTTGCAGTGTGGGGAGTTTTTTATGTTTTCCAGGTGACACTAGTTCTTCTGCGTGCTGAGATTATTTTTTTTTTTTAGTCACACCAGTAATTCAGTGCTTATGCATAACAAAATTGAAAACAGATGTAACGTGACCTATATTTACTCAGTCCTCATGCCGTGTTTCTAGCAATAGTTCCTGCTGTTTTTTGGACTCCCATAGTTCTGGAAACTTGAGAAACTCTCTCACCCTTTCCTGTTAACTTTGAACTCTTTAGGCTTTAGGTTTGTCAAAAACTTCACCGAGTCTCTACTTACTGCCTGAAATTCAGATTCAGTTTGAAAATGCTCATGCTCTCTCCCATATTATAAAATTTTGTAGAGGGAAATTGCTGTTTCCTGTGTATAACAGCTCTATTTAATACTCTGACAATACAAAGCACTTCCATAGTATGTTGCAGTCAGACTTTTCAAAGCTCTTTAAAGTACCAATGAATTAAGCTTATGGGGTAAGTAAGCCCTGTAAAGAGCTCTATGTAATTAGGTAATGTTTTTGTCAGCAACACATTAAGAAAAATAACTCTGTAGCTGTCAGTTTTACAGGAAGTTTAATTAAGCTAGTTAATAAAGCAATTACCTGAACATGATGATGACTGCACTTAACTAATCAGAAAATGAAAATAAGGATGATCTTAAATTCCAAAACATACCACCTCAATGACTAATGGTCCCTTCAAAGATGGAAAGGTACATTGGTATAATTATTATGCTTCTAATTAGGTACATTGTTGTTCTGCAAATTTTAATTAAATCATTGCAAACTAATTAAGTCCATGATCATGTCTCTTTTTGTTTGAAAATGAAAAAATTACTTTCTGTTGTCATAACATTATGTAACACATTTGATATTAAGGGATGTGCAAGAGAAATGATTTTCCAAGAATCTGGAAACGGCAGAAAAAATAATGACCAAAGTAATGAGACACTATTACTTAAATGTGTGCAATGTGAGGGCTGCTGTGTTTAATTACAAGGAATCTGTATTCAGAAATACAGTTGAAAAATATTTGTTAGTGTCCAGGTGTTGAGCGCAAGCATTTAGTGCAACGTAGTTTGGTTTTTCACAGCCCAACTACCAGCTGGATTCCCCATCCTCTGGCCCTGGGGGGCTGTTATCCAGCTGTGGTTTTGTGCAGCCTCCCCTATCTTGGACAAGGACCCCTTGTCCAAGGGATGTCTCAGCCTTTCCTGATGGAAAACAAGATGCTCAGCAGAGGCTTAGCAAGCATTAAGAGCTGTCCTGTCCTTAGTTAGATGAAGAGTTGGATTAAATACTATGTTTTAGCTTTGGTTTGCTTTTGTAGGGGAAAATTAAGGCAATGGAGGGGAGGAAAGACAGGAAGAGTAACATGGTAGGATACGGTTAAAGAAATCCATGGAGAAGAAAATTAAGTCATCCTTATGCATTTGCTGCCTGTAAAAAGCTAAAGATTGTTGGTGGGAGGAAGAATAATAAATTATTCTTTCCTCTCCCCCTCCTCTGTATCTTCTTGTTTTAATCTGTGAACTCAGTTCTATGCTACAAGTTCAGTCCAAGCCTGACATAGTCTATTGTGGTTTGAAAATGTACGTGGTAAATACTGACCTATGTTGTGATACTGGGCAATTCGTGTTTTCCTCACTCGTGGTTTGGAAAGGTCTGGTCTCTGTCCCTTAATAAAATTCTGGGAGAGCTACTTTGAAGTCATTTCTGTTTCATTATTTGATTCATTTTGTCGCAGGGGGTTTCCTAACAGTAGCAATACATCTGGCATTAGGCTTTCAGAGTTACTAACTTTATTCTCACAAATAAGAGGGAAACTCCAGAGGACTGTGGAAGAACTAGAATTTGCCTAATGCTGAGTACCTTAGTAAATTGTCTGTTTGACCTGAGTTCATCTGGCTACTGTATTCCCAACAAGGTAGATATTCCCTCAGCCTGTACTCTGGGCCAGTGAGACTCAAGCCCTATAATCCGAAAGTGATGGGAGGCTGTTATTGCATAATCAATGCTTAATAATAAACTCTGTCTCTCAGAAGGCAAAACACGTAGAGCTCTGTACTGTGCCTGCTGCAGCTGCAGAGTTTATTTGGCTTGAAGCATGAGGTGAGCAATGATATCTGAGGGAGTGCTGTTTATCCTAAAGACATCCTGTTTATGTTTGGTTTGTTTTATTTTTTCCTCTGCATAGTCTCAAGGAATGAGCAGAGAATCAGGAATAAGGTAGATCTCGATCCTTGTGTACCTTGTAACCCATGCCAGTATTTTAAGACAGCTGATGTCCAATGGGTATTTTTACATATGCTCAAAGAATGACATTTATCTTTTGGTTAATTAATGTACTCAAAAAATGGCTCTATCTCCTATGTTCTTTCCAAGACTCTCTTATAGTGGTGTTTTGGCAACAAATAAACAATCCAGGACAAAGAAATCTGTGCTTTCCTGCGGTTGGGGTAACCTTTGTTAAACTCTGAGGGCACTGGGAAATAAGACTTTTGAACTCTGCTCAAATAACCATGCAATTCAGTAAATTACTGAGCTTCCTTTCAAATCTCATTTAATTTTATGTTGAAGTGGAGAAGCTTTTGCTTTTCAGTGGTGTCGGTAAATTCAAAATCCCAAACAATCCTACAAATTGTATATCCTAACTGGAAAAAAACTAGGCCTGTGTGACCACTGATCTGTGCACTGTGGCTACTTCTGTGACAGCTTCCCAGCTAAATCCCATAAATATATAAGTATGTGTTTGCAGGATTTTTCACCTGGCATAGTATGAATTGTGAGAACAGCGTAAGTAAAGTTTCTGCGGTGAATCGACGGGTAGAGGGGGAAGAAACAAAAAGCTCTGGGCAACTTTTACAGAGTAAGGGCTGCTTGTTAATATTGCCGTGTTTGAGGTTCTGTGAATTAATGAGAAATTGTTGGGACCCAAGACATGATGTTCTTTCAGAGATTGTGCTTATTGCTATCCCTTTAGTCTTTGGAGAAGGAGCCTTCATTAACACAGTTCTGCAAATGCAGATTAGCTGGGGGAAAAAAAAGGAAAAAACTCTTGAATCTTGTGAGAAATACTCTTATTCAGAAGATACGGATTGTTTCTATGATAAACTGGCTACGTAAAACTCTGTTAAAGCCACCCATTGGTGTTGGCAAGAGAAGGGGGTTGCTTTGGTCCTACTGGAGCTGGGTGGTATCTTGTATCCTGCTTAAAGGCAGAGCAGAAATGTTGGGGACGGTGTTAGATGGCTCACAACCTGTCTTTGTTCTTCTCTGGTATAATTTCTTTCAAGTGATTAGTTAAAATTCTTGCCATTTTGATTTCTACTGGGACCAGTAAGCAAAAGGCGCTGACAGAAAGCAAAATTTATCCGAAGTTGTACCTCCATGTTTTAACAACTACAGGTTAAGCAAGTTTGCCTAATTGGGCTATGGCAATGTTTATCTCCTTTCTCTAACCTTGCCTAGCAGGGAAAGGCTATTTTTAGTTTGTTTCTCCACATTCTAACATTGCTCAGTCCAAAACAATTTGGTTTTGCACAGACTGGGTTCTTTGCGATTAACATATTTTGTCAGTTTCTAAATCTGTATTTTTTTTATTTTAATTCCTGAATCTGTTATTTTACCATAGATAAGGCTTGTCAAATTTGAATGTTTTAATTATCAACTTAAGCCCACAGAATCTGGGGGAAATTGCAATAACATGTCTATTAGGCATCTTGCTGCAATCATTCTTTGTATTATTTCAGTAACTTGAATATAGAGAAAACACTGTTCACAATTCCCCCCCCCAAAAAGTCCCTCTCAATATGTAGCTGCAGCAGTGATGTATAAATACCATGCTGGGAAAAGCAGTAGAAGGACCTGTGCAAAATAAAAAACCTTCAGATTTCCAACAAACACACACCATTTCTGAGTCATGGGAAGAGATAAAATTTTGGGCAGCATAAGGTTCCTTTTTTTCACATCCAACTCCTTTAAATTTTTTGAGTCAGTTTTCCCAAATGGATCTTATAATATTCATACATCTCGGTGAAGCAATAGTAATAGCTCATCTTTTTGGTGCTACACAAGTGGAGGGTTCTGTTGTTGTCTTGAGTTTCACCAGTGCTTACACAGGATAATAAAAATCTAAATTATTCAGAAGTACACTACTGTGGGGTTTTTATGTCTTTTTTTTAATGGATTCATTTAAATTGATTGGAATTCAATTGATAGGATTCACTTAAATGTATCTTCCTTAAATTGGGTATATTCATTTCATATTTACCTGCTAAGAATCTCTAGAGGACTATTAAGAGTTCTAGAGAACTAGAACTCATTCTAGGACATTAGACCTGCCATATAATGATGCAGCTCTTCATGTTTGTGTACATGTCTAAAATACTCTGTGCCAAGGTAAAGTAAAAAAAAAAGGAATATTTTGGGATTTTGTTACATTGTAAAAACAATTTAACATAGATCCATGTTTCTTTCTGGTTTTGGTGTTCTGAGGGGTGTGTTTTTGCCATTTTAAAAGTGTGGTGGAACAGACTTTATTTACACAGCAAAGACCAGTGCTGAGAAAGGGCAACTTGTTGCAGGAAACCTTTGCTCCCTATGCCTTTCTGATTTGCCCACATGTGCCTTTTTTTGAGAGATGAAACGTCACTGATTTTTTTAATGTTTAGAATGTCACTGATTTTCACCTTCCCATTTCTGAGCTTCTATGATGTTGAAACCAATGTTTTTATTTAGGCACCCAGGTAACTACTGCCAATAATTAGAAGTGTGAATATGTAACATTCCCACTGTTGGCTGCTCAGTGTTCCAAAAACTCAGAAAAACAACCTTTTACTAGGCAGTGTTTTTAAATATGTGCTGAAGTCTTACTGAATTAAATGAGACTGCATGTTGTTAACATCTTGAAAAATGAAGTTGTGACCATCTTGGTTGGAAGATGTAGGCCATGTTTTAGACAGTAGATGTTCATCTTGGTTAGTTCTCTAGATCAATCAAAAAGAGGGGTGGGGAGTGTTCCCTGGTGCTGGTTGTTCTGCGGCTGAATTCTTTTTCTTTTCTTCTTAATTCTCATTACCAGATTGTGTTAGATTTATAAACACATAATCAGAGATTACTTGCTTGGGCAAATTACCTCCAAGGAGAGAACATTAGGTGCTGCTAGAAGAAAAGTATGACTTGGGGCTCTTTCTTTCCACGTGTGGAGAAGAAACCAGCACTGAATGACAGAAGACAATGTACTTTATTAATAAACTTCTACATTAAAATTACAGCAGGTGCACAGGGAGGAAGAAGCAGCAGCAGTGAGTAGACTGTACCTTGTGTACTTTGAATTACTGTGTCAGTAATGATGGATGGAGCAAACAATGAAATTTGACCTGTCGCACTATGCTTATGAGGCTGTAAGCCTTAAGGCATTTGTAATTGGCTTCAGCCAGCAATGTTAATGAAGGTGGATTGGAAAACTAGATTATTTGAATGATACAGACTGTTTTACATTTTTAGTATTCAAAAGGAAAGAGTAGAAACTCAAAGGGACTGAATCAGTGAGGCTCGTTATTTGTAAAGTGTCTCTTGTCTGTTTATAATAGAGTAGGCAAAGGAATAGTTCTTAGATAACAGGTTCACACTGTGTAGAATATGAGTTATTTTAAATGATTCTGTGGGGCATAGATTTTAAACAATGTGTGGGAGGTGCAGTGCACAGTTTCCATTAACAATAATGGCATTTATGTGTGTATCTTCTTTATATTATACATTATGCTCCAATGTGCCCCTATAGTATAATTGGACTAGAAAACACATCTTGGAGTTGACATTACTCAGTGAGTTGTCATCGTGGCATGAAGTGCACGAGTGAACACATTTCTCATATTTGAAAAAAATCTGTGCAGTATAGATGTACAAATAAGTAGGGTTTTAAATAGTCCCTCACAAAGTAATTGCATCATATTAAATTTTACTTGCTGTTAGAAAGAAGTGACATTGATATTATATACATAATATTGAGGAGATATTGTGATAGTTGCTGCAGGTAGAGTGGCACAGGCGTTTTCTAAGGAGAGCATTTTATAGAAAAATGTCAGTCTGAGCTCACAGTGTTTTCTTCAAAATCACTCCTCTGAACCTTCACTGAATCTAAGGCAAAATTCAGAGAGTAACCTGTCTAGGTCTTGAAAATATCTGTACCTTGGGCTGGAGGTGCCAGAACTGCTCAGTGATAACTTGCAGGTTGACAGTTCTTTCTGAGCAGAGAGGGAGGACTGTGGTTTTGGACGTGTGGTTTTTTTTTTTTAAACTTCAATAGTGAAGTGGTGGAGGTCAGACAGAGTCCTCCAGATCTTCAAAACATTTTACTAGATGACTTTGTCTTCTCCCATCAAGGGCTATCCATAGCCTCTTCTCCTCCATTTCCCTCTCCCTGTACCTTTAGGTACTTTGCGTTAAGGTCTTTACCCCGTCAAAACCAAAGGAAATGGCAGGAGGGAATTTGGGTTATAGAGAGGACGTGGGAACATTCCAGTGGTCTGCTGCAGAGGTTGTGGAAGGTGGTTTAGAACTGAAGATCTTGGTACAGAGTCTGTGGGAAGGAGAAAGAATAATGCTGAGAATACTATAGTGGGTATGGGAGGATGAAGGGGATGTAAATTCAGAGAAAAATTGGAATTGTTTTTGCTATTTGCAGAACAACTCCAAACACACTGAGACTCTGCCCAGTCACTGGCAATTAGATGATGCGAGTGGAGTTCTTTGATTCACTGAGCGTTTTCCTCCCAGAGGTAACACTTCACAAAACAGAATCAGAAAGCCCAACTAGTTGCTTTCACCTCATCTGTGGTATTTTTTTCTTCACAAATAGAGGAAAGCAGAGAAGGGAGTTTAAAATCATGTATCTACACACATTAATTTTTGTTTCCATATACTTTGGACTATTTTCCAATGATATCTACTTGTCTTTTTCTGGTTTTAATGTGTTACATAGCAAAGTAAATACATAGGGAGAAAGGATCACAGTCAAAAATACAGCATTCTTCTAGTATGCTCTATTGTAATCCTAGTAAAAGTAGTTTCTGCTGAAAATATACTTTGGGGTTATTTCATAGAAAAAAATTGTATATATTTTGTTCCAAGTGCATGACAGTGGAGGATATTTTCTTGTTAATGCAAGTTTTGTCTTCCATTGTTGTTACCTGTTCAAATTGAGAAAGGAATGTGAAGTGGGTCATTTTAGGTCTAGCCAGCTGTACTCACTTTTTTCTTACAGGAGATCTTCATGAAAAGGATGGCAAATAAAGGAGAAAGGGAAGTTTCCTAGTTTAGATTTCAGTAATGCTGGTTGTGAGATCTCGGCATGAATTTCTGCAGATTGATAGAGCAGACATCTCAAAAGACTTTTAGTAACCTGCATTGTCAGGTCAAAAAAGATACTTTTTCTTTAAAAAAAAAAGTAATTTGAGTGGGTGAGAGTGCTGAAGTGACTTTTACAGAAAAGTTTCCTTGGGTAGTATGGCAGGGTAAAGAGCCTTTAAAAACTTCAGCGGCTGAATGGGTAATGGTGATGGCTTTCTCCAGTCAGCGGCATAGACATAGCATTATGTTCATTTGCATTTTGTGATGAGAGTGAGTTAAAAACCTCAAGAAATTATTAATAGAAAAGCAGAGGCTTTCAGAGAGGAGATGACAATGTTATTCAAGCTGTCTCTTCCAATCCCTGGGTAGGACAGAAAAAGACAGGAAAACCTTGTAGGATGCAGTTCTAATCTGGGGTTCTGCCCAGCCTTGCCGAGTTCGCCCTGCAGGACCTCTGCAAATAGATCTTGTGTCCTGGGGCAATACATGGCACCATCATGAAAATCCTCCCCATTTGATTGTGTGTCTTCTGCGGATTACATCCACCCCCACGTGGGCTCTGTGGTGGCGAACGAGAACTGCTGGTGGGGCTCAGTCAGCAGGGGAATATTTTTGTTCTATTCTTGCCTCTCTCTCTCTGTGGCCGTGCACCACATGGGTCTTGAAAATTGGCCTGCAGTCTTAATATTTTGTGTTGAGACATAGAATTTCTTTTCTTGCAGACATGTAATCACATCATGTAATGCATTTTGTCTGCCACCGTGTACTGTTTTGGCTTTAGGTGAATTTTTACTGGGTTTTTTTTGGTTGTTTTCTGTATTATATTTGGGCTGTTTCTAGTTCCAATGAGGGGCTAACTGAAGTGTTAGATTGGTCTGGCTAACAGGAGAAATGGAATCTGGCTTTTTTTTTAGTTAATCAGTAGCCCTGTCTCTCTCTCATGTGTTAAAGTGCATAATTTCCACAGCTTTCTCGTACCACCCTGGCTTAGGATGACACAGCATAATGCTTGTAAAAACCTCTTTCTGTTATGGGTGTAAATGTTCTGAAGTGGCTGTCTTCCTCCATCGTGCTTAAAGGAGAAAACAGATTTGAAGACTTGAAGTCCAAAGTTGCATTTTGCACGACACCTCCAAAAAAAAAAAAAAATGACGCGATTCACACAGCACCATGTGGGAGCCCACTGTGTGACATTATTTTGTCTTTCAGCGTCATTTGGAGTGTAGTTGTGATAAGAGGTTAAGGTCAGTCCAGAGACGGAGGTAATCTTTACATATTTATAGCCAGCAACACAACATGGGAGTGAGATGAACCTCCAGTGAAATAAATAGGGTATTAAAAGGAAATGTGACAACTGTCTGTGTCCCTGGGTATTTTAAATCTAAAGTCAGTGTATAATCATTTGCTTTGCCTCTTAAACCAATGGGATCCTCAAACCTTTAGTCATGTTTGGATATGCCTTAAATTTTATTTTAATTCCAACCCTCGGTTAGGATCCGGTGCTTAAGTTACAACTTGTAAGAGTTCCTGACCCAGGTCGTGATCAACAGCCTGTTCTTGTTTTTGTGGGCAATTTTTAAATTTTTGACCTAACTATAATAGAGTTGTAAATGGAAGATCACAAATAAAAATGGTATAAACTGTTATTACTTCTCGTATCTGCCTGAGTAACAAATAGAATTAGTCAATGAGACTAATTATCTGTGGAAATGACATCATTACAAGGCAAAAGCAACACCAGGGCTATCTATAGATTTCAATCAGAATATCTAGATATAAAACTGAACTCTTCAGAAAGTACAAAATAATTAACTTCATTTGCAGGGGTTCTTACCAGGGATTGTGGATGCACTGTTTGAAAAAAAACTTGTCTTATTAAATAGAAATTAGATTAGATGAAGTGCTAAAAGCCTCCTGTAGATCAAGACCTCAACTTGTTAATGGACATTTTCCCTCTAACTTCAGATTTTCCTGTCATTTTGGGAATATTTTGCCTTTTGCACAAATGAAAGCAACTTGCTACAAATTTCATTTTTAAAGTCTGTGTGTTTAACATTCCTAAGAGAGGTGTGTCAGAGGCACCTGCCACCCAGGGGGCTAAATGTTGTAAGATACAGTGTGAAGATTGAAGACCTTTACAGATCATATGCAGCCAATTTAAATTGCAGGGGGACCAGAATAAGAGGCTGTTACCGTTGATGCACTGCACTAGGCTGGGATATGGTCTGGTTTGTACTGGATGCCAAACCTGGGTGCACATCAGGACCAAATTCTCTAAAGTTGGTATCAAAAGCCTTTCAGTTCAAAGGAAAAAATAAACAGTAGAAAATAAGCAGCAAAAGCCTCTGTAAGGAAAATGGCAGAGGAATGCTGGCCTGTACAGAGACCTCTCTGTGTTTTCAAAACTGAAATCTGTCATCGTAGAGCCTGCATCAGAGGGTTAGTATCAGAAGTGTGTTTTATTGCTTAAATATATCTTGTGCAGGCAACACTGAGCAAAGAAAACCCTTTTGAGTTATGTAACTCTTTGATGCGATGCCATAAGGTCTTTCATTCTAAGCCAGTAAATTCTAGAGCAGTAATTTAAAGACTACACTTTTTCTTAAATCTAAAAGCATGTTCTAAATCTTGTTGTATTTAGTTTGAGCACTTGCCTGATGTTCCTGATCCTTTATTTCCAGACTGAGTTACATCTCCTGCAGGTTCTGACATACCTTTTGTCTACCATAACACAACTTGCCCAGGAGAATGCACTGGGAGGCAAAGAACGTGGTCAGCCTGAATATGAATATGGGCTTAATAGAGAGTAGAGTGAGGGCTTGTGCTCCTGTAGGACACACCACAGAATACGTCAACACTTTTGTGTACAGGCAATGTATTTTCAGTGGGAAGTTAGTTTTACCTGCCATAAACTGCTGGTAATACTAATTCAATAAACTTTAACTGGTTACTCATGCCAGACACTGGGGTTGCTCTTTCATCTGTGCACCAGAGATGGGGTGACGCTCTGCACCCTTCCACAAGGGAACACACAATCAACATTTTGGGTTTTCACGTGCAAACTTTGTTCAGCTTTCATAGGATATCAGTGCTTTTGATAAAGCTATTCTGTAGATGCTGGTGCTTAACACAGGGGTTAGATGGGGACATTTCAGTCATCAGAGATGTTTGTCTACTTTCTTTTCAGCAGTAATTTTACTTGTAGGAGATACTGAATCCAGTCTTGCAGCTCTAAGTGTTCCCACTGATGCCAAAAGACGGGCTGCAGGTTGAGGGCAGTTAACTGTTATTGTGTTCACTTATCTATTTCTTAAGACCATATAGAGTCTATCAAAAGAAAAAGAAGCTGTTCCTTGGGAAATTGAAATCAGGCCTGTAAAGATTAATTCAGAATGCCTTTATGAAGCAAGAATATTATGAGCTGATATGGTCATTCGCAGAGATAGCTTTTGCCATGAAATATTAGATAAATATTAGATTAACAAAATGAATAATGTATAAATTGATGGCCATAACCACAGGTTAGGATTAATCAGAAGACATAGCTGAATGCAGTCTGCAGCAAACAGCTTCCATCTGAGAAAAGGCTCACAGCAACAAAAGAAAACTGTAATAACAAGAGATATTCCTTGCTGTTGTTTATTTAGCTCTGTGCAATTCACAGGAAATGTAGCCAAGATTTTTAGGGCACAAAGGCCATTGGTTGGGGCCAAAAATTGAAGCTCCAAAACCCTACGCCACTACGAGGGTAATGCTGTGAGCCATGGGGTATTTGCCATAGAATTGCTCTCTGATGTTGAAATACAACCTAATGCCTGGTAAGAAGTTCATTAGATTTTATAGTCAGCTTTCTCAGATTACCTGAAAGGAAGCTGTAGAGAGGCAGGGGTTGGTCTCTTCTCCCAAGTGACAGACGATAGGACAAGGGGCAATGG
>JAOQGH010000051.1:43959885-44003246 GCA_025769975.1 Gallinago jamesoni
TGCAATTCACAGGAAATGTAGCCAAGATTTTTAGGGCACAAAGGCCATTGGTTGGGGCCAAAAATTGAAGCTCCAAACCCTACGCCACTACGAGGGTAATGCTGTGAGCCATGGGGTATTTGCCATAGAATTGTTCTCTGATGTTGAAATACAACCTAATGCCTGGTAAGAAGTTCATTAGATTTTATAGTCAGCTTTCTCAGATTATTTAATAATAGAAAAGTATGAATAACATATGGGTTTAGATGATGTGATATCTGTAATTCAGGAACGAAAGAATAAAAAACTCCTGGAAGATTTACAGGTGGGAGGAATCATATTTCTACTGTGATAAATTTAACATTATTATTATCTGTTTCAGCTCACTTTTTAATGTTTGTTTATTCAGTGTATTTTTATTGGAGTAGTTTTCAGACCTAAATCATAACTGGAAAATAGTAGGGGGTCATTTTTGAGCATCACTTAAGCTAGTCTGTGCCTAAAGGACAGTGCTTTTATTGGTTGGAAAAATCAAATGAGAAAAATTATTCACTTATCCCCTTGTGGCAACCTGCCGCTTGATGCAACAGAATATTTGAATGTTAGTCAGCAATAGTTTCCTGGTATTTCAGCCTTAAATCTCCTCATTCGTTCTGGTCTTTTATTAGTTTAATTTACAGCATTTATTTTGTGCAAATAGTTACTGGAAACTTTCTTCTTTTCTTTTCCTTATATCTATCCCAATAATTGATTTAGAATCTAGTATTTGTCATGATTTCCATCTTCAATAATCAGAAGCCTTTTTATTTAATGTTTTTTCTTTTGATGCATTACCATAAACTTTTCAGTGTTGGCAGTGGAAGAATGAGACACCACACAGACCCAGAATATTAGAGTTTTGAATAAGCAGAGTGATTTCCAAATAACTGCAGGGAAGGTCATAAACTTCTGTAGAAATGGCTCAGAAAAAAAGCTTTATTCATTATCACTGATTATCTCTACAGCCAGTCCATCAGTGCCTAAAATTTTATCATCAAATTCTCCTTCAGAGAAGACACTGTGTGACTTCAGTATCAAATCTTGCAGTTTACTGGTAAATTGAGTGACCCACTTTAAAGATACCTTTTGAAGAGAATCTGAGATGTGAGCTGACACTGAAACTCCAGTATCTTCTTCCCTTGGGCAAAAACTCTCAAGACTGAGTATACACTGTGCTTTCAGGATGGCAGATTACTCTCTGGGATTTATTGCTTTGTTAATATGCTCAAGACATCATCTTTCACTACTGCAAGAGCTGAGAGTGCTGTCTGGATTTCTCTGCTCGCTTTTCATCTCCTGGTTTGACTCCTTTGGCTTTGGGCTGTATCCTGGCTTTGGGAAGACACTCATTTGCCACCTCCCAAAATTTCAAGTTCTGTAGGCCTTGTATTTCCTCTGTATCGACCGTCATTTCCCTGCTGCTGATCAGCTCTGGGATACCACTGTTAGGAATTTAAAAAGCCGATTCTTTGACTTCAGGCTCTTCCTGGATGCACTAAGTCTGTTTAGTGATTTTAATCTCTGTAGCCATGATTTTGGCTAGGTGAAGAGAAAGGAAAGGTCCTTTCCTATTCCTTCCCTCCTCTAATCAGCTGATCCCCTTGTTTTTGTGCTTTCTTTCCCCCCTTGCCTTCAATGGAGAGAGCTCTGCTGTCTCCATAGATGGAGCTCTCTGCACAGGCTCTGCTCCTGCCTCTCCAGAGCTGGGCAAAGTGAAGCAGTCACCTTCCCCGATGCTAAATTCACTTTGGAAAAATCACCCCTGCTTCTACACCCCCAACTCTTTTTTTTTTTTTCCCATGGCTTGGCACTCTGCCATATCAGTGTACTTTATAATACAGGCTTTTATGTTTAATAGCCAAATGCCTCCTGGAGAGTGAGCATCATCTTTGTTTTGGGAGCGGGGAGGAGGCGGTGGGATGAGCTGAGCAGTCACGCATCGTTACACAGAGAATGGCGTGTGGATATAAAAAGCAACAATGTATGCAGAGGAAAAAGCATTTTCTTGAGCTTATCCGGGAGGCTAGGAGGGAAAGCCAGTTGTATAATTCATGTTAGGTGCCCTTGCTGCTGATCATGAATTTAGTCTTGATCTTGGCAAATCAGTCACACTTAGGGAGTGACAAGGAAATGTAGCGCTGGTGACAGCCTATATTGCAGATATTTTTAAGGTCTTGGCTGGAACACAGTGCTGGCCCAAAATACAGGCTCAAGGCCTCACTAGACAGGCATTCTTGTCAGGGGCAATTGTGACAATCTAATCTTTCTTAAATTAAATGTTTTTCTACCCAGAGAGTTGTGCAAATCAGTCATGTTCCTTCAGTTTCCAACCATCAGGCTATGCCCTGCTTGGGGGATAGGTTTCCCTGGTAATCCCATGCATGGGGCTGCAGTTGACTTCTGCACGCTGCTGTCATCCTTCAGCATCGCTCTGACAGCACAGTTCACCCATTCTCATTTCATTTTTAAACAGAACGAGCCAGATCATGTCCCCTCCTCAGCACCTTGATGAGGGGAAACTTTCCTGTTGAGATGAGGCAACCAAGACACCAGGAGAATGTTTAAGGGCTGTGAGGCTTTACCTGTCTGGCTGGTCAGACTGTGGTTGGAATGAGAAGGGACTAATGCATCCCAAGGGATGGAGGCCAGTCCTCACTGATTTATCAAATTCCTTCCCTTGGAAGCAAGAGTTCAGACACCCTAACTGTGCTATCCAGGACAAAGGAGCAGGTGCTACAAAATAAGATGAACTCTACAGTCTCTTAAGTGTTTTGCTTTAAATCAACACAATAACTTGTCATTTCCCTGTCTTCTGATAGTGCCTTCAGACAGCATAGTAAATAGTGGCAAATAAAATAATTACATTATTTTCAGCATTTTAATACAATTAATTTTTCAATGTATATATCTACGCATCCTATTGATTGTGTGAGTTAATGGATGGATAAAGTCACACTTTATCCTTCTATCTTCAAGGGGGTTCACTATTCACCCATCAAAATACTCACAGTCTCCATAATCATAGAATCATAGAATAGTTTGGGTTGGAAGGGACCTTAAAGATCATCTTGTTCCAAACCACAGTGTTGAAGAGAAAAATATTGCTGCTAAAATGACATTTGAACCTTCGAATGCTGAACATGGTCCTTCCAGCATTAGCTCAAAGGATAGGGGACTAGTCTGTAAAGTGTGTGGCAGATGTGTAGGTACCCAAACTGAGAACTTAGTGGCTGTTAAAGGCATTAAATGTCTGCAGGTTGAGCAGATGAAAACCCATTTGATTGTCAACCCTACAAACACCTGTAATCAGTTGCTGTGGGCGTTAATGATGTGGTGAAATGACTTCAGTAGTAATCAGTTGGATTAACCTCGCTCTCATTGATTCTGCAGGCAGTTAGACCCTTTCCAAATCCAGCTGAAAAAAGGGGATGTTGTAGTGTCTGTCCAAGGGACGTTGCACTATTTGGACAATGCTACCTCTGGGGCTCAATTTTCCAGCCTCTCTGAGCAAGGACTAACTCTGTGCTTGGAGTTTTAGTTGTAAAAACAGAACTTGAGCAAAGATGCCTCAATTCCTTGCATTTCAGAGGTGACACCCTCTGGGCAACTCAGGTACTGTGGCAGAAACCACATGCAGCTCTTTTCCAACTGTAAGAAATGGTTTCGAGGCTTAATAGTGAAGTATTCCAGAAACTGCTTCCAAAAAAGCAGTCATCTTTGACTTCTAATTTGGTGAAGCTTCAGCAGTAATTTAAAATATTATTATTATAGTCTCTAGGAAGCGTGATCTGTTGCTATTAAGAAGGGTACTTTGTGAGTTCTTTTGAGGACATGCAGGAATGCCTCGGGCCTGGGAGCGGGGAAAGGGAGGTTTTGTCTGGAGCATCCCAGGAGCATCAACTGCTGCAACCCACTTAGAGTTCAGCTTTTGGAACTAATGTAACATTTGTGTAAATGGGGAGTGTGTGCATACAACAATAAATGAATAAGGAACTGGTCAACAAAATGTACAGCACTAAAGAAGAGAGCTTTGCTTTGTTGTAATTGTGTAAAATAGCTTTTTTTTTTTTTAAAGGAAGTAAAAAAAAATATAAAAATCTCTTGCTGATTAAAGCAGTTCAACTATCAATGTTACATAATTGGTTATTTGTTACTCTTTGAAAAATACTGATTAGTTATCTAGGTAAATCTTGTGATTCTTGAGCTATTTGTTTGAAGAAAAAAAATAATCTTAGCCTAATGGGCTGAATCCCCTTCAGAATTGTAAATGTGTTTTGAAACATTTTTCATGGACTTTTGCACCATGCACATGTGACTTCAAGCTGCATTTTTATTTAGACTTCTATGGGTGTAAGCTTTAGCAGGGACATTCTATATTCTATTTTTAAACCTGTAATATTACACGGAAGTTAGAATAGTTGGCATTTTCCAGATCAAAGGCCCTGCTAATATTGTCATTGTGCATCTCATTGCGGGGAAAACACTTCTAAACTTCTGGAGTCTTGGAATTCTTTGAGGTATAAACTCTAAGTTTTACTAGTAAGTTTCACTCAATCTTGATGAATTAACACTGGAGAAGAATAAGATATATGCCACAGACCTCATCTGCCCAGTGGCCAGCTGGAGAATGGGAAGATATTAAACCCAAGAATTAGTAAATTTGTCCAGACCATAGGAGGTCTTCTGCTGTTCTTCCTTTATGTGTTGGTTGCTTTGTTTTCAAGCAGACAAGTGGTCTGTGGGCATCTGACATGGGGGTCCATGAATTACTTTGCTTGGTATAGGTTCTATGAAGTATTTTGTATGGTCAAGAAGAGTATGTAGGAAAAACAAAGCCATTTTCAGAAGTCTAAAAGTCATACTACAGGGCACTGCATTTTTAGGAAACTGTAAGTAATCAAAAGTTTGAAGGCCCCCTGTACTAGAGGGTATGTTCAGTACTCTAATCTGGTTAATTGGGTCTTGTCATCTCTCTGGACTTAAATATCATTGCTCCCTTCACACAACCCATTATATTGTGTGCTGGTGCGGAGCATTTGATATTTCCTGCAGAATTGGCTGCACTTGAGCAGTAGTATGTATTTATACTCTTATAAATGCGTAGGACTTTCACCCTTTTGTAGATGAAAGGAGCCATATAAATGGTAATTTCATTGCGTAATTGTTTTTGAAAAATATTCACTAAGACTATTTAGTAGGATAGATGTAGTACATCAATACTAGTCAATTAAACTGTTTTGAGATCTTTTTTGAGGATTAACAACACTCTGTTAGCTGCCTGGTGTTCCTAGAACGTACAATATTTCTTTCAAAACCTACTAGAATATAAATGTTATTGCCTTACTCTGTGAGGCACGCAAGATCACAACAATTTCTCACTAGAAATACCCACAAGATTATAAACTTTCTGGAGAAATTTAGTATCTTGACTTATCATAAGTGTGAGGGTAAGAACAATGTATATTAATTGTAAAGGACTTTTATTTAGGAGGGATGCATACTGTAGAATAGGATATTAGAATAGTAAAAACACATCAGCTTTGGAGGAGGCTCTTGAAGCCTTTAGATTTCTTCAGGGTCCATGACCTTTTCTTCTGCTCCTTTAAGGATAGATGCTCAAGCTATTCAAATAGTCTTGCTGTTGAACTCACTGAAGTAACAAAGCGGAAATCAAACCTGTGTTTTAAACTAGAATTTTGTGTTTCTTGTTATGAACTTCATTAAACCAGAAGGGGTATTTTTTTTTTTAGATAAGCATTTGTCATCTCTATGTCAGATTTCTCAAAGAACATGGTGAATTAACAAGACACATTTATGCAGTCTTGACAGAAAGGTTAATGAGAATTCAGAAGGTGGCAAGGAGTGAAATATGTAGTGCTCCAGGTGAAAACTACAAGGAACTAGAATAAGTTGTGATTCAGCCTGTCTTAAATGGAGGTATTTATTTGTTTTACAGTGACTGTAATTAAAAATGTTTTTAGCAATTCTCCCCTTCAGTAATATTCACTACTGTCTTTCAGCTCACACCGCAGTGTGACCTAGAAGGCAGGTGCTTATTCAGCTGAATTCTTTTCAAAAAAATGTGTTTGAGATGGGGTCTTTTGCTCTGGGCACCTTGAAGGGAAAAGAATTTGTGCATCTGCCTGATTCAGATGCTGTTGGGTCTGTTGGCTGAGATAGGCAGAGGGAAAAGCAGAAATGAAGGCGAATGTGCTGGTCGCATCCTGATGAGGGTGGGTGCTGTTTTCTGTGGCCACATGGCTTTGTCCCATCGTTACCCTTGTTGAGCAGCCCAGTAACTCGGAGAACTGGGAAGAGGCCAGAGGACAGTGAGGCGTGGGGCTTCCTTTCACTTAACAGTGACACCTATGACATCTGCATATTGGTGGAGCTTATGGAGAATTCCTCCCTTGAAGGCTGCAACAATATCCACTAAAGCGGATAGTCAAAGCATAAAGCAACTAAGTTTGAGTAGTTTTCTGTTCTTGAGCTGTCTGGCCAGTTGAAGGTTTCACCTACGCAATGAAGACTTTCACCTTGAACAGGAAACACCCTTGAAGAGAAGTCAGCAGTAAATAAGGATTGCAAATACAGTATTTGCTCTTTTTGGGAAAGCTACCAATCTTGATGATGGTAATCACAGGGCTCCTTTTTTAACTTGATTAGAATCACGGTTGTGACTGCCAAATCAAACAAATTGGCATGTGACAGTTGGAACTGAAAAAGCCATCAATTACATACTCTCTTCTGTCTACAGCTAACTTTGCACTAAGGACAACCTGATTACTTTGGTTGTTACTTCAGCTTGCCTGTTGTGCATTTTATGTGTAAAGCCAATATTATTTTAAAAATTCTCGTTTCTGCAGCCAAAGTCAAAATAGGAGAAAGTTCTGTTATTTATGTTAAGAATGATCGGCTAAAGTTCAAGCATTCTAAGTTGTGTCCTTGAGAGTGAGAGAAAACAAGGAAATCAAACAAGTTTATTATGCCAACTCACAGCTAATTACACAAGCTTAAATAAAAAAGTAGTTTTCCCTGATTTAGTTACCTTGTTCCAAACCTGCATTCAGTTAAAATGTAAGATGCCTTGTTCCCGTAACCAGATGATGTGATATAAGGGTTGTAAAACAAGGGGATTAGTTGTTTTGGGGTAACTGGCTTGTAAGAGACTTGTATTCTGTGATCTTTTCCCTTTGTGTGGGCAGAAGATGCACCAATACTTGAGGTGCTTGGAAGTTGTGATCCTAAATGTTCTGACCTTCTTGAGAGCTGCCAGCCTCTTAGTGCAGAAAAATGACTACTTTTTTCAGTTTCAGAATTCATGTTTTGAGCTTTTACCAGCAGACAGCTTATTTGAGTCATTTAAAACATCAAAGAAGGTGTTTCTTGGCTTGGGTGCATCTTTAATTTAAAGCAGATTTATTAAAGGCCAAAATAGGATAATACTGCAAAAGGATTAACTGTGGTTACTTGACTTCTGAGCAAACAGACTAATTCTGCTCTCTTTGTATGGGTGTCTTTCACAGCGAGTCCATTCACTGAGCACTGAACAAGGCCTAAGGTTTGGGTTTTCCTTTTTTTTTCCTTTTTAATTTTTCGTTGTTTCTATTGTCGTCTTCAGAAATCAGAAGCGTTGCTGAAAGCTTTAACTTCAAACCTTAAGCCAGCTTACTCTTCGCCGGTTGTTACGCTGCAAAATACATTCCCGAAGCTTCTGTGCTAGTAACTGCCAAATGTTTTGTTTCAGCGCTTTTTAGCATTGGAGCTTTCAGTTTGCCTTTTGTTTTGATTAAGTCTTCACAAAATAAAAATGCCGAGAAGTCAATTAAAAAATAGATTGGCATTCTTAGCACTTAAATCTTGCTGCTGTTCTGAAAGCAACCAGAGCAGTGGTACTGCAGGATGCTGTTTATTGTCTATTAGTACTTCAGATTTGCTCTGTCTATAAAGAACAGACAAAACTTGTCTCTGAGATCTGGAAGTTTACCTGATACTGTACATTTCATACATCAGTATCATGGAATGAACACTGCCTGGGCTGTGTCATGGTTGGTGAAACCTGGGAAAGCCTGCTGTCAACTAGTTAACCTAATAGACTTGATGGGAAAGGAATGGGATAACTATTATGCAGAAGTGGATTGGTCTTCTGGAATTTATTATCAGTGATGTTCTTTGGGAACAAAAAAAACCCTCAGACCGACCTTCACCTCTCACGTGGAAGGACAAATTTGACAGATTATCAAAGGATGAAAATGATGGCAAACCATTTGAAAACCAAGCATGGATGCCATAAAAGCCCACATTTCCACTTTTACAGAGGCACTTCAGGTCATGTGTTTGGCATATGACGGACAGTACAGGTGAATTACTGAGTCTGGTAATAAAAAAGTAGACTTAAATAATAAAAAAGCAGACTTAAATAATAGAATAAAAAAAAACAGAGTTAAAAAAAAAGCTTTAGCTGCTCACTGTGTCCCAAGTTGTCAACCAAGCCAAGGTGGTCTCTCAGTGGATCTGTATCCTTTTACCTCCACCATTTATTTTTTTTTTTATTTGTTCTAGGAAAAAAAAAACAATATAGTGAGTTTTAAGAAGTCATTGCTAGCTAAAGATGTATGAGCTCAGAAGCCCCAAGTGAAACACCTGGTTTGACCCTTCTCTCAGCCTCTCCTGGAAGCTCCCAGACCCTTGTCCATGGGGACTCTGAGATGATTCCAGATACTTCCTCCTTCTCTCCAATAATTTTGTAACACGGGCTCTGGGAAGTACAAAACTCTGAGCATGATGTCCTAGTTTAAGTATTACTCTTACAATTTGTGGCAAGGTTGCTAGAGAAGGAGTAGACAGCAGAGAATAAATTCAAGAGGCTAAATCCCCGGTGTTTCAAAAGGCAAAGCAGGTGCGGTAGCAATTTTATTTTTCAATTTTCATTTGTAAAAATATGTATGTCACAAGGTTAAAATATACTTTAGAACTATTCTTGGCCTCTAGATCTGTAGCGGTCAGAATCTCATCCCTAATAACCTACTGTCAAATGCATCAGACACCTTAAAGTAACTGCAAATACAGTGCTAAATACAGAACCCTCCCCTAACGCCGGTCCCCAGTTCCTTGCTTTGAGCCCCTTATGTGCTGCACCTCTGTAGAAGACATGACTTCATGGTTACTGATTGATGGGGAGAGTGGATTGAGAGATGTTTGAGACACTACAATATTGCCGTCATACCAGTTGCATAAAAGCCTCAAAGGAACGTGTCTACCCTTTATAGTCGTCACCAGATGCTGGTTTTCTGCTCAGGTATGGACAGATGGATAGGAGAATGACAGAGTAGATGGAGCATTGCCTCATCTGAAATCTAGATTGATACAGTTGCATGGCATAGCTAAATTGCTGTGTTTAAAATGTCATTGCCTGGGTGGAAACCCTGAGCTTGGGGATCTGAATGCCTTGCGTTGCCTTCCCTCTGCCATATGTAGGCAGCCGTTTAGCTGGTAACTGGAGTATCTGTATGTGCATAGAGCCACAGATCGTTACCTCTTGATTATGTTCACGTTATCTGATGTGCTGTCTCCATCAGAGAAATTAAATTGCCTTTAGTAATTTGAAGCAAGTAAAAATGACAAATCATCGTTCTCATGTGATCGGTAAATGGCTACAGAATGAGAATGCATCTCAATTACATGGCAAGTACATTTCAAGCAGCATCGATCGTTCCAAATCTCCAATTGTTTTCCTGTGATTTTTTTCTACTTTTAAATTAAGATGGCTTTAGTCTATTAAAAAAAAAAGTTAAGTAGCTTCTTTCCACTTTGAATAATGCTATTAGCATTATTCACTCAGCTCATAATTACAAAGAGTTAAAACAGAATTATTTCATAGGGACAAAAGCAATTTAATAGATATAGAAATGAAAGAAAACAAATGCAATAGGAAGGTGATTTTTAAATTCCACATCTTGGGATGTGGCAGGCTAGTGTACTGGAAAACAAAAACTCCCATGTGCAGCTAGAAAATGGTTATCGTTAGTGAGTTATCATGCAAATCCTGCAGGAAGAAAAAGGAGTAGATATTTAGCAACAAGAAATGCTTTTATATGTGAAAATAGAATATGGGCTATGAGATACATTTTTAATATTTTTTTTTTTTAAATAAGACAGTACTTCTGCCTACATTTGTGTTTGGATTCTGATCTTGCAAATATTCCTGACTAGAGAATTAGCATCTCCAAAGACAGTTCATAGCAGTAATTACCAAGCACAGCGCATCATTATGCCACATAATGAAGCATCCTGCAGAGATACCCAAGTTAGTGCCAACCTATGGCAGTGTCCCTGCATGGGAGGAGGCTCAGGTGCAGAGCTGCCCCTTGGGGATGGGGGACTTTGCATCTTCTCCTCGGGTCCTGCAGTCATGCACAAGGAACCGGCTCACGCAGCCCAGGGAATGGCCATGACCTTGTACTCAAAAACAATCTAAAGAGTCACAAAAATCAAACCACGGGCTAAAGCCCAGATTTTAAGTCTAAGAACATGGTTCTGCTGAGGAGAAGACAAGCGTGCGCCTACCTCCTAGTAGCTGTTGCGTGATAACTAACAGGAGATGGGATCGGAGGAAAGCAGAGTAGTTTGCAGATCTAACACAGACTAGTAGTTCGTGTTAAATCTCAGGGAGAAGGAGGGATGGGTGTCCTTATTTTGACTTGGCCATTCATAGTCTCTTCAGCCAGTGAAGGAAAAGTCAAAATCAGCATTGCACAAATGTGTCCCATTTATGAATTTACTCTTCTGTGTTGAGTTCCAGTCCTGCTTGGCACCTGCTGCTTCAATAAGCACCTGAATTTCTTACAGGATGATAAACCAACTGAGAGATGTCCCCCCCACACACCTTGGTGTAGATGTTTCCAGAATTAGCATCTAAATTACAAACATCTAAAACCAAACTTAATTTCAATATGATGTACGAGATTCTGGTACCTAGAGCTATTTTCTTGTTTGTTCACAAAATGGCAACCATTTGTTTTCATTGTTACCCTGCAATAATAACTGGTCCTTTGAATGTCCTCTGCCTCCTGTATCCGGGGCCGTGACCTTATACGCGTTATTATCTAGCTGATGCAATTAACTGCATTTTTTAAAATTTCCTGCCTCACGTTGAGCTGATTGCCAGCTATTTTTCAGGGCAATTTGTTGTGTATTAAAAAGGAATTTTGTCCTTCAGTGGTCTGTCTAGAAATCCCCAAATTAGCTGGTTTTGCTCTGTCTGTAAGGGCAGCTTGTGGTAGCAGGAGTACATGATAATTTCCTTGGTTTGCAGCCCTGCCATTCAAACACTGAAATGGTTCAATATGCCTACAAGCAGTCAACCTATCAAGTCTTCAGATATCAGTCATTGGGAAATGGCTCATTTTTTTCCTTTTTTCTTTTTTTCCAAGTCTAGTTCTTTCTTCTCTGGGTAGTTTTAACCAATAGGGTAACATTTAAATAAAGTTTTTGGCTACTTTGGAGATTAATTACAAATACAAAAGATCAACCAAATAAGTAAGAGTGCCAAGTACCAAGTAAGAGTACCTTTCCTAATGAGGAAAGGCTGAGGGAGCTGGGGTTGTTTAGTCTGAGGAAGAGGAGGCTGAGAGGAGACCTTAACATGCTTTATAACTCCCTGAAAGGGGGATGTAGAGAGGCAGGGGTCGGTCTCGTCTCCCAAGTCACAGGAGGCATAGGACAAGGGGCAATGGCCTCAAGTTGTGCCTGGGGAGGTTTAGATTGGATATTGGGAAACATTTCTTCATGGAGAGGGTTATCGGGCATTGGAATGGGCTGCCCAGGGAAGTGGTTGAGGCACCATCCCTAGAGGCATTCAGAAGATGGGTTGACATAGTCCTGAAGAATATGGTTTAGGGATTTTTGTCAGGGTGAGGTTGATGGTTGGACTACATGATCTTTAGGGTCCCTTCCAACCTAGACAATGCTATGATTCTATGATAGTCCTTTAGAAACAAATAAATGCCATGATACTTGGGAATAGAGCTGAGTTTGCATTCTGATTGCAGTTTGGTTGGATGCTTTGCTCCGGAGTCATTCTCTGGGGAGTCCTTCCAGCTGCCATCCTGTGCACACTTGCTCATCACATCTGCCCCACGGCTCTGCCTCACTCCTTACCTCCCCTTCTCCCAGCTGTGGTGTGTAGGGCTCGCACCCCACAGTCACAGGCTCTCTTTTAAGGATCTCTTATGCCTGAATTTGCAAGCAAGGAAGAGGCATGAACTCTTCTCAGAAGCAGAGCTGACCGTCTGCTGACGTTCCTCTCATAGGTAGTCAGGCTTTTTGTTTTCTAAACCAACTCTTTATAACTGATGAAAACAAGGAGCCCCTTCTTGCTAAGAAGTTGAAACCGATCTTCAGAGAGGTGCACAATTCTATTTATAGTGTGAGGCCCCAAAATATGCAGTTAATACCATGCTGAACTGTGTGATAGCTGTCCCTTACAATTCAGCTTGCTCTTTTCTGAAGCCCAGGCCAGGAACTGGTTGCCTCTTCCTGTAAGATGAACCTTCTATCCTTCCAGTTGCTCTGGAATTGGTTGTTTAAACTTATGCCATAAGAGTCAAAACCATGTAAGTTACTGCGTGTGTCTGGGATATAACAATAAAAAGAAATCAGTAGAAAATTTTAAAATAAAAAAAAGTTGTGTTACATTTTAAAATCTTAAAATTGACAAGCTTAATTTTCAGGACCTGAGCCATGTGCTTGGAGCATCTGTGGTTAGCAATGTTAATGATGTGACCTCCTGACTTAAAGAGTGATATTTAAAGATTGCCCAGGTCTAGTGCTTTCCCTCCACTCCATAGTTAATTTTACCCTGAGGGCAAAGTCCTGCAGCTCTCCCTCATTAAAGCTGCAGGATTGCGGAGGGCAGAGCTGTGGAGTGTGGAGCAATTTGTGGTCCTTAGAGCTTTGCTGCATGAGACCTTTTGGCATTACTGCATTCAGCTACGTAAATCTGTTCAGCCTATTTAATATCAATGCCTTGGAACCTGGGTCTCTTTTCTTGACCCTACAACTGGAAGCTGTTCTCTTTTTTTTCTAGCAGATGGTGAACCACTTGCCTGTCAGCCAATTGTGCAGTGAGACTTAAATATTTGTTGTTTACCTGGGATATAATAAGGCCCTTCAGGTCATTTCTTGCAGAAATAGGAATTTCTGAACCAATCAGCTACAACATCTGCTTCAAAACTGCAGCTCGCACATGTTTTAAAAATGGCTCAATATGTATTTACACAATAGATTGTTTGTGTTAATTAGAGTTTATTCTACCACTGGTATGCAGGCATAACTTCCATTAATATCATCAGTGGCTATATATTCTCATAAGGAAAACACTGTTCCTAATTAGAACTCCAGGTTTTTAAAATATCTTTGTATGGGTTTTATTGCAAAGATGAAGTGCTGTTATGTTTGCCTGGTAGCTATTCCAATAGAAAACAATTGATTTATTTATTTTTTCCTAGCCTCCCCTTTATTTTTATTGTAGTAACATAAGCCAGTCCCACCCAGGAGCAGAGCCTGTGCAGGGCAGGAAGCCCTTCTATAGGGAGTTTACCCTTCAAGCTAGAAGGAATGTCCAATGTCTGCTGAGGGAAATGAAATGACTATGCTACCTAGCACAAATGCTAGTCTGGCCATAGAACAGTCACTTCCCTCAATATAAAGCCTACCTGAGCTGTCAGTCCTGGGGACAGAGCTCGGTCTGTATTTTCAGTGCCTCTCTGAGGCATGGAGCTCTGTTGCCCTGTCCCAGCACAGACCATCTTCTCCAGAGCCCGGGACAGTGGGGCCTGGGCAAGGCTCTGGTTTGCAGAGTGGCCAAGAGGCAGCAGAAGTGGGAGAAGTGCCAAGGGTCCCTGTCACAGCGCAAAATTCAAGACTCATGTCAGGGCCTTGTATAAAGTCAGACACTTATGCACTTGTAAGTTCACGTGATTTACTTTGCTGTCTCCCAGTTGGGCAGTTGCTTTCAGGATTTCAGGTTTTACACAGCCTAAAAGGTTTGCAAAATTCCCATTAAAACTTTTTAACATACACGTTCAGCAGGATGCAGTGGGAGTGCACCATGTGACATTTCTTTTGGGATTTGAAGAAAAGATACTGAACTTTTTTTTTATTGTGACAAGAAAAAAAAAAAAAAGAAGAAAAAATGTTTCTTGAACAGAGGGTGTTCCAAATGTAGTCTTTATTTTTTTCCCATCTGATGAAAACTAGAAACAGAGGCTTATAAAGAAAATACTGATAAGAGTCCTAACTAAGGAAGCAATGGCAGACACTGCTCTAAAGCATGTGAACAAACAGCCCCTCTCAAAGGGGTGTCTGAATTCCAATGGATTCTAATTATCTGCTAAGACAGATAGGTACAAAAAATTACTGATATAAAGAAAATCTGGACTAAAAAATATATATGCTGTAATTTCAGGAAGTTTTAACGTCTGCTGGTGGCAGGTACTGAGTAAAAGATAAGGTAGAAAATAATGAGCTTTTGGTATTTGTATCTGAAGTTTAGGAGAGACATACTGTGAGTGAACAAAAGATGCACCATAAAACAAACACTGCACCGAAATAATTCTCACTGGAAATGTAAAAAGCTGAAAGGCACTAAAAAAGATGCAGTGTCTTCCAGGCGAGAGCACTGTTCAACAACAGTTTTAGAGCCACTGCTATTAGTAAGATGCAATATTTCTGGGTTTTAACATACATTTTAATTAGTTTTGTATAAAATTTAACCTCCTATTCCACTCTTCAGACTTTTGAGAAAGAGACTTCATGGTAGTTTATCTTCATCATGCATATTGTCTGCTAATTCCTACATAATCCCACCAACAAAAATAGCCTTCTTTCCTTTTTAATTCACACTTTGATTAGTGACAGAAGCAATGAAAGCTTGGAGGCTAACGTCTTCTTCTTTATCAGCACAGCTACAAGAAATTTTGAATGATAGATGTGTGTGATGAATTTTATGCATGAAGACTAAATGCAGGTCTGGGAGAGCCTCCCTTCTGCTGAATGCTGGATAAAGCCAACTCTCTCCTCATCCCCTTCCCTGGTGGTTGTTCTCCGGGCTGTGAGATTGCCCAGGATAGATACTGAGGCTGCGTGAAGTGCTCCGTTGTCTATCTGTCCTCTCTGTGGTCCTATGACCAGGAACAACACTGGGCATATAGTGTCCCAGGCCACCTGGGGCACCTGCAGCAGATTCTTAGTTAGACCTGCATTCCCTGTCAGGGCTAGGATCCGGCAGTATTTACCCTATATTTTGTCATTACAGTCACAATGAAGGACTACGCAGCTGTGCCACTACTGCTGAGCGTCACGACTCTTGCTGTCCCCTCCTTCACCCCATCGCTGCCTTACCCAGCTGCATTTTAAGCAAATACATGAGCTCCTTGTGTCAGGATGCAAAGCTCTTTAAGGCATTAATGTGGTCTGGAGGCTGTGCTAAGCTGTCCCCATAGACATTCATTAGTCAAATATACCTCCTTGTGTAAAAGAGCACAGTAACTTATTAAACACTGTTACTTATGTGTGGGTTGGATCAAATCCTGACTGCCAAAAGTTGAAAGGGAGTGTAAAGACAGAGATATGCTGTTTTATTACATCATTAAAAAACATCTAGATTCTACTCTACCAGGGACTATAGGCTGGAGACTGACAGACAAGAATAAAATAGCTGGGAATAAATTTTATGTAGCTATTTTCTTTCTCCCTCAAATGTGAATGCTTATGCAAAACACATTGCTGTAGATTCACTGACAATAAAGAGGGAATCATTATACGAGTAGTGGATTCTCAGGGGAACACTTTAGCCAAAACACACTCTGCAATAATTTCCCACATCTTAGTTGAATAAATTAATTTATGAATTTTCCATGAATATGTTCAACCATTTCTCCCCTCATATATTTTATTGATCTCCATATACATTTAGCAACAAATAACAGAGCTGCTTTTCCATTTGCAGTAAAATAGTTTAGAGATGTTTATGTGGGCCTTGGGGTTCATACTAAACAAATATACTTCAAACACCAGGGAGGTAGGAGAGAAACATGAAGCTTGGCAGGACCCAGGGAGCTCTAGCAGGAGAGCAGAGAGTCAAGGCATATCCAGTCATAACACCAGTGAGATGGGCTCCCTGAAATCAGGGGGGCCAGACCCAAACTGTGGTACTGCCCCCACTGAGTCCTGCGTAGAATCGTTGCAAAGATCTTCATAGTTCACATCTGCAGAACTTGTAACGTGCCTCCCCCTGTAGGAGAAATTAGGTTTGAGACCATCTGAGGAACCCGAAGGTGCACAAGTCTGTGGGTCCTGAAGGAACTGGTAGATGAAATTGCTGAGCCACTATCTGTCTTATTTGAGAAGTCATGGCAGCCTGAAATTCCTGCTAACTGGAAAAAGGGAAACATAACCCCCATTTTTAAAAAGGGAAAAAAAGGAAGACTGGGGGAACTACAGGCTGCTCAGTTTCACCTCTGTGCCAGCAGGATCATGGAGCAGATCCTTCTGGAAACTCTGCCAAGGCAAATGGAAAATAAGGAGGTGATTGGTGACAGCCACCATGGTAAATTGTAGGTAAATTGTGCCTGACAAATTTGGTGGCCTTCTACAATGAGGTTACAGAGTTGGTGAATAAGGAAAGAGCAACTGATATCATCTACCTGGACTTGTGCAAAGCATCTGACATTGTCTCGCGCTGCATCCTTGTCTCTGAATTGGAGAGATGTGGATTTGATGGATAGACCACTTGGGGGATAAGGAATTGGCTTAGGTTGGCAAGGCTAGGTTGAATGGGGTTTTGAGCAAACTGGTCTAGTGGGAGGTCTCCCTCCCCATGGCAGAGGGTTTGGAACTAGATGATCTTCAATGTCCCATCCAACCTTAACCATTCTGTGATAATGTGGTTGCACATAGGAGTAAGTTTATTCACGTGACCACACCATTATGGTCTTCAAGTTTAGCTTTTCTTCTTGCCCTGGACATTCAGATCATAGAGACAACCCATTTTAAGAAAATTTTTTTTGGTTTATTGTGAGCTTTTTGGTTGTTGTTTTTATCAATCATAAGGAAAACTGAGGAAAAACTTGCCTTGCTGTTTCCAAGTATAAAGCTCTTGCTTTCATAATTGCACATAATAACGGTCTTGAAAATAGGTCTTACCATCTTAAAGGTGGCATTTGAAGTATAATTGCTAATTCTTAGATACGTAATTTACATTTATTATGCATAATAAAATATGTAACTAATTGATGTTCTGTAAGGGATTAAATGATCGACTCCAGCTGCAGGAAGAAGATTTATTCCTGTGTTCTCAATAACATATTGAGCATCAGAATGCTCTGCAGAAAAAGAGTTACTGCCTTCAGAACTGTGCACTTGGAGACTGTTCTCCTTTCTCCTGTTTTTCTCTCTTTCTGATGTGCTTTCTGTTGGGTTTGTCTTCTGTGCCAAGTGTAGTTACAGCTCAAACAGATGAAAAATAAATACTTATATTCCCTTCAGTCTTGCAAGAACCAATGTAAAGTGCAAGCTAAGCTTGCGTATGTTTGTGTGTGGCCATGCATTCTCTAAATCAGAAGGGCAGAACATCACACAGAGCATTGAAGTTCGGAATGGCCGGGAGATAATGTCAACAGAATAGGACGCAGGCACAGGGTAATGGTCTCCTGCTGCTAGATTAAAGCCTGGGCAAAGATGAGCCCTTTTAACAAAAACAAACAGAGACAAAGCCAAGATATTTGCCGTAGTTTCAAAGCAGGAGGTGTTTATCTTGTAACAACATCCTGTTCTGTTCTCTTGGCTTCCACTGTACTAAAATAGCAGAAGATGATGCTGTGATTTTCATCAGTGGCTGTTGCTAGATGAGATCCAGTTGCCCACTGCATCTTCCTTGGGTAACACCAGGGTCTTGTGCTGTGTGTCCTTCGGCCTTCAGAAAAGCTGCACGTTTCAAAACTGTGTTACACTGTGTAAGCACGCTGGCCTACTTTTAAATGAGAAAGAATTAATCTATAATAAAATTCAGACTTATCAAAGGGATTTCACAACCCAATATTTCCAATTTTCCCTGGCAGGAGGCAGTCTCTGCAGGGAGGAGTGCCAGCCTCAGCACTGCAGGCAAAACTCCCCCTTGCATTAAAAGCCTGATGATCAGCGCTTGAAGAAGACAAAAAATTGCGATTGAATTCAGTTCATTAGGTTTCAAGCCAAAGAGAACTCCTTGCACCTTTTTTTGTTCCTGCTTCCATGTGCTGGTTTCTTTTACTCCATTTTATTGGTACAGGAATCCAGACTGCAGCAACCACGCTGCTGGGACCAGTCTGGGGGAAATATCCTTGGGGCAGTAACTGCTGAGAGGACAGAGGCCCAAGGCTCTTAGATGAAAGTCAGCACTAAAATATATATAATGCAAACAGGAAAGGCTATGAATAATCGGTATGATATAAATCAGGGCTTTTAAACTAGCACTCTTTTGCAATATTGATTCTCCTGAGTTGACACGTTTGTCAAATGCTGCTCGTGTCCTGCTGTCCTAAATGGTTTGAATGTGGTGACTGTCAAGAGGTGCCGTAAATCCCATCTGTTGTGGTTTTAGGGAAGGGAAAGGAACAAGTAACAATATGTGGATAAAGGGAACTGTACCGTACTGCTCATTGCTTAATCCTCGCTCTTCAGTTTTAAGATTTTATTGTATTTCTGGAATTGGTGGCCTGAGGGATGACTATTTTTAGGGATGATGCTGTTAATTGTTAAGACAACTTATAGTTATTGGTAGGAGTAATTTGAAAATTCCTCTCTTAGGAGAAGCTGATGTGTTGAAGGACCAGTCTCATCAGCTCATGAGCTGATTTCTTTCAGTTCTCGCTCCTGTGAGGATTGGTGTCTTTTCATGGATGTTATTCAGACCAAGCCCATTGCTTGCAGTAGAAACTGAGAGGTCCCAGCTCCTCAAAAGACCAAACTAATAAATCAGTAGTGGTAACAGGGGATGGATCATGTGGTTTCAAACCTGAAATACGAGTGGTAACAGGGGATAGACCATGTGGTTTCAAACCTGAAACACAATAATGCAACATAGGAAACATAGGATTCTGGAGGTCTGTATTTTCTTCCCAGCTTTGCTACTGATCTCTCGGGTGTCCTGGAATTAATTGTTTCAGCTTTCTATGCTGCAGATTCCATATATTTAAGCAGCGAATAATAACAATAACATTTAGAAGTGCCATGCAAAACTCTGCTTAGGAAGTAGCTATTATTGTTGTTATCTGTAATAATAAAAACAATAGCATTTTCAATAGAGACTGAAGTTTTGCAATCTGTCCAATGCCATTACTGCTAAAAGCAATTTCTCATTTAATCCACAGCTGCTGCTTTTATATCCTGTCCTATTTCAAAACATATTCTTGCCTTTTTTTATGATTCTAGTGCAAGTTGGAGTTTCATGCATGTACTTCTGGCAAAACCATCACAGCTCGATGTGAAGGGCCCTGCCCCTGCCTTCCAGGACCTGAAAGTTCAAAACACAAGACGGAGAAGACTGGTGAGTTGAGCTGTTAATGGAATTATAGCAGATTAATTGGTTCCTGTTATGTTTTCAGAAAATTTCAAGGAAAACATTTCTTAACTAGATTTTATATGTGACACTTTTTGAGAAAAAGCTAAGCTACAACTAATCCTTTTCTAAACACGTAGTGCTTTCCAACATCTTCACTGCTGCAAAACTAACACCCACTTGATAGAGTCTCATAGGAAAACTGAGTTCTGGATAATGATTCTCATTTTGGAGTGAAAATATTTTGAACTAAAATATTGAATCATTGCAAAGGAGGATAGAAAAGAAAAAAATACCACTTGGTGTTTCATAAAAAAATCAGTTGCTAGTTAACTAAAACGTCATTTAAAGTCATACATATATATTACATGGGATCTGAATTATCATTTTTATCTTTATTGTCATTAACAGTATCATTAGAAGTCAAATAATTATATATCCATATCTGTATTTATATATGAAATTGTTTTAAGAACAAACTCATTGCAAATGATGTTAGATAAAACTGAAGGTTGAAGTCTCAGCACAAATGACCCTTTTCCCCGCCAGCTCTCTGGTGAGTTCTCTGTTTAGGTCCGTAAGCCTGGGGCACTAATTCAAATTCATCCCCCCGGGTCTTTTCCACGGAAGTGAGCACAAATTGTCTTGACCTGACCTCATCCAAAGGGAACTAGTTCTTGCAAAAGGGACTAAAAGTCAAAGTCCAGCAGCAGAGCAACTGCCACAGCCAGGTGGTGTCTGAGTTTCCACCCCGCTATGGGGAAAGCCCTTTGGAAGGGAAGAGAATTGATGCTTGTGGCTTCTTGGAACAAGAGCGAGTAGATGCGTGTGCTGAGAAGAGCATCTGTGGCAAAGCGAATACGAGACTATCTTTAAGTACAGCACTGTCTCCCCTCTCTTAGGAGGAGAGCTGAGAGGGTGAGCTCACTCACCACTGCTGGGCTCCTGTCTCTGTTAACGACTCACAAAAGCCAAAGGGGTGATTCTGTCGTGGTCAGTAGTGAAATGTGTTTATTTGCCTTGTGCACCACCTGGAGTATAAAGAACACAAAGCTTTAAGAATAATCTGTTTGGGCCAAAATATTTAAGAATCGCTCTTCCTCATCCCCATTATGGACACGTTTTGACAGTAACAGGCACAGAAACAGGAAAAAAAAAAGTTTTAATGGCACATCCTCTGGTTTGTTCAGGCCCTGTTGCAAACACCAATGAGCCTGTTTGTGGTGCTCCAATCACTGTATCCTCCAGCACAGCACCAGGTTTCACATTAGGCCTCCAACTACTTTCTAGAACAAGAAAGGATTCTCCAGCCTAGATTTTGAAAATTCAGGTTTATTCCATTTTTTGCAAATCACAGATTTGCAATCCTGTGTTTCTAGCAGAATTAGATGAAGTATTTTAGATGGCAAGGTTCTGAAATCAATGTATAACTGTAATATTGCTTTATGTGGCTTGAATCTTTTGGTTACAGTGTACCCACTGATAAATTGTCTTATTCATATTTCTTATTTCTTGTAGTCAGGCACAAACATATACTTTTCTTCTTATAAGCTGCTCCCTATATGGCCTCTTTCTTGCCCTTATCAAAAAGAGTATCAGATTAATAAATCTTCAGTGACATTTTAAGCTTACAATTTCATTCACACGAGAGAAAAAAGATTCTAATAACCCTTATCTTGATAAATGCAATTTGACAAGGTATATGTATTCTGAAACCCAAGCTTTTGTTTTGCTTGACTCAAAACTTTAACTCCAGCCAACAAAGCATTAATTTAATGGATTTGGTGAACTTTCCTGAAGGCTTTTTCAAGAGGCCAAACTTGAGCTAACAGTACTCCTGTCATTGCCCTGGGGACAAGGATATGAAAAGCCTCAATTCTGCCATCTTCAGAGTGGCAGGAAGAGAGTCCTGTGCCCTTTTGGAGGGGTACAGTCCCCTGGGAAATAAGGGAAATCATTGCCAGGTGTGTATGGAAACATCCAAAAGACACTAAAGACACTGAAGTCATCTCCTGCATTGAGTGTATGCAAAGAAAATGCTCATGGGCCTGGTTATAGTGTTATAAGCAAAAATACTTGTGGGAGTGATTGTATGGATGTGAAAAAATAGTAGCAGTATATTATTTTGCTTTATCATTGTCTGTTTCCTTCTGGAGTTTGGAGCTGCAATGCCTGCAAAAGGATTTGGTACAGAAAATCGATTTATCAATAGCAAAGGAGCTTTCTTACTTGCTTTATCTTAAATTTTCTTCTGGATCTTTGAACGTGGCAGTAATGTGCTAGTTGAAGACTTCCTTTCCCTTTCCTTCTCAGTCTCTTTTCTTCAGACGTTGTCTCTTCAGTTGACCCGCTGAGTGTAATGGAGTCCCAAACTGAATATTTCAGAGTTTGTCAGTCTTTTAATAAGCTCACAGAAGTTTCTGTGAGAAAATGAGTAAATTCTATATACTAATATAAATTCTACCTAAAAACAATCTTAGCAGCCTCTGAAGAGGGATTTTGATATTGTGTGTGCCTGCCCTTTATGTCCTGGAAGCTAGCCAGCTTCCTCAGCTTTATGGGAGAGTTATGAATTCTGATTGTTGACCACAAAAAATTTCCATAGTGCTCCCACTTGTAAGATTCCTTTATTTTCTCAAGAAGTAGTGTCACCTGGCTTTGGATCAACAAACCCTGACTAGTACCCAAGGTGACATGTGCGAGATGGTCGAGGCAATGGACATGGTAGAGTGTGGCATTGCCCTGGAGCCTGGTCAGGGCAGCACTGGAGGGATTTCCTTTCACCAGATCTCCAGACTTCCCAGTCTGGAGCTTCTGTCGGGCGTTTTGGTTACTTAGTACTTTAGTGTTTTCTCTAGTCTTCACAGAAATTTGTTCCAGTTTCCTCATGTAGTAC
Source organism: Gallinago jamesoni (assembly GCA_025769975.1). Lineage (NCBI taxonomy): Eukaryota > Metazoa > Chordata > Aves > Charadriiformes > Scolopacidae > Gallinago > Gallinago jamesoni. The sequence goes on from JAOQGH010000051.1 coordinate 43,982,397, forward strand.
TATACTATTATTAATATTGCTGAATTGGTATAAAAATCAGTAGTTTGATTTCTCATATAAAAATTTGTATGAAAGAATTGTGTAGACAGTTGCAACTCAGTTTCTGCTTCTTATTTAGTTGCCAGGTTTGTGAAAACCATTTAAATAGAGCATAACCTTCAGTAGAAAATGATAGGGAGCTAAACCTCATGCCTCATACAGACACGTCAGTGGAAAAATACTAAGGAGAATAACAGTGCAAATGCTTCCAGCAAAATGGAAATGCGGCTCAGAGCCACCGCATAAACTTTTTTATGCCTCTTATACAACAAGGTTAAATGTCTGTGATTGTGAATTTCCAATTTGAAGACAGTTCACATTAATCTTTACACGTCCATTCAATCATATTCAAATATTATTCCATAATAAATTACTTTCAGAAATTAAAAATGTAAAGGAACATTTAATTTCCAGAGTACTGTAATTCTAAATGTCATGACCTTTTTTTATACACTTGTGTATAAAATTGGCAGCAGCATCAAAGAAAAGTAATCTAAGCCTATGTGCTTTGAGGTAACAATTGACTGCAGTGCCTGTGTCATACTCCTTCCTCCTCCCCAGGCTTCTTTGAGAACATCTCTGCTTTGAGGGTGAAAATCAAGACCAATAATCATGTTAAAAAATGGAATTCCTTTATAGTGTTAGCTGGTATTATAGAGATGTTAATAAAATAATATAAATGCTGGCAAAAGAAAACTACACCAGAACAATTAATGGCAAATAACAACAATATAATTTTTTTACCAGAAAGTTGAATTTTTGAAGACATGACAGGATCATGTTCTTCATTTTCTGAAATGGATTGTTGAGTCAGAGTCTGAGAGGTAGAAAACAGGCTCTGTGAGGATACTAAAGGAAGATTTTGGAAGACAAGCCCTAATGCTTTCTCTCATAATGCCCTAATGCCTCTCCTCAAAAGACTTGTGCTCCAGACCCCTCACCATCTTTATTGCTCTTCTCTGGACCTGCTCCAGCACCTCAATGTCTTTTTTGTGGTAAGGGACCCAAAACTGGACACAGGACTTGAGGTGGGGTCTCACCAGTGCCCAGTACAGGGGGACGATCACCTCTCAGGTCCTACTCACCACACTGTTCCTGAGACAGGCCAGGATGCTGTTGGCCTTCTTGGCCACCTGGGCACACTGCTGGCTCCTGTTCAGCCAACAGTCGACCAACACCCCCAGGTCTTTTTCCACCAGGCAGCTCGAGCCACTCTGCCCCCAGCCTGTAGCGCTGCCTAGGGTTGCTGTGACCCAAGTGGAGCACCCAGCACTTGGTCTTGTTGAACCTCGTCCCGTTGGACTCAGACCATTGATCCAACCTGTCCAAATCTCTCTGCAAAGCCTTTCTATCTTCCAGCAGGTCGACACTGCCACCCAACTTAGTGTCGTCTGTGAACTTACTTATCCAAACACTTTATATACTTTGTTAGTCACAGCAGTATCCCAGCTTTACAATATGCTTCCATGATAACCACTGATTTTCAACTTGGCTGCCCAGAGACGGAGGTTGAGCTGTAATCTGCCCTGAGGTTGGCTGCCCTTCCAGAGTGTGTAGGCTCCTTTATCTAATACTATAAAATAAATAAGGCTGTAGTTTCAACAAAAGAAAGGGACTGCTAACTGACTTAGTGGTACCTGACAAAAGTTAGATGCAAAGTCCTGGTGGTTTTCAGGTGCCTCTTTCCAAAAGCTCTCCATTGTTAACTAGAATTCTCATTAAGCATAGCTTATTTTGACACTAGCTGAAGCTTCTAAGTCCCCTTGGTAAGCAAAGGACTTCAGAAAAGAAGCAACCAGTTTTGGTTCTTCAGAACATACTGGCAAGGGAAGAGATTTTTCCCTTGAATGTGCAGTGCATCCTATCAAAAAGACAACATTGTTGAGTGATTGGGGCATCTCTTGGCAAATGTGGATTCGTAGTTGCGATAACATGGTTCTGTTGGCTCCCTCCATACCTGTGTGTGTCCTGTTTGTCACACATGTTAATGTTGCAGCAGCTCAAGCAGGATGGTAAATGCTTAACAGCACGTCAGGGCTCTTTCTGACCATTCCTGCTTTTTGTGTTTTCTAAGAAGTTGAGTGCTAGGCTCCCAACATACTTGTCTTGATTTGTTGCTGTCAGGGTTGCAGAGCCACTGGAGCATGAACGGATGCAGTAATTCAGAGTAGGTTTATTCCTATCTGTGCATTGTCTCTTTTTGACCTTGCAGAAGCGCCCAAGGCAACTTCTAAGGAACTGCTGTTATCTTGATAAGGGAAATGTGAGGTCAATAGGCAGAAGGAAATGCATTCAGTTATACTGAGTGCTGTTTAAATTTCTAAGGGAAACAAGATAAAAATTTTGAGTTACAGGAATAGGTCTTAGCTCAATCAAGAGTCTACCTTGTTTAGGTATATTTTGGGATATGAATTTAACTACCAGTCCTATTGAGTGTGATGGATGAGAAGGTCTAATGTTCCATTCCTTTATAAAAAGAGTACTCAGTGGTTGAAGTTCAGTGGGAGAAATCACAGACTTGTTTCCCAAATGAGTTGTATCACTTCTTGTGCCTGAATGACTGACAACCAAAAGATTTTAAAGACTTGGAACTAAGTCTTTCCTTTGAAGTCTACTTTCAGCAAATATTTCAGTTTCAAATTGCTGTTCACGAGTTTTCATGGCTGCAGAGTACATCATTTTAAAGTTTATGAAGACAAAGTCATGAGTCATGAACACGGTTGAGTTGAAATTGTTTCCTGAGTTTGGTTTGCCAGGAAATTTTTCCTTTTGTGGCTGCGGTTTTGGCTTTGAAAAAAAACCTTCCTCTGACATGAATTTCCAGGTAGATTTTCAAATGACCTATTTGAGTCTCAAACTCTGGGAATAGTTAAATAAAACCATTCAAAAATTAAGATTACCAGGAATCTTAATTTTCAAAGCTTTAGTATATCTCATTCAAACTAGAAGGGTATTTTTTCCACTGTTTTGTAGAGGAGAAATTATGTGGACGTGGAACACAGTGATGTGTGTTCCAAACACTGACATGCTCTTTCTCTGGACATCATTAGTAAAGAGTAGGATTTTTAGCTCTAAACTATGCAGGATCTGATATTTTTGCTCCAAAATTTTCTGTATGAATACTACAATTCAGTCTTTTAATTTGACACATGATGAAATGATATTTCCTAAGTAAATCTGAGTTATGTAGTATCTGTAAATAATAATTAGAATAATTGTTACTGTTACTTTGCCTGAAAACTTTCATACAAGCAGATTAATCTTTATTATTCCTTTCCAAAAAGAATGAAAGATTAACTTTTTCATTTCTGTAGATATTTTCTGTGAGTAGTGAAGTGGCTACACCCAGTTAGTATTTGATTAAAAGAAAGTGAGAAGTAGGCATATTTCATAGGAAAACTTGTATTCTTGTAGGAGTGTTCTGTTAAATAGAATGTGCAATCTGAGAGCCAAATGAATAACATGTTCACGTACTGCAAAGAAATAGAGTATAAAAACCTAATAATGTGAATGAGAACACGTTAATTGATGGATATACAAATGCTTGTTTTCCTGATGTGTCTTTTATATTCCTCCACAACATCACTCTGATATCTTCTCCTATGGCTGTGAAGGAGGTGTGTTTTATCAAGACACATACGCAGAGCAGCCCTGGAATAGGTCAGGAAGGACCCATTAAATTCACGTCCTTTTACTGTAGTTCAGAAAGATGGTAGAAGAGGTTTGATTAAGTGGTCACTGGGCCCAGCTCTTTGCTAAAGGAAATGTTGGTGTGATCGTGTGGTCAGTACTTAACCATGTCCACAGGCTACAAATTGCTTATCAAAGTTTGGTGTTTGTAACTCCCTACCTGGGTGGGAAGTTCCCCATGTGTTCAGTGCATATAAGGCTCTTTCTGGACCATTTTGTAAATCTGATCATCCTGAAGCCTTTATAATGGAGCAACAGATGTTGCTGAACAGGAAACATTAAAACTGCTGCTATTTATATCACTCTGAAATTATATCACTTACGTTCCCATCAAGTCATACACTTTCTTTGCATTGATTTCTAGGGTAACTACATATAGTGAGGTGATTAATAGTAGTTACTGCTCCCCCTTTAAATTCAGTGGAACATCTTTAATCAATGTAATTTAACCTCAAAAACAGCCACAAGTTTTGTAATTACTTTGCTGTATTGCAGAAGTGAGGTGGAAGGAATTTCCATGGTATACAATTAACAAATCATCATGCAGAACAGTTTCAGGTACTGCAAAACCCTTGCAGATGAATCACTTGCAGAATCTTTTAGGATTTTGCTGGCAAATCAGGACAGATCTTGTCAGGCTGCGTGGTTAGTAGCTATCACACTTCAAAAGTATGGTACTTACCTAAAGTAGTCAAGGGGGTGTCTTGAGTCATGTAGATCAACTCAGAAGCCAGATTATTTTTTAAAGCTTCTGTTTAAATATTTTCATGAAAGTAAAATATTGCCCCATTCTACCCCAAAGTCAGCTGATACTTTGAGGTGGAAAGGATCGCCAGCTTCCATAGGGGTTGTGTGCATCAGGATTCACTGTGAAAACCTCACAGAAGTGTCTTCCCTCTCACTTTATGCAGCTGTTAATATTCCTTTTTTTTGAGGAAAAGTTAAGGCTTGGTATCTACATTCCAAAGTTAGTAAAAAACTATTGGAAAAAAAAGGAAGTAAAGGATGCAGAATGTAGTCATCAATAAACAAGACATTAGTCTTGCCAGGAACAGAGATATGGGAGAAAGGTACTACATGTCGTTGGATTTAAAGTAGACACAAAACTATTGTTTTAAACGTATGCATTTTTCTAGGTCCTAGTGAATTCTTAACAAATTTTCTTCGGGAAGCTGCACTTTTGTTATCATGATAGCTGAAAATATGCATTTCTTGGCTGTTTTTATTGTTTGAAATTCAAAAAAATGAAATGACTAAAATATCAAAAATCAAATATCAATTAAAAAAACAACTTGTGCTGCAAGTTGAGTCTTGTCACTGCAAACACTTATACTGAGGAGTTACCACTTGAGTAAGTCACTGTTGTCTTTGGTGAACAAGGTAATCTGTATCCATTTAAGGATATCAATGTTTGTAAGACAAGGCCTTTAGCTATTTATAGAATTTATGTGGTATTTTTCCTGTTCCCAGATACAACTGACCGTGACTGTATAATTAACGAACACATGATGTGAATTGTAAAGTTTATAATTGACGAAGCAATTCGAAATTTCTTTTTTCACAAATATGTGAGTGTCATACTTTAGGACGTAGATGTGAACAGTCATAATGGTGTAGTTCAAGGGTTCAAACCTTCACAATGAAAGAATATAAAGAGATTGCAAACATCATGTAAAAAAATCACTTTCCAGTTTGAGTAAACACCATTGGATTTTTCACCACCATTCATTCTGCACATACTGGAGATTTGAATTATATTTGCAAAGTATTTATACAGCAGAAATGGAATGCATATTTTCAGAGTGCTGCATTTTCCATCATAGCTCTGTTGTACAGGAGAATTACCTGCCCAAAATGTTTTGTCAGGCTTGAAGAGTAAATTCGGGTTTTATCCTAAAATACCCGAATGCTTTTTAATTAAAAAGTATAAATTAAAATTATTTTTGTGCTTTCAGAAATGATATACAGAAAGCGTTCGGGTGCATATATGACACCCATTTTGACATGAACTTGAAAATGAGAAAGGATTGCCCCCTGTAGAAGTAGTTTTGCATTTTGGTCTGGCTCTAAGGTTTTGGAAGTCAGCAGAGAAACATTGATCAGGGCAGCCCCTGGACAGATAACAAGTTAGGGACGATACCATCCATTGACTAGCTGTCACTTCTTCAGCCTGATCTTCCTTGGATTTCATCAAATTACAGCAGGCTCCCAAATATAACAGACAACTTCTGCTTTAGAGGCAAAAGTGACAGAAAGGAGGAAAAGGCACCACTAGAAGCAGCATATTGTTCGCTTTGCTTCTTGCAGGTAATTGCTGAAATGCTGTTGACTGTAGTAACAACATCACTGTTGACAGGATTTGCGCTTTACTTAAATGCATCTCTTTAACAAGGTAACGTGCCGGTAGAATAACATTGAGCCAGAATTCCTGTCATAATTTTTTGGGGTTGAACCAGGACATGAGACATAACTCTTCATCATCGCTAAATAAAGACTAATCCCAGACGGCAGCGGGAGACAGGAACGGCATAAAAATAACTGTGTCGTGGTGTAATTATATTAAAAACAGTAGGATTTTTTTAATCCTTTTTAAATCCTATGAAAGAAAACTTTTAAGGCTGTGCTACTTCTCTGGCAGCTCTCTGTGGCTGAGACAAGTCCTTACGTTTTCCTGAGCAGTTAGAGCTGTACTGTTACCCCAGGCTGGTCAGTGGATATGTGGGTTTCACCCCTTGCCCAGGAGTGGTCACCACCGAAAATAGAAATATTATAAGCGAGTGGATTTGCTGGGTCTCATCCATATAACCAGTAGTTGTAGATACGTTCTTATTTCCACATCTAATTCAATACGGAGGCTCCAGAATGGCAGCCAGGCAGGGCCTGCTCCAGCATGAGGTGAGCACAAAGCTGTGGAGCAGTAAGTTGGGCCAGTGCTGGAGGTGGCTGCCTTGCTCAGCACTGTGCGGCAGTTGGCAAGCCCAAAACTCAGCAGTCACATGGCTGGCGTAAGCTAAAAAGGAATTGATGTTCATAGAATCATCTGGGCCAGAAGAGACCTCCAAAGGCCATCAAGTCTGACCCCCCCACAGTCAGCAGGGACACCTCCAACTAGACCAGGTTGCCCAGGGCCTCGTCGAGCCTCCCCTTGAAGGTCTCCAGGGAAGGGGCCTCAACCACCTCCCTGGGCAACTTCTTCCAGTGCTCCACCACCCTCATTGGAAAAATCTCATTCCTAATCTCCAAACTAAATCTGCTTTTCTTCAGTTTAAACCCATTGCCCCTTGTCCTGTCACCACAGGCCTTTGTAAACAGGCTCTCCCCAGCCTTCCTGTAGCCCCCCAAGGTACTGGAAGGCTGCTATTAGGTCTCCCCAGAGCCTCCTCTTCTCCAGGCTGAACAACCCCAGCTCCCTTAGCCTGTCCTCAGAGCAGAGGGGCTCCAACCCCCTGAGCATTTTTGTGGCTCTCCTCTGGACCCGCTCTATCAGGTCCCTGTCCTTCTTATGTTGTTCTTATACGTTCCTACGTGTGGACATCCATAGGGAGTCCGTGGTTGAACCACCCAACTCAGCAAATGCAGATCTGAACTGGGCACATGTCCCAGGGGCAGTAGAGGCATAACTTGTGCCACCGACTCCAGAGACAACTTCTGAGCTTGGTATGCAAAGGATACAAATCCCACTGAGGTATATAAACCCACATAACACAGCAAGAGTGTCCTTAAGATAGCTCAATGGTAATCAGAGTTTCGTAAACACTTATTAAACAAAATGTTAAAATTACTATTGATTTTATTATATTTTTTTACCACAAAGAAAAGGTTAGAAAATGACAGACATTGGAAACACTTAGCACCAGCAAGTAACAATAATTTTCAGACAAGGAGTAATTTGATTTTGGATTGGCAACAGAAAACTATTGAAGTATCACACTGTGTTAATAGAAACCCCATCTAGGAACAGCAGGTGTTTGTGCACTGATAATGACAATTACAGCACTAAAATCTCTCTCATCATAAACAAAAACAAATAAATAAGACTGGTTTCATATAGGTTTTTCTCATGGATATTGATTTTGCATTTTGGGGGGCATTTCCCTAACATTTAATACAAGAAAAAGCTTGTAAAATCTCCAGCAACCTGACAGTGAAATAAATTATAGTGTTTATCACTGCAGTGATAAACTAACACATCCCTAGTGTGAAGAAAAAAACACAAACCTTTTCCATAGAATACAGGCGAAAATAACTTTTGAAATTTCAAATATATCTTTTCCTGTTTGTTTGGTTTTTTTTTCTTCGGCATCGTAAGTACTAAATACTTCTTTGCTTACTCCAGTATAAATCTGGAACAGTTCCATCAATGATGTTGAGCTAGCAGCCTTTGGTAAATTTATTCTGAGTCTGTAATGTTATAAATGAATATAAACTAATTTATTATTCTAGAGAGTTTGTTACTTTCTATGCACTTCTCAGCATTGTGTCAAATTAGTTCTGATTTTTTCTGTTTCTAATTCCATATTTATTAGTGTAGAAGAAGGGAGATGGCATTTAAGATATCACCACCTCATTCCAAATATACAGGCTTACATATTTTACAGCTTTCGCTGTCCCAACAGGGAGATCTGTACATTCATTTTCCTCTAAAGGATTGCATTTTTTTGTAATTCTGTTTAATGGACTGTGTATAAATCAAAAAAATAACATTATCTGCTTCCTGTTAAGCAGACGTCTCTCTTTAGAGATGGACCAGAATGAGAATCAGTATCTGCATTTGTGAGTTATTAAAATCTGAATGATTTGGCTTTAGTCCATCTCTGTCAGACAAGAGTCCATCATCCACAGAGAAAACACTTAATAAAATATCCTGCAACACAAAAAAAATAGTTGTCGATATTAGAGATGCTTCCAGGCAACCAGCATGGAATATTTTCGTCCCAAGTGATAAAGAATACATGTATCTATTCAGTTAATTTTTTAGGTATAGGCTCAAACTCTGACAACTGGGATTGGTTGCTCAAAATTGCTTTTTAACCTTCCCTGCAAGTGTTCAGCCTCTCTGGAGATGTCCTTGGGAGTAGCTTGGACAGTCAGATCTGTATTTGGAGCTGAATTACAAAACCTTAGTCCCCTACAAGCTTTCAGGCACGCCTTTATAATATTTCCAGTTAATAGTAACACAGAAAGCAGCTAGGCTTATGTCCAAGCAATCTGTTTACTGTATGATGATTTTCCAACTTTGTTTTAATTACAATTTTCTAATATTGTGTTCCACTGAGACAGAATCTCATGAATAATTGTTTAGAAGGGTATATTTACAGAAGAAAAATTTTGTTTCCTTTATAAGAATATACTTCAAACAATGATATCACTATAATCTTGGATTTAATAAATTATGGTCTTGGTTCTATCTTGCTTGTCTGAAGGTAATTTTACGTCTTGTGTCCTATTTCTCTATTTGTTGGCAATGATAGTCAGGGCTTAGGAGCTATCAGGCACAGAAAACAGGCAGATTCTCTTATTGTCTAAATTGTAAGTATGGTCTGTAACAGCAAGTACTTATCAGGCAATCCCTGTCAACAGGAAAAATGAAAACTGGGTAAAATAAAATCATGTCACAGTCATTTCAGGCAGCAAGTTGCACGTTACAAATGCCTCAGTGATCATTCTCAATTGAAATTCAGGTTTAGGCTTCCAGTTCTTGAAAGGGTTGCAAATATTCTTGGAGAGTGTAAGATGCCAAAAAAAAAAAAAATAGAAGGGGTATGATCTTGTGAAAAATGTGGTTGCCTGAGCATTTTAGTTGACACAACCAAAATTAGTCTTCATTTGGGACTGTAAAATGATTAAAAAAACCATGTGTGCCTCTTTGTCTGCAACATGATTTTCCAAACTTTTATGGTACATGGCTCTTGATCTCTGTAATATATTTCTTGAGCATAAAGCATCTTTTGTTAACGTTATGGTGCAATAGTCAGATGTGGTTAAGAAAACAGTTATATATAGAAGGTGCCTCATTCTGTTGTGTGGTTTTCACAAAGGGATTAATTAACCTCCTCTTGAGGTGTGCTCAGTTATAATGAAACCCAGGAAACGTCAGAATAACAACTTTGTCTCCAGAAGTCTCAGTGCTGAGGTACCACATAGCAGTTTTCCTGATAAGAGCTTAACGGCCTGAAAAATACTGAAGTCACAAGGAAGCTTTGCAGACCTTGAGTTTTCTTTGCATGAAACCCGATGTTTGTTTCTAGCTGATCCTATCCAGAAAAAGCGAGACCCTGCAGTCCCAAAGTGCAGTGAGATTGGCCTGTGTAACACTGCAAAGCCTTCCGTCATTTGCAGTCCATCCTCCTGACCCCGGTGAGCTGGAGAAGCGTTGGAAGAAGCATCTCATAGATGAAGCACCTTATCTCTAAATTACCTTATTGGTGTGCAGTGGAGAATCAGTTTGAGGGAAATTGTCAAAGCGCAAAACTGAACACTGTAATCAAATATGCATCATTTTATGCATTTCATTTTACATCCAAACACTATTGTTCTGGACATTTTAAATAACTAATCTTTCCTACCAATGAAGTTTAGTATGAACCTCTTTCCTTGATTTAGTAAGATCTCATAAGCAAACAGGAAATTCTCAACCAAAAAAAGTAGATCAGAATTTATAAAGCACAGTTTGTTTTTAATACCTAATATAATTTTTAAGTGTTTTGATTTTTTAAAATGTATGAGGAGGAAGGACATATGGTGACTGCTATATAGCATATAGAGTAACTGCATTTGAGAATGCTGTTATCCAGAAGGTAATGAATAATTAAAATAGATTTTTCAATAAAGAAGCAAGTGGGGAGGAAGTGTTATCTGTTCAGTTTATGTTTTTATGAAAGGAAGTCAAGTTGATTGCAAATAACACTGGACAGCGTTTCACATTTCTTTTTAAAAGTTCCTTTTTCTGTTTTCAATTGGATGTCCTTGAGAACTGGAGCAATAGAAATGGTAAGAAGTTCATTAGCACAAAGTGTATAATTATACACTTGGGGTCTAATAATATGAACATCTGCTTTAATCTAAGAGTTCATTGGTTAGAAATGTCTAAAGGAGAAGATGACCTTAGTGTGCTAGCTGGTCACAGAGTAACTATGAGCAACTCTGAGCTGTGAAAAAACTTGTGTAATCCTCAGGCATGCCAAGAGAGACGTTTCCAGAAATATACATTAATACTTTATGAGGCATTGGTAAGGCCTTGTCTGGAGTCTTTTGTCAGTTTGGATGACCAATGTTCATCAGAGATGATTTCAAACTGAAATAGGAGAGAATAGGAATGAGTTTTTCTCTGCCTCAGACTAGAGCTAAATGGCTCCCATCACCGACTTTTCTTTGCTCAGTACAAAAGTGAAGTAAAAAGTCCCATCTCCTAAAATTTAATGCCACAGCACTATTGAAAACGTGTTGAAGACATTAGCTTGGCATAGGTATTTAAATGATAGCATAAATTAAGGCAGTTTTTCAGTATGCATTAAATAAAAAGAGTATATTTTTGCACGTATTTTTATAGATTATTTTTCTTAGTCCTATAGTTTAGGGTGTAAAATGAGTGAGGAATTTGAGGAGGGGGAAAGACATCTGCTACTTGTAAGGGATTTGGAAAATGTGAGCTCATGGCAGCATTTCACACTGTCAAAATTCTTCTGTTGCAAAGGCAACCTTGCAAACGTCTATCCACTCATGCCCAGACTTCTTTTCTTTCTCTCTTTTTCTCGCTGTCTTTTTTAAGACCTGTCTGTTAAACATCACTAGATTCTATTTTTTCATTACCAATAGTGAATGTGATTGAGGAGTTTCTGTTCTTGGGCTGCTGTAATTTCCATCCCAGTTTTGCAAGGCTGTGCAAAGGTGGTGTGTTACTGCTGAGTGCCTTGGGGCACAAGGCATTTGGCTACTTTCTTGCGACAAAGAATTCATAAAACAGAATTTATGTGGTGCTTTATGGAACCAGCTGATTAACTGCAGCCCTCAATAAAGGAAAGATGCTGTGTGCAATTGAAACACGGGTATAAAAGAGTGACAATAAAGAAGATGTAAGTGAAAACAATATATTAAGCTTCTGAGGAGCACGTTCATTGTCAGGTCTTTGCATTTCAAAAGAAATTCAGAACCTGTCGATATGTGGTGGTGCTATTTCATGTTGCACGACATAGCTGTTAAGAACAAGGGTTCAGAAATAAACTCCTCCTCCTGACTTTGGGAAACTGCATTACATTAAAGTACCTTATATTTTACGTGAGCCTGGAGTTGTGTGTCAAGCTCTTAAGAGCTAGTGAAGGCCACAAAGTAGCTCCTGCATTTAACTTACTATAAAGAGAGATTACTTTCTTATTTTACAGCAAAAAGCTACTTGGTTTCAAACACGTTTCTGTTTGGTTGGTTGATTGGGGATATTCTTAATCAGTAAATGTCACAAGAATTGATGATATTTCTAAATATTTATACCTTAAGTTTGTAAATAATCCCCATTAATAGTCCAGTTATTATTGGAATTCCAAATTCTGTGATTGGAAATTTTGCAAAAAAACATAAACAGTGTGAGATTGCTCAGTGTAATGTATATTTGCAAGGTGATTGGAAGTGACTGAGGGTTGGTGTGGTTTTTCTTCTCTCTGTAGTTTGCATAATATTTTGCTACACATCATCTTTATTTAGTAATTTCGGGAAGTATTACAGCATATCCCCATTGGAAAACCTGAAATGTGTCTGGCTAAAGGAACAGTTCTTTGTGGCAGTGTTGCTGTGTACATAAAATTATTGTGTGTCCAACTCTTTTGCTAATGCTTAGGACAGTGCTTCTCTGGCAACGTGACAGTGAAAAATACTGTGGTTTATTTCTCTTGGTGCTTCAAATACGTGAATATGCATTTAATGTATTATATTTTGGACTGGTGGAATCCCTAAGAAAGGTGTTGCATGAATTTAGATTGTAAAACAGTTATTTTTCAAGTAGATAGTCAAGGGGGGCGTTGAGAAACTTATTTCGCTGGTTTGGCAAGGGTTTGAGAGTGGTAAGAAAGTTTTTAGTCATGAAATAACGGAATTACAGTTACTGGTGCAAACTGTGAATATATTTATCATGTCATTGCCCAATGTCTGTCCTAAAGGAGAGTTAACAAATTGGTGCAATCTTTCTTCAAAAGCAACCATAAATACAAATATTATTTACCATTATATTGTGACTTTGTATTCTAGATGACAGCAGGCCAAATTTCAAATGCTTAGTGACGGAGCATTTTCCTTGGCAACATTTTGACCTCTATATTTTCTTACCCTAATTCAGATGCGAGAGAATACCAGCCTCCAAGCTCTTCACAGTCTTAGAGTAATTGCCGTTTGTTTTTGTCCTTCACCTCTTTGCTCTCCTGAAAACAGATTGTATTCCACAGCAGGGTTTCAGTGATCAGAAGTAAAGTAAACCCTCCTCTAGCAATTGGATGCTTTGACTTACTAAAGTCACTGCTGCTTGAAAGAGAAATTGCTTTCCCTTGAGAACATGTGAGCAATAAAAAAAATAAAGCTGCAGATGAGTTTGTATAAGGGCACATAAAATCCAAATTCCTCACTACAGACATTTTTGTCAGAAGCAGAAAAGTGATTCACTTATTACTCGTGTGGCCATTGTATTTGTTTAAGTCATTTTAAAAGCCCAAAGCCTCTTTAAAAGTGTTTATTTCCCTGAGGAGACAAATGCAGGGTTCTGTATTGCAAGTCAAGTATGCCAGCCTTTAACAAGATTATGAGAGTCTTTTCTGTGGGTCTGTGGTGTGAAAAATGTCCTTAGCTGTAGGTCATGATGAACAAGAGGAGAAGAAAGTAGCCAGAAGAGATCCAGCCAGCCAACTGATTTTATGGGTAGGTTGTTAGGCTGTAAAGGACTGGTTTCAAATTTAGACTGGTGCTTACAAAGGAGCTGGGTATAGACCTTCTATTGAAAATACTGGTCTTAATGCTGTAGAGCAAAGCAGTTAGTGTTAGATACTTTCAGAAAATTTTATTTTAATAGGACAGAATGCCCAGGGCTCCTGCAAATGACTTCTCTTCCTCCTTTAGAATACCCAGATGCGAAATTAAACTCAAATGCTTGATTTCACAGATGATGGTTTTGAATACATATTCTGGGAATTACAGCAAGATGAAGAGTGGCATTGATGCCACAACAATATGTGCTCTGTAAATGCCTACACAGATGAGGCACGAGGATAGTCACTCACCAGCTAATTCAGGATAATAAATGAAATCTAAGTGAGATGTAATTTGTGGTGTTAATAAGTTTCTTCTCATGTTAGTAACAAGCAAATCTATGCAAAATGATTTGTTTTGCATAAAGGAATTGGGTTGGAAAGATGTCATGTGGCCTAGCTAGAGAAAATCCTTAACAAATTGCATTTATTGTGCAATACTTGTTCCCTCACGTTACTCTTCTCAGATAACCTGTATAATCTTCATATAAGCAAGGACAGTCTGGGTATTTGAATACATTCTTATTTCACATCATCTTGCTGCCGTGAAGTGTTAACACACATGCCTGTTGTGGGCATTTTAACACTTTGTGCCATCGAAACCCTTTATTTGAGTTCTTTAGGCAGTTTGCTGATGTTAATGTCTTCAACCTCATATTGCTGCTGAGAATTAGGGATTCTTTCTTACGCATAGATAAACAAATGCAAACACAGTTTCTATGGTTTGTATAAAATACCTCAAGAAACCTCTAGCAGAGGTTTAAAGTGCTTGCTTTAATTGTTGGACTCAGTTTCCTTCCAAAACAATAATTATTCTCCTCCATAGAAAGACGTTTCAGTTGGAATGCCAGAGGGCTCTTTTCCAATTTCTGCTCAGGCCTTTTTAGTGAAGATACTTACCTCGCCTCAGGGACTGTTGTGTCATGCACATGCTTTTAATTTCTTTTCAGATTTTGGAGACCTGCTTCTCCCTCCCTCTTTTAAATGGCTGTCTTCTGCTGAGAAGTGTTAATATTGTGTGCAGGGACCATCTGCCCTCTTGCCAAGTCAAAGCACTTGGGTTCTGTACGTGGCTCTGACACTTGCCAGCTTTTCCACTTTCAGCAAAGTTTCTTCTCCTCTCTTTCCCCATACGTTTCTATACATAAATTAGGAATAGCAGTCAGCTTTTGGTGAGGCTTTGTCAACCCTGTGGATAAAGTCCATGTTTATTCTCTCTCACTCTCCATTTGATTCCCTACTAACTTTCGTATGTGCTTGTCTCTTCTGGCCTTTTTCCCCAAAAGCAGTACTGTGCAAATAATTGATTTTTCAGTTTACTGACTGGACTGGAAAGTCAGGGTTTGAGGGGGGGAATTCTTCTTGGTAAAGTAAAAGGCATTTTAAAAAACTTAGAAAAATGAAATCTGACAGTTTTTGAAGCAGAAACATCACTTTGAAATGAACAAGCTTAATTTCAACATTTCAGCGCTTCAGCTTGTCGATCCTAATTTGTAAATTATTTTGATCTTCTCAAAACTCCATTTTCCAGCACAGAAACTGTATGGCAAATAATAATAATAACAACAATAATAATAGTAGTTATCCTTTTCTCCCCAGGAGAGCAGTAACTTCCCATGATATTAGTTATTTTCTGTTAGTGATGATTTTGTGTGCATGTAAGTCCACGTGCTTATGAAAGCTTTTCAGTTCCTGGCATACTTCAGGAACACTTCATCATTGCATCTGTATTTTACCCTCCTGTTCGCATTTTTAATCTATCTCTGCTCTAAATAGCAAAAAAAATCATGGAAAGTTGGAAGAAAGCTCTGGAGTGGTATGATTGTACATTCTCCTTTAGGACTGGGCATTGGCCATCATCACAGAGCATTAGGCTAAATGAACCTGGATCCCATATTCTTTTATCCCTTAGCATCCTGTCCCCCCAGAGGACGTGAGAGCAAACCTTCTGCTGCACTGGAGTAACCTAGGGATAGTTCATAGTTGCTCTGTGCATTGTCAGTGTTGTGACAAATTTTCCTTCCTTATTGAGGAGACGTAACCAGCTCTGCATAGACCACATCAGTGATTCAAATTACTCCTGAAATAACATTTGCTGTTCTCTGTTGAGGTACGTTGTAATGAGTTCCAAAAAGCTGCAGTGGCGATTCTCACTTCTGTGTGTTAGATATCATGCTTGACCATGTTACGAAAGGAAATTAATGTTTTTTTTACTGAAGTGCTTTGAGTACTTAACATATATGGTATACAATACGTGGTAAGTGTTATCGTTATGGAAAACTCTTTATTCTGTCTTCTCTTGTCATTATTGTTCTATTTCAAATAGACTTTAAATCTTTCAGTATTAGTGACTTGTACCATACGCATAAGTCTGGCAGATGCCAAAAATCAGAAGTTGTAGGCAATACCTATTTTCAGTGGAGCTCTCCAAATGGTAGAGTTGTCGGTTGCTTTCACACTCTCTGGACAATCAGCCAGCCGAGATCGCTGTCTGCTGTAAATCCACATGGCTCCATTAAAGTCAGTACTGATTTATGTCAGTGGAGGACCTGTCCTGGAGTATTCACAGCTCGATAGCCTCCTCCTTTCAACAGAAATAAAGGCAGCTCTGAAAGAACAGGAGTTTAAAGCAGTTCAGTTCACACCAATTCAAAGGAAGTGTGACCCTTTCCATTGCTATTCTATGTAATTAGGATTCTGTAAACAGCCTTCTTAGAAAATTAGAATGATGTATAATTTGGTGGTGTGATGCCCTACCTGCTCTAAAGATACATTTTAACCACTGGAAAGCAAGAGCAAATATGCTATTAACAAATGCAGAATTTGTGCATGAATTCAAAGGTTTATTACTGTGTATCTTTTTTCTCCTCACACCTGAGATTCACCACCCTAGGAATTATGCAAGTTTTTTCAAGAAAAGTGTCTTTTGAACCCTCCCAAATGTGGTTTTAAAAACTTTGATAATTTAAATAATTCTCAGATAATTGTTTGGTTTTCAAAGTACACCAGAAAGTGAGAGAGGTTCCTGAATCCATCTTTCAGATACGATTAACTCAACCCTTTTTCTGTATGCAATATGATATAGTTTTTAATTACATGTTTGTCTACCATTTATTCCAAAGCATGGTTTTCTTGTTCAGTACAAAATGTTCCTGGTTTGGCCATGGGTCAGGTTGCAGAGCAGAGGAGACAACAGTTATGTTGTATTTCTCCAGAGCTGCAGAGCACAAGAGGCAGTAAATTGCAAAGGGTGAAGAAAATAAAGGAAAAGTCACGTAGGCAGAGCAGTTGATGTGTGCTGCCCTGGAGAAATTAATTCTTGTGCAGTTCCTGGCACTGATTTCCTTTGTAGTGCTGCCCATCTTGCTAAGCCAGATTTTTCATGAAGGGTCGCTAGCTGCGAATCTTCTAATTTTCCAGGTTCCTGATTTGAAACTCTGAGGCCTCCTTTGCCAAAGTGCTGAGCACCCACAATTGAAGGAAATGGTCAGTGTGAAGTGAACTTATTAACGGTTTTCAGATACTGTGATAAAGCAGGTCCTCAATACCTGGAACTACATATCTAAAAATTGAGTGGCAGTGCCCTTCTTATATTACTAATGCCTTGCTTTGTAATTTGAATTGCAATATAATAATCTCTATGAATGGTATAGTGGCAACAAACAGCACTGGTGATTGATTAAACACTTCAGCCTCCCTTCAGAGTTTAATTAATCTTAGCAGCTCTTTATTGCTTTGTAGGCTACAAAGCAATAGAGATTATTGCCATTTTAATAGGGAATAGAGAGTAGGTTCTCTGCGTGTTGGTTGTGTCTTTTCCCCTTTCTGAAAGTCTTCCTAGACACAAGAGCAGAAAGATAACTTGCTTATGAGTTTCAACTACTTGAAAAACCCTGTCCCCCCCCTTTTTAGGACAAGTAACAAGGACATAGCATTAGGGCTTCATAGAAGCTTTCAAGCTGAGCTCTCTGACGAACTCAGCAGTGCTTCATTAGGTGACTTCTCCCCAGCCCACACAAAGGGGAAGACAAATCATCTTGAACTGCTGAACCCACACCCAAAATATTTCTGCTTGGACTGTATGTTATTAAGCTCTTAGAAGTTGTGTGATAAAGGTAGGAAAAGGAATGAATGAAAAAAGGAGCCACCTATCTCCACTGAGTGGTCTGCGGATACCTATGTAAGGGTCTGAATGCCATTAGCCTTGGGAACAGGATATTGGTTTTCAAAGACCCCTTCCAACCAGAGCTGCACTTCTCTCTGCATAATAGGATTCTTTCCAAAATCCCATTAAAGAGGAATTTTCTCCCTTTTGGATTTTTTGTTATTGTTCAATTTTAAGAATTTTCCTATAAGGAAGACACTCCATAGTACAGGTTTACATCTCCATGATATAGGGGCCATTATATGTTTTATTAATTCCTTTGCCATTCCCTTATTTCTATATACCTGTGAGTGCATTGTGGGGGGTACATTATCACTCCATGTGCAATTTTACACTCCTTGTCCAGTCCTCCTTAGAAAAAAATACCTGCTACTGATACCGAAATCATTCCAGGAACTGACATCCTTCCTCAGCCTATCTCCCCATCCCTTTTTCTGGGAGAATTCCCATGCCTGGCTATAGTAAAGTAGGGCAGCACCAAAAAGTCAGGAGGATATTCTCTAGTTTAAATGCAATACAATCAGATGCCAGTTCGTATCCTCCACATTTGCTCCATGCTCTCCTTGAGTGGATATATTGGCTTCTCCCTATTTTCTCACTTGTGATCCCCTCTTTTCTTGCATATCCCTTTGCAGTTTGCCACAGCTGAAAACAGTAAGGAGAGAAGAGAATTACCTGCCACTTACTTTACAAAGTACTCACTATCAGATTCAGTTTTGGTTACTTTCTAGGTTTCATACCCAAAAAAAATCCGCCAAAAGACAACAGCAGGAGGAGGATTAGCATTACTTTCCATTTTGAAACCATTCTGTGAAGCTCTCAGCCCTTTTAAGGGTGAAGGGTGACTAAAGTTCTTCATATCACCATAAAAAATAGATCATTTCACGCAGCATAAATATATGTGAACTATTGGCAGAAAAAAATTAGTACCTAGTGCACAGCTGTCTTAATCCTTTCCCAAATAATTTTTGTCACTGTCATGAGAAGAGAAATAGTCAGCCATTTGCTTTTCTTCCTCGCTTTTTTCTGGCTTGCAGAATATGAACATACAGTATATATAACCTATAAATAAGTCACTTGCAGTATAAAGTTAACCTTTTAAAGATTCAGTATTTTGATTATTTACTATTCCACCTGTTCCTCTCAGATTACCAAGGCAGCCAAAGAACAGGAGTGACCAGGCAGTCAAACTGAAGAACTGTGAAAAGGTCATATTAGAAAATGTATAATGCATTTAGTGCATATTATTCTGCTTTCTCCTAAAGACTTTAATGGGGGATTAAAATCCTCCCACTTGTGACAGAGATCATAATGAGAACTGAAAATGTCACAACATAAATTGATTTTATGTTAATGATTGTAGCAAGAATGGGAAATAATTCAAATACTACTTTTTACATTAAACCTAGTGCTGCAACATCGCAGTGTTGTGCTGCTTCGTGTTTTCAGCATTCACAGCGTGTTCCTGCTCAGGCTGAGCACTCCCCACGTAGGAATTGGCCCTCACCTTGCCTTGTGTTTGGCAACTGCAGGAAGGAACAAAGAGCTTAAGCGGGTAAATTTAAGAAAGCCAAACCAGTAGCTTCATCACACTAAGCCTGATCAGTATCACCAGCACAGCTCCTCCTAACTGGACTTGGAGGTAAAGAACAAGCAAAGCAAAATCAAATTTCCCTCTGTGTTGGGCACCCTGGGAGACTTTAATGTTCATTTTCATCTCCTCTGTCAATGGGCTGTCTACGATGGTATCCATACCTTCTTCCAGTTGGAGAAAACACAAAAGCCTCACGTTACTTGCTTTGTCTTATTACCTGCTTTGATCATTCTGGACTCTGTTCATTTCTGGGAGAAGGACTGGGAGGGACTGAATGCTGGCACCCTCCTTATATTATTATGGGGATGAGAATAAAATGTCCACAGTAATGTGGATGATCTGAAGGGACCTCATTGACCATCTAGAATTGAGTTGTTTCAAGTCAAGCAACTGTTGCAGTGACAGTGCTGTGTTTTCCTCTGTCTCTAGAAGGTATTAACTTCAGCAGAATAATCACAAAAACACTTTCATGAGCAAACATATCATTATATTTGGGATGTTTGTGTAATACCTAGCAGTGAACAGTTTTGGAAAACAGGTTGGCAATCTGGATTTTATCCTCTTACGTTCTCTTCAGAAGGATATTGAAGCATATTTTCCAGAAATGGCTCACTGGTGTTTCAGATGCCTCATATGTACATAGATAAGAAGGAGAAGATTAATATCACTATTGCCTAATTCTGAACAAGATATCAAAATACTTTTCCCCAAAGCACTTTCTAACCACTTATTCTGCTAACTTTCTGTGAATGCCTTGAGATTATAGTATAGCCTTGGGTTTATCTGCGCATGGAATCATTCTTGAAGGAAGCAGATGTGTTTTTTCCTGCCCATAAATAACTTCATATGTAAACAAGCTCTTACTGATGCTCTACAAGAATTCTGGGAAGACATAGTAAAATAAAAACACAGGTTTGCAGAAAAGGCTTTTAAAAGCCTGGTAATAAATGACATATGTAAGGAACTGACAGATATCTGCCGGAAGACAAATAAATGGGACCAACAGATAACAGTGAATGGAAGTTCACTTTAAGATTTGCTGCTTATATAAAAAATTCATACTAAAAAAGGCAAGGTAGGCATTCAGAATTCAGCAATAAGTACCCATTTATGTTTTCATTTTCACAACCTCAGTTCATAAAATGACCTTTCAATATCTGAGGGGAGCCTATAGGAGAGCCAGAGAGGGACTCTTTGTCAGGGAGTGCAGTGACAGGACAAGGGGCAACGGTTTTAAATTGGAAGAGAAGAGATTTAGATTAGGCACCAGAAAGAAATTCTTTCCTGTGAGGGTGCTGAGGCACTGGAACAGGTTGCCCAGAGAAGCTGTGGCTGCCCCATCCCTGGAGGGGTTCAAGGCC
>JAOQGH010000051.1:44003346-44020026 GCA_025769975.1 Gallinago jamesoni
CCCTGCCCAGGGCAGGGGGTTGGAACTCGATGATCTTTAAGGTCCCTTCCAACCCAAACCATTCTATGATTCTATGAACTACCTGAGCTAATGCAGATTGGCTCTCTCCTCTCCCCAAATTGATTCATTTGATCCTGACTCTCTGCTCATGGGCCCAACTTCATCAACAGTTTCTCTCTAGAAAACGTCCTTGTTTTCTCTATGCTATTCTATGTATGAACTACTCCAGCTCTTTATCCCTGACCTATAATCCTATTTGTATAATCTTCATTCCATACTATTCCTCATCTTAACTACATCAATAACTTGAGGAAAAGATCATAAAATAAATATTATTCACTTTATTGTAAATATTCACTGGTAAATCTGTGAAGAATACTCCACAGTATGAGTGGAATGTGTTCTTTTCAGAACGAAGGAATTCCCCTTTAAGTTAAAAGTTATTGCATGGCTTCATACTAAAACCTGGTGCAATTTTATCTGACTTTCATCTGATTTTAATTCAAGAATTTGCTTGCATGTGTAAAGTCGTTTCAATTAATTTCTTTCCATTATCTCTACAGCCCTGTGAGTAATTGCGTCTGTCTGTGAAAGAGTATGTGTTAATATTTTGTTAGACAAGATTGTAACAGATGACTTTTTACTCTGATTTTCGCAGAACTGATAACCGTGATATCAGTGATAAAGTGATAAAGGGTAACTTTTCCAAAAAGGCCAGTCTCTTTGAACTTGCAAGCTCATGTGACAAGTAAACAGGGTTCTTGATTTATAACATCCCATGTGGAACATTTTGTGATTAGACTCCTAATGATGATGAAATATTGCCATTAATACACAAGGAAAATAGCCAGAAATTTTATTTCAAATCGGAGCAAATGCAAGATTTGCCCATATCATGACATTTGATGCCAGGCTTATTTTCACCTAATCAAATTTGTTTCACTGAATGGCAAATAAAAAAATTGCAAACATAACATTTTGATTTACACTTTTGACCTTCATTCCCTGAAAATCCCAGTATTTTCCTTTAGGAAGTTTATGCTTGGGGTGGAAGAAAGTGGATTAATATGCCGCCATTCAGCAACCTGTGTGTATAAATCCCTTTGGCTTGTAATTGTTATTAAGCTGGTTCACTGCACTCTGCATAAAGCGTTAAGTCTCTTGGTAGAGGAATACAGAGACCTCTGTTTCTTCTGAGAAACTTGTGAACTACTGTAACTCATTTCAGATTTATAATTCCACCATCTTTAAATTGATGCAGTTTTTTTGCAAGAAAATGAACAGCCAATATTATTTTTTAACAAACCAATGCAATTTAATGCTTATAGAATTTATCTGCCTGCGGATCAGCAGCATAACACAATTTTAATTACACCTACCACACTTCACTGAATTCTCTCATTCTGTAGCAAAGTCTTATCAGTGTAAAGGTCCATGAGATGTGTTGAGCTCCGCTGAGCCCTAAGTCACAAGGTTTGCATTCTCATCATTAAAAAAAAAGAGCCAATCATTTACACTTCTGTCTCGGAGGAAAGTGATACTTCTTATAATATAGAGAATTAATGGAAAATACAAACTACTAAGTGCCTCTGTGGTTAAGAAATCAAGTGCAAAACCTTCTGAAAAATACAATTAGAGAAAAAGGAAGGAAGTGTTGAAGCAGGTCAGGAACACTATATTGAAATAATTATTGTCAGTTGTTCATTATGTATTAATTCATGGCTAAGTGGGTTTTACTACTTTGTTTGCAGCACAGATATGGTTCTCTGGCAGTGAGGCTTTGTATCAGAGCACTCATACTTAACTGTAGTGTTTTCTGAATATAAAGATATGAATTAAGTGCAGCTACCTTTATTGATGTATCTAAGAGGCAAAGAAACTAATGAAAGGTCGTGTCCAATGGCAAAGACCCACAAGTGCTTCTGCACATTCTGTCCCTGCGCCTTGTTAAATACAGAAGTGCTGTTTCTTCACAGCAGTCAGAGAAGGGGAAAAGGCTTCATCATCTACACTTTAAAGGCCTCAACACAATTTTTCCCAATTTCAAAATAAACAAACCCACAGAGAGGAATTACCTGTATTGAGAACAGTTTTCCTTTATTGCACTGAGCTGTATCAGAGATGTTTTCAACAAAGGTTATACCAACCGTTTGCCGAGCTCCCTTTCGTACCTGTTGAGCCTGTAAATCAATTTAAACAGTAGCAGAGGTTGATCCAAGACCCAGAGATGGGCTGAAAAGAGAGACCCAAAGGAAAGGCTTTGCAGTTCCCTGGGCTGCTTGCCCTGTTGCCAGTCACACAGCCCCAGGGAAGTCCCTGCTGCTCCTTGAAGATTTAGTTTTGTGGGAAGGCAAATGTTTCAGGGGGAATTTGGGCATAGTTTTGGCATGTGTGGCATTGGAGATTTATACCAGCTTAAGCTGGTATAAAAAAATTATATAAATTATAGAAATTATAGAAATTATATAAATTTATACCAGCTGTGAAGCTGTTGGGATGTAGGAAACAAACCTGAAGCAAGGCAAGCTTTGTTAGTTCTGTTACTTAGAGCACTATTTATTTTATTTTTATATGTAACTGTTGACTGACAGCAGTAGTTTCCTTTAGAAGAGTAGAAATGCATGCACAATATAGGAATAAGGAGGTCATTTCAAGGAGTTTTTTAGGAAAATTTAATTAGTGATTTTCATTTGAAGTGTGTCTGTGACTGGAGAGGACAATCTGAGGTGGAGATCTTATTCGATGTGCTGTCATCTACTGTTATGCAATCCTTGGCATATCTTGTAATGTCTCCAAAGTTTGACAGCAGTAGCAGTACAGTACGGTACTACAAGTACAGATGGACCAAACACAGATGGCTGAATTGCATCCTGTACAGCCTCCCAGTTAAACAAACATAGAATAATTTCACTGATATCTCTATATTTTTTCCACATTTACAGTGAAGTAAACCATGCAATGAATTTTGGATTTTCTCTTTATGACCTTCATCATCCATCACAATTAGTGGGTTTTCTTTTTGACACTGTACCACATTGTTCCATTCATTTTCTTATCCTTGAAAAATACATTTTATACATCTGAATGGGGATTTATATTTCTCTTTTTTAAGATAGCTTTCTTTTATCAATTTACTTGCTTAAGATAGTAAGGGAGTCAGATATTTGCTAATGCCCATTTCACGTAAGCGGAATAAAAAAATGGTTTCTAAGCAAAAAGTTTACAACTTACATAAAGCAAAGAGAAGAAACAATTCTGCCAACGCTAATTAAAAAAGTGACAGCACAGGTCAGCAGTATGGGCAGTGTTACAGTCAGTACCTCAGTGCCTAATTATCATGCATTTGTCTGGGTTTGTGTAGGCATCATGTTAAAGTTGAGTTTTAAGAAGGATTCTGACATGATTTTGCAGGTGTTTACGGAGAGTTTCTGACAGATATGACAACAAAAACTGAAGATACTTGTTTCAAAATTTAGCAACTGGGTAATAAAAGCTGTCATCGTTAACAGAGTGAAGTCAATGAAGGCTTAGTAGAGGTATGATTAGAAGTAAAATAGAGAGAAACTGTAAAGGGTCCTGAAACAGAGACTTACAGCTTATGTGTGATGTAGTGGGGACTGGGAGGTGGGTGGAAAAATGCAGGCAGCAGATGATGGCATGGTCAGCGTGAGGTGCCAGGCTACATTATCTTTGCAAAATTATCCTTGTAGAAACTTTTTGAAAGGAAAGGATACAGAGATAGTGGGACTCAGTAAAGCCAGAGGAAAGAGCATGAGAACAGTCAGGAGGAAAGGTGATGAAAGCCGCTTACATGGGAGAATGGATTGAAAAAGTCATGTTTTAAATCATCGTTTACTGAGACTTTGCAATAAAATTGAAGCAAAGCTGAAGTTTGACACAGTCTCAGGAAAGGCTACAATCCCACTTAGATGTAAGAGATAGAGGGGTGGGAGAAGATCACCAATTAAAGGGTTTGAACACTAGAGAGGAGCGATGGAGAGATCTGTTCTGCCTCTGGGCATCTTAAGCTGACAAGTTGGCATTTGTGAGGAGGTGTATGAAACATGGACAAAAATTCCAATTGGATGGGAAAAAGTTAATCCATCAGTCTTTGTCACGCACGTGTTGGAACGTGAGCTGAGTTTGTTTGTGGAAAAAAAGAGAAGGGTGAGGACAGAGAACCCCTCCCAGCTTGCTGCAGAGCCCATAAGTGAAACATGTAGAAGACAGGCAGAAAAAAATGGGAGGCAGAGCCTTGGAAGGACAAGATTCTTGAGAAAACTGTGTTGAACGTACCTGAGAGTTGGAAGAAATAGAGGAAGAGTGGTTGGCATCAACGTTAGCCAGACACAGGCCATTTGAAATGAATGAATGTGGCTTTACTGATGTGCAGAAAGTGGATGCTGAGCTGGAGGGGATGGGACCCAAGGCACCAGACAGGGTATTCATGGAGTTTCCAGACAATGGGGAGGTCACCAGGGTTTATGGTGGAACTGTAGTAAGTAATGAGAAATTATTTCACATTCTAAAGAGAGAAGTCATAGTGCTTCCTATGCTGGAGAGCTTTTATTTGACAGTTTTAGAAATTTATTCTGATGACAAGGACAATGACAAAATTGGGAACATCTGTAGCATTTGTCCAGGCAACGCCAGTTAACAAAAGATATATTTTTTTAATTGAGTAAAATATACCAAGCGGTTTGAAAGTGAACTGATGGTGAGAGCAAGGGGAGAGAAAAGCGGGTATCATTTTCATTTTCTAAACAAGTGGAATAATGATCTTTAGAATTCAACACAGCAGCTATTCAATTTTTTATTCTGAGATACCATAAAAGATGCGGATGTACAACAAACACAATTCCCACAAAAGCAACTGGGTGAAAAAGGCTCATTGAGATGTGGATAACTGAATTTGCTCTTACAGAATAAGTGATTGGCAGATCAATAGCCAAAAAATCCAGCTCTTGAAAAACCTGTGAATGTTCAGCTACAACTATACTGCAGGTCTAAATTCATCTCTATGGGTGCCTCTTCCCTTCATAGGAGCTCAAGAATGACTTTATTAATCTTTCCTGACCTATTGACCTTTACATTTATTTCCTAGAATATGGATTTACTTACTTTTGAGAATTCCAAGTTATTGTACATGCGTACATATTCCACATGCTGTATATACAATGTAATGTGTAGAGAATTGATATATATCCTTTTGCTTCTTTTAACAAGTGCACATAGAGGGTACAGAAAGGGGAAAACAATCATTTCTCGTTCAAAAGCAGGTCAGCTCAGGAACAGAGCAACCAATTTGTAAGCTGTGAGACACTGCCAGGAGTAAGACTCCCCTCCACAACCCCACCAGCCGTCCTCTGTTCCCTGGTCTTATTGCGCCCTGATGTTGACTCATATAACACATCTCTCATGCCGACAGTAAATCCAAAAAAAAAAAAAAAAGTCAATTCTCTTTATTGGGCTTTTGTTCGCTGGCTCTCAAAGGTTAGCACAGGCTACCCCAGCGCTGAACTTACTCCCCACTAAGTATTTAATTGCAGTAAGTTATGTTGCCCCAACTCTTACAGCTGTGTCCCGGTGACTGATGACACGTCACCTCCACCTCCATAGGATCTTTAAGAAATTTTTTAGACTGATGCTTTGTGCTGCTACCTTGTGACTGTTGGCTGTAAATACACCAGTGCCTGAGTTCCCGTCTCCTGGGTTTTCCCTTCGGCATACCTCTGATGTAGGAAAATATATAGACTTGTTTTCCTGAATTATGGGTGCCTTTGATTTATTTTTTTTTTTAAATTACTTCTGAAATTCTGTTATGCAGTAAAAGTGTCTTGTAGGTTGAGTTAACATTTTCACTTTATAATTTTGACAGTGCAATATAGTACAGTTGAATTTATCAGGTTTTCCTGTTTTCTGTTACAGAGATTTTGAGGGTCTCAGTTAAATCATCCTATTTGCCGACTGATTACTATGGAGGGAATGTATTACTCTAGGCTTAAATTATCTTTCTGGGAACAGATTTTAATCTTTCCCCTTTTTTTTTTGTATGGAGTCCTGTGGAAATATTATATCCTGTTCAACTATATTTTTTCAAAATGTTTTATATTTTCATCTGTGTTTAATGAAGCATGTCAAATATTACTCACTATTTGAATTTTAGAAATCAGTAGAAGTAATGTCCTTTCCTGCTCTTTGTCAGATAATTTTTTCAGTAATACAAGGAAAGACTGAGATTTGTTTTACTTTTCCAAAAGAAAATCTGAGCATGAACTCTTTCATGTATGAGCTGTTTTTTCCTGTGTCTGTATAGCTTTTAGTGTGCTGGGTTAGTTAGAGGTACCAACTTCTCAACTATGCAGTGCTGAGATTTAGCTCAGCCCCTGCTCCTCAGTCCTCAGGGACAACCAAGCTTTCAAAACTATTTCTGTGCCTCTGGCTGGGACAAAGTGCTCTCTGCCCAGGGCATGTGCAGGTACTTTGAGTCAGGAGCCTGAGCATCTGACATCAGGGCTTGGACTCTTTTCCAGGAGACATTGAAGTAAATTTGGATGATTTAACACCTGACCTGGGGACACCAAAGTACTTATCATGTTGAAGGTCACATTTGATCACTCTAGTCATGAAGGATATGAGAGCAGAAGCAGCTCGAGGGAAATATTCTTCATTTTTATGAGATACCCTAGGATCCCACCATGCTTGTAGAATATATAGATTAATGTGTAGGGCAGGGAATTGGTTCTTTTCTTCATGTCTTGTTTAATAGAAAATAAAAAGGATCTATATCTACAACATATGAAGAAATGCAAGGTGCATTCAACCTGGAGAGCTGCAAACACTGCCTTCTTTAGCACTGGGTGAAAAACAGACAGGAAGGAAAGAGAGAAGGAGGAGGAGAAGTATTTATTTCCCATGTGTGACACTGCTTAGATAAATACTTCTCAGATGATCTATCATGCCATTAAGTACTACACTTAGTTGTGGTCTGCTGCTACATTTGCAGTTTTATTTGAACTTTCAGGTTGTCCGTGAAGAACTGATTATATTTGAATACCAATCAAAATTACATTTTCTACAACAGGACACTTGTTTTCTTATCTCTTGTTCTACAAGCTAGTGTTTTTCAATGAATCCAAAACAGCAAAGGTCAGGATTTATTCAATAACATTAGCTGTGAGTACAGAGAGGGAGCTGAATAGAAGTTGGAAGCCAGCCATTAGCCATGGCAAGCTCCCTTCTTTCTTCTTGCAAGGTATCACTTGTTCATGAAAGAATATTAACATCCTCTGTATATTCTCTTTATATATATACACTGTTGAAACTGTGCAATGTTGCTCTTAATAACAACATCCCATTCTTTTCTATCTCACAGTTGTCAATAAATCATTTGTTAAATGAATCAGTCCTTGTGAACTTGTACTGGCAAGATTGATTTCTGCGTGACATTTCTTTACGAAATGAATTAAGTCTTAGAAAGAAAAATGTGTGCACAGTGGCAAAGTGCGCTTTCACAAAGAGGGTATTTATGATGAATAGAAGGAAGATAGAGTACACATGCTTCAAAGAACACATTCTTGTAATGATGCACAGTACTAATATGATCTGAAGTCAAGATGGTAAGATCAGAAGCTTTCAATGCAGGATGATTACCATTTCTTTTGAAAGCATTATTTACTGTAAATTCCTGATATACTATTAGAAATACATTGAGTTCTTTCATTTTAATTTACATAAGTCCTTATTTTTTGTCTCTCTTTGGTATCTGTCAAAATAATTGGGCTTTCAGCAGTGCTTTTTACAGACAGGTGGCTACGAATCCAAGGGTGATTTTTTCTCTGTACTGCCTGCCTTTACGACAACTGAAGGAGGCTCCTCTTGCCTTACTACCTGTACTGAGAGTAGCTCTGATTCTGCCCGCTATGCAAAAGAGTGTGTGTGACCTTCACAAATTACACAATTTGTTACACAAATACTTAAATCCAATCTCCTCTTGCTGCCAGTGAGGGTTTCAGGAAGAAGAAAAGAATTTCCCAGTGACTTGTCTAAGATTTTCTTAACATTATAAGTGCATTTCTCTTATGTTTCCTTACTTAGAGCTATAGCAAATGAACACATCATTTTCAAAACCTGATGTTCATAAAAATATTTGAGAGCTTTACACTTGCAAAAAGTGTAAATTTTCATTTCCCACAGTAGAAGGCTTTGTAGTGTTCTTATGTGGGGACAGGGTGGAGAAGTGCCCACCACAAGAGTTCAACCCCACTGTCTTGATTGCAGTAGCTTAGTCTAAAAATATTGGTTTGACTTCTAAATCCATTGTACAACCATTTAGCCAAGAAAATACTATGTGGTGAGCTGAAATCTACCCTTTTCCAATTTATGTGAGTATAAATCTCAACTAGTCCACTTGATCTCTATATAATGTAATTCTTTCTATGCATTTCACCTTCACCGTGGAATAAAAGAAATGCTGTGTGTTGTAGAACAGTCCTGATAAAAGGGTAATCAAACTGTCAAACTGTGTGAAGTACCAGCAGATCATTCATGTCTGCTTTCTTCCCCAGACTTTAGCCAAGTTTAAGGCAAATATTTTCACTTATAAATAATGTCGATATTTAAGTAGTTGTGTTTGAACCATTGAAGAATATCAGCAAGTTTGTTTTTTTCTCAGGGCCTTGCTTGGCTTGTGTTGTGTTTGGTTGTTGAAATACACATCCTTATTTCTGCTAAAAGGGAATACCTAATAGAAGTCTGTATGACTGTAGGTCACTGATTTAAAGAATTGGACTCTGCAGCCCTGGGACAGGAGAGACCCCCTGAAACCTCCTTCCCAGTCTATAATATAATAGCCTGTTTTTCACTTCTCCCCTCCCTCCCTGTAGAAGGGAACCAACCTCTGTCGTCACTGACAAGTCAACATCTTCTCCTCAAATTCCTTCAAAGCATTTTCTCTCACACCTATGTATTGGGGAAAAAATTAAATTTGGTACATTAGTCTCTCAACATGGCTGCTCTTCTAGGTAAACAACAAAAAGCACCCCCTAAAGCCCATAACTATCAATGATTATATTAACACTCCTAAACATATTTGTACAAGTCCTTTGCGTGCTCGTTATTGGTCAGCATCTCTTGCCTAGAAACCAGTATCAGTGACTTTTACGTCCCTTGATAAAAAGCATCCCCCTGTGCCTTGGCTTATTTGTAAATACATGCCAAAAATAAGGACTTGGTAGCACCAGCAGTGCAGCTCTGCCTCTGTTAGCCAGAAGGGAATGGTAAATGAAGAAAGATGAAGAAAGCCATCATCGTTATTTAGTGCAGGACATAATCATGGTTTCCTTAAGCAGTTTTCAGAAACGAAATGGATATTTTGGCATCACTGTTAAAATGTTTATGCCAGTTCGTGGCCCCAGCCTGCAGAGATTACTCTGCAAAACACTGCTCCGTTAATGCCCATTACAAGTGCCATGTACCTGCTCAAGTGTTTCTTTTTCAGATGAAGGATTATCACTAGAATCAAGGGAAACATTAAAGCCTCCTCAAATCAAATTACTCTTGATAGTCTTAATTGGCCTAATAGGTAAATTTATCCAGCTTCAGATAAAAGTTTTAACATCAATTAGGATTACTCATACATAATTTTATTCATTTGGATTTACTCATCCAAATTTAACATCAATACTTTAAGCCATTCCACAGATTACTTTTTAAGCAACAGTTGGTTATCAAATTTACTGAATCCTTTTGGGAGCAAATATATCAACTGAACTGTGATCTTCTATTATCCACACAAAAATAGAACCACTCAGTTCTGCCATCAGTCACCCTGTGACCACACTGGTTAGCGGAGGATTCAAATCTGGGGCACCATCATCCTGAAGGATAGTTGTGGGTATAGTGTCTGACTGTCTTCATTAGAAAAGTAGAGTTATACTGACTAAATGTGCAGATTTGTGGCTACCAGCTATGATCACTCATAGCACACATGGTAGAAAATGCTTTTTAATCTTTTGCAATGAGACATACATAAAGCAGCCTGCTGGTTATCAGCTTACAATAAAATAATGGGACTTTGTTCCTTTAGTGTAATCACTGCTTTTTCTGAAAATGACAGGAGTAGAAAATACTGTACTAAGGGCCTGGAAGCTTACAGATATTTTGATGTCCTGCTTTTAATGTCCCGAGAACTTGTGGCAAAATGGGAAAAGTGCATTCCAGCTCTGTAGTGAATTAAAACAAATAATAAAATTGAAAGGCCCAGAGTGTGAAAAGATGAGCATCAAAGGAATAATGAAATCTAAAATGCACAAATGTCATTTTGGAGGGAGACTGAAGAATATATGCAGAAAGTCTTTCAGTGCACGGCACCTGGGGAAATCAGACTCAACTCTCAGTTGCGCCCAAGTAAATTCAGAACCTTGGACAAGCAGAATCAGACCCACAGTCTAATTTTAACAGTATGGTCTAAATATACCGAAATATGGGGTATGAACTGAACAGGCTATAAATGAAATAATATAGGCAAAATATTAGTTTAACTAAAGGATGAACTCCTGTAGATACCTCTGTACAGTGTGAGAGAAACTCATCAGAAGCGTGGCCTCAGCGTTCCAAATTAAAAACCTTCCACTGGAAAACTGCTGATGTTTGCTCAACATAAAATTTTATCTGGAGCTCCCAACCCTCGGTTCTACAAGATGCCTTGCTGGAGCTTTTACAAAATTTGTTAATTGCGACCACTTGGAGGCCATTGATCCATGGCGGCTCTGATTAAATCATTCCTCTGAAGAACCCCTACGGGGGCTGGCAGGCGATGGGTCTGAAGGAACCGCGCTCCAGCTACATTCGGATGAGAGCCGCTGGCCCCCGCCCAGAACATTGCTCTTTCCTCGCCTGTTCGTTCAGCAGGTTCGGTTCCAGCTCTTTAATTTTCTGCAGAATGACCAAAGTTTAAATTAGATTCAGATTGTTTTCACTTTGGCTTAAGCCGCCGGCGAGGAAGCATCTAGGTCTGGGAAAGGGGGGTTTATTCCCCAGCCAACCTTTTCTCCTTTTCTTTGCTTTTTTTGCTCACGGACTTGTCTGTGCTTTGGGGAAATGATAATAATTGCTTCTACAAAGACTTACAACTACCCTACAATACACCCTGTCAGCCTGACCATTTTCAAAGCTTTCTCAGCCACGGTTCCAAATCTATCAATTTTTTAAAAATAAATAAATATATTCCTTTCTCACAAGCCATTTTTATCCTTTTCAGAATTGCTCAGCTTATGGTTTTCATAATGCCACGGGATGGTTTTGATCTCACTTGCTACTTTTTTTTTATGTTAAATATTTTAATAGTGCAAATATTTTAAAAAAAAAAAAAAAGGGAGCCTTTTCAATAAATCATATCCTTGAATACACAAAACTCAGTCCTCCCTCTGAAAGACTTTAAAAATACACAAATGTGCATGAAGGGCTGAGAAAAGAATTGACATTTCTTTAAATGATTCTTCAAAATACGCATTAGTAGAGGATTTTTACAACTCCATTCCATACTTTTTGAAGTTATTGATTCCTACAGCATCTAAGTGGCCAGGTGCTCATTAGTATGTTCATCTCATACTTTTCTTTAAATGAAGATTTTTCACTATAGGAGGTACATGTCACAGTAGGTAAACAACAGACAGTGGGTCTTTTGAGCCTCTTTTTTTCTACAGACTTTGCTGACGCTCAGCTTGGCTTAGTTATCCTCCTTTTAATCCCAGAGGAGTTTGCTTTGTGCTTTAGCAGCACCCCAGCTGCTCCAGAAACAGAGGCCGAATGGCTGAAGCCTCAATGACTACATCAACCAAAAAACCCAAAGTTTGTTAAAAATTAAGCCACTCCACCGCTTTGCCAGTGTAAATCCAAGCAAGTTCCTGAGCACCAGGAAAGTCCCGTTATCTGGGGAGTTTTCACACTCCTTGTTGCTCACACCCCAGGAGACAGTTGTCTCACCAGAAGCCAAACCCCTGCTCGTGATGCACGTCCTTCACCTTCAGAGTCACCTACAGTGAGAAGTACATTCCTAAATGCCTGTGTCCATGTGATGCATTTAAGTGTCGATGAACCAACCCAGACAAGTGTGTTTCCTGATGTACCGATTGCCAGTCACTCCTGTGAAGTTAATGACACTTCACCGGTGTAGCACTGGTTCTAATGAAATCCTACGCAGATCCTAAATCCATTCAAATTTGATTCTTAAAAGACATTGCATTTCCTTACATTACTCCTTCACTTGATTGTTTCATACTGTGCTGAATGCTGTGCTCCTATGCTGTATTTCCTGGAGGGATTTATGCATTTCTCGACTTTGCAAGGTGCAGTAGTACAGAGATAGTTCTGATTTCCTTCCAGGGGATCTTTGCAATCCACTGGGGAGCTGTGTTGTCTCATTTGCACTTTCTTATTGAATTTCAATCAGTTTTCCCAACAATTTGCTGGAGAAATTCCCGTGAGACATCTTCAAATGCTCCTCACCCCATGCTGTCCAAGAACTCCTCATTTTCTCTTCTAAGGCTGTCTGTGTTTTCTCATTTCAGAATAATGCACCACATGACAGCATTCTACATTAATGAAGCCCTGATGGTATCAGATGTGATAACATTCAGTAGGGAACATAGAAAATAAGTACAGGGATATACACAGTATAAAATAAAAATCAGCTGATGGGCAAAAAAGTTAACGAGGGGGAAAAATAGTTTCTGCTAACATATGCTGACTCATGAGTATCTCTCTCTCCATCCTGCTCAAGCATGGGCAAATTGGATTTATCTATCACTTTGCAAGGCTCCCTGAGGAAGCAAATAAAGATGGTGGACTCCAGTAAAAATGAAGTGAATCTATTCAATTGCTTCTCCCTGGGTTTTTTTTGTATGATAGAGTACCGGTTCCTGGCAAAAAGGGAGTCTTTGTAATAAATTCCTGGGTCAGTCTTGCAGCTTGTAGGCAGTATCCTAAATCACAGCAGGGACTCTGAGAAGGATGTGGGGTAGTTTTTTTCCAGTGGGAAAGTAGATCAGTCATTGTGGTCACCAGCCCTCTGGAGATGCCGTGTGATAGATACACACAGGCTGCATCCTAAGAGTGCTGCTTTTGCATTTCTGTCCGATGTTCTGCACTTAATTTCTTCAGGTAACAGCAGTGATCATTACCCTAAGGGTGGATAGCCCAAGCTTTACCTCCAGAATAAGCATCTACCAGTCCAGCACGTTTAGATCTTGCTAAAAAATAACGCCTTGTCTCATTAAAGCAAACACAGAACCAATAATCATCTGGAAACTTGTTAATTTTAGATTTGAACAAACTTACAGAGATGGAGTAGTGTCAGGAGAACAGAACTATGTAAAAGAAGCAGTTTTATCCTATGAACTGCTCAAAAATCGATGCATTTAAAAAGAATGGTATCCAATAATAATGACTAACCCTGTTTACTATGACACTTTACAGAAATTATCTACTGCCATTGTGGGTTTTTTTTTACAATTCAGTTTAGACCCATCTGTGATTGCACAAGGACCTGTAAAATTTAGAAGTCTCTTACATTTCATACTTAGCCACATTTTCGACTTATTTTTAGAGAGGCGTTGCATGTGCTTACGCTCCAACGTTGACATTCTGTGAAATTACCTTATGTTTTTACTTTTTTCTCTATATATAATCTTTTAATTTATGTTCTTGGCTGTTGCTTTCCCGCTGTGATTGAACATAAATAGATCTGCCCATGTCTCCTCAAATACTGTCAAATTACTAATTTTACTACCTGCGTTTTGCTCTTTCAAGCTCAGGGCCATTTTCATTATGGAAGCTAGCAGCTGCCCTTATCATCAACAGCTCGAGTTATTTCCAACTATTGTAATTCAGAACATTTTTACTGAAGAGCAGAATCTAAAATTTCTCTCTGTTCAGCTCTAGAAAGTGGAGCAAAACAACCTCCTGGATGTGGAAAAGGGCAGCAGGTTGTGCTAACACTTTGAGCTGGGGCTTTGGAAGGTCTGTAGGAAGCAATTCCACCTAAAACTCAAATGTACGCAGTATGGTAGCCTATACTGTTTGCCTAAAAATAACCATTCCTCAGTTATCTCATTTTAACCCCAGTGAGTGTTGTTTCTACTCTTAATTACTCTTCCAGCTTTGTTTATGTATTTTTTCAAATGTCTAAGACTACAATATCTGCTAAACTGTTAGCAGCAATGTCAGGGGTTCGGTTTTGCTGAGAACTCGGCGAGCCCTCTTGCAAAGACTGGCCAGTGCTTGACAAGCCACCACCACAGCCAACTGGAGACCCTTCTCTGAGACTCAGCACAGAAGACACTGGGTCCATATGTATGTTGGCCAAGTCCAGGGCATCTGTTCAGAGGAGACTCTAAAAAACAGAGAGGAAGTAAGGAAGGAAGGCAAAGGGGGAGATGATGACTTTACAGAGACCCTTTTTATCAAGAGCACAACATGAACTTCTGGAAAAGTCCATTCAGGCATTTTTCTTTACTTTCTTTTACTTTTCAGTGATACAACTCTGTCTGGTCCTCCTTTCAGGTGATAAGACAGAATTTGAATGAGAACATTAGGATGAGCTGGCAAATGAGTTTTGGGAGGCTAAAAACCATGCAGGAGTTGATAACATTTTAATTAGTACCTGACGTGGCCAAAACATCATGAGGGATGTTACTCCTACAAGCCTTCCTTCCCAGTTCTGACGGACCCCCAGCTTCATTATAGTTTGGATGTATTTAAAATAAGCCTCCAGGATTCTTAAGCACCTGGCAAAGATTAGCTTTCCAGGCTTTTCACAAATAATGCGAGCGCAAAAGGAACTAGCATTGAGTACTATGAAGGCAGATGTACACTTTGCCCACAGCTTTAGAGTGAGCTTTGTAGTTCTGTCTTTTGTTTATACAGTCCTAGCTGAGCTTGGTGTTTTAAATGTGCCATTTTAAGGAAGCTTCAGATCAAAGCCTATTTCGTCTTCCCAATAACTCAGCTACACCTGTAATCATCTCAAAGTCTGAACTGCAGGATCTTGGCATCTGCTGCTGTATTTATAAGACAAGGCAAAACAAGTGACAGAAGGATCAGAGGTGGTTATCAGCAGAGGTGTCAACCCCATGGAAGAATAGCCAGTGAATGCCAAAAATGCAGTATGAGAAATATACCCAACAAAGAACTTTGTTGTGAAAGGCTGGTGAATATAAGAGGGATTTTAAATGAAAGACCTTTGTTTATCGAACCAATGAAGCATGTTTGGAATGCAGTCCCTTTCCTTATAGTAATAGTAAACAATCTGTTCCTTTCTACTTCATAAAATTATTGGCATAATACTTCATTTTTTATTGTTATAGTAAGTTGCCTGAGACCTCAACAAAAAGAGCAAATTAGAGCATTGCCTCTTCCAACCAAGAAGCGTGAAATATTTGTGAAGGTAATAATTCCCACGATTGCATCACTGCAATATCACAGATAAAACACATGGAGTCATCTACAAGTCACACACACGTGTGTATGTTTATATGTGTGTGTGCGTGTAATTGCATTTGAAGTGGAGGGTTAGCATTTATCTCGATGTTTACTTTGAAATCAGCTCCTGCAGCAGCAGTTTTTAGAACAGGCTTTGTGTTTTGCATGGTTGGGAGCAGACCCACTCCGTGAAGCATAAAAGACGATAATTTATTTTTTTTACTTTAATTTTAAAGCCTATTTTGATAATCCACAGACATATAGACACAATTATAGCAGGGTGAAAGTTGTTGATTACCTACAAGGGAGAAAATGTAGTGATGTTTGTCGGATAAAGCATGATTAAAATTGCCACATTTTCTTTTTATACAAAGAATAATATAAAAATTACTACTTAGTACAAAAGATGAGCATTTTTCCTGTCAGCTTCCATGCTATGATATATGTATGTCAGACATTTTTAAATAGTATTATTACAATGGTTTTAAATATGTATTTTACCATATAACCTTGCACCTGATGGTCATGTTAGTCTTCAACAATACAAAAATGAGACCTTTTTTTTTTTTTTCCCTCTGAATCATTGAAACTATGCTTGTCCTGTTTCTAACTGGAAGAATTTAATATCACTATCGGGCAATGTCATGTAGGTTTGTGCTATATCACATTTTAATCAAAACTAAATGGACTTATCCTCCAGGCTCAGAGGACAAACGACTGAACTGCTTGTTACAACTAATATGTCTGTACAACTAATACAGCTGGGTTTCTGTTTGTGAGCCAAGCAGCTAAAAAAGCTGGTTTCCATGAATGCATCCACTCCCTCTTGCTGCTCAGGGAACTCCAAGTCTGAAATTTCAGACTATGGATTGAGATATGGGCTCTCTTGCAATGTTTCCTGGTTTTCGTTCACATTATGTAGCCGGTCACCTCGATCACAACACATTTGTTTTGCTCCATGGCAGGACATGGTGAGACCCCACCTCAAGTACTGTGTCCAGTTTTGGGCCCCCTACCACAAGAAAGACATTGACGTGCTGGAGTGGGTCCAGAGAAGGCCAGCGAAGCTGGTGAGGGGTCTGGAGCACAAGTCTTATGAGGAGAGGCTGAGGGAGATGGGAGAGTTCAGTCTGGGGAAGAGGAGACTGAGGGGAGACCTCATCGCTCTCTACAACTACCTGAAAGGAGGCTGTAGAGGGG